>JACGCM010000322.1:0-600000 GCA_014058105.1 Kingdonia uniflora
TTGTGATTTAGATATAACTCACAGTCGTATGGTAATTTAATATGGGTTTTGTATTATTATAATCCAATGATCATGCTAATTAGTAGCGTTCGTGGACATACCAGCAATTCTATTCATATAAGTAAGACAATGTTCCTATACGAAGTTCATATTCCAAAAAATTTTAAGAAAATATTTTTCATAAAAGAAATCAAAATGGGTCCTCCCCAGGGTAGGTCCAGTGAATAAGATTTTTTTTAAAAAAATTAGGCTTAATTTGACCAAAATTGGCTATTTATAGCTGTTTTAGTGTCTGGACCGGTCTGACTCGGTCTGGGCCAAGGCCTGGACCAGGTTGACTGCTCTGAACCGGTCTGACCCGGTTGCCACGTGTTACGCATACATAGGTCATATGTGCCACACGTACGGGCTGCACACGGTCACACGTGTCTGCCACGTCACTTCTACGGTGGCCGTCAGGGAATATTACGGTGACCATCCAAGAAATATTCTGGTCAATATTCTAGTTGCCGATCTCCGGTGACCGGCCGGTGATAGTTCGACGACTGCCATGCCTCATACGTACCAGGCATGCCACACGTGCCATGCCACGTCAGCATGCCACGTGTCCTTGACACGTGTCACTTCTAACGTCACAGTGGATATGATGACATCATATCAGATAATTATTAAAAAATATAAAAATAAAAATAAAATTTTATTATCATGCTGACGTCGTCTACCAAAAAAATATTCTTTTTGGCCGTAAAACTGCCTAGTTTCAATGTGTTATTCCCAGCGATTGGGACATCTCTCTGAGATGTGTCATATATCGTTGGAAAGCTCTCAGAGTAGGCTACCCAACCGAAGTACCCTCTATCCGATGTCTACAGAAAGATATACAAGTTTGAATGCAGCCCTTTATCAAGAGTAAAACTCGCAAAAAATCCTAATTTTTAATCCGGAAAAGATAAGGAAATATTTTTTTGAACCATGATAATCTATTATAGTATAGATCTTAAAGAGATCGAATAAGTATTCAAAAAATTGTAAAATACCTCTTCTCCTGATCGTTTGGTTTCCTTGAAAACTTTGATTAGAAGGTAATGGTCTGCTCTCCTCGTTCCTTAAACGTGTGTACTGATCGCGTGTTGTGAGATAATCAATCTAGAGCAATATAGCAGTACTATAGGTTATGAACTAAAGGAGAGAGAGAAGAGAAATTTCTTATTGATTCATCATCGTCCTCTGTACATAATGCAGATATATATATATATATATTATATATATATATATATATATATGTTAACCCTACAACATAAGTTAGCTAATCTACTCAACTCTCCCCATAACCCTATCGGGTCTATGGTCGTGTTATGAGTCCGTATAGGACACCCCAACCCTGTTGGGTTCCTAGCTTGAGCATGGACCCAACTCGTAACAGTAATCACATTGTTTCTTATTTTTTTGATTTGGTTTCTTTATCTAGACCTATAAACGAACCATTACACTAGAACTCTTTCTCCATATACCTCATATTCTTAGAACTGAAGATAATACATTTCTATCAAACCAGTTGATATAGATGAGATTAAAAATGTTCTCTACTCTATATCTCCTTTTAGAGTCCTGGTCTGGATGGATTCACACTGCATTTTTATCAAAACTATGGAGAAATTCTTGAGAAAGATATTATTGCTCATACCAATTATTTCTTCACAACTGGATTCCTTCTCAAACAATGAATCATACTAACATAACACTCATTCCAAAAATTAAAAAGCCTTATAAAATCGCAGAATATAGACCTATTGGCTTATGCAACATACACCTCTTATAAAATTATTTCAAAATTATAACTACTAGATTGAAAGAGGTGATGCCTAAATTAGTATGTCCTTATCAGAACGCTTTTATCCAAGCAGAGCTATTGGGGACATGTAGCCCTAGTTCAAGAAAATGTTCACCTTCTGAAACTTAAAAAGGATTATAGGCAGTAAGCATTAAAATTGATATGAATAAGGCTTATGATAGGTTAGAATGAGATTTTATTGAAATGGTTTTGAAAAACTTTGGCTTTTACAGTATTTTTATAGGGTGGATTATGCAATATATTCCACAGCCTCTTTTCTGTTAAATTAATGGCTCCCCTTTTGTTTTTGTAAAGCATCTTGGGGTATTCGGAAAGGGGTCCCACTATCCCCATTCATTTTATTCTTATGTTCTGAATTTCTCTTTAGATCTATCCTTGAAGCTGAATCTAAGCAACTTATACATGGTATCTCTATTGCAAGAGGAGCTCCTGCTGTATACCACTATTTTTGTGTAGATGATAGTTTCTTTTTTGTAGAGCCAATTTGACTGAAGCTGGACATATCCAGGATATTCTGAATCTTTATAATACTTTCTCTGGTCCAAAAAAAAATTCCGACAAATCTAAAATTTATTTTAATAATAACCTCCCTCCTAAATTATGTATTATTCTCAGGAAAGTGCTTCACTTCAAGAAAGTTGGTAATAGATCTAAATATTTAGGAAGTCCAATTATCCTCACTAGGAAAAGAAATGCTGACTTTCAATTTCTTATTTCCTCTATTTGTCAAAGATTGTAAGCTGGAAGAATAAATGTTTATCTCAAGCTGGTAAGTTTACTTTATTTTAAAGTGTAGCCACACCTTTATCCCTGTATATCAAAATGTCTCCTACCTGCTACCCTCAGCATACATAAAAAGCTGGACTCTTTATGTAATAACTTCTGGTGGGAAAATAATAATCAAGGAACTAAGAAGATTCATTTAACTACATGGATAAATTTGTATACCCAAGTCTGAAGGTGACCACTGTTTTAGATCAGTTGGATCCCAGAATTATTCTTTATTAGCTAAGTATCCCTGGAAGTTCATTTCAGAACCTGATAATTGGCTCTCCAGAATTTTAAAGCTAAATAGTACCCTAATACTATCTTTCTATAATGTCCATTTTAGCATGGTATATCCCCATTCTGGAGAGGTACTTTAAAAACTAGAGATAAAATGCAATCTTTCTTATGTTGGAAATTAGGGGATGGGCATAATACACATATAAATGATCCTTGGATCCCCGACCTTGAATCTAAAAAACCAATACAACCTTTAAGTCACATTACCCAGTCACTTGGGTCTATGAATTAATTTATACTTAATAAGCAGTGGAATATCCTTCTCTTACAAAACCTTTTTTGGAACATTAAATTCGGCCATTCAAAGTATTTATATTCCTCACTTTCACCTTGATGATAAAATGAGATGGTGGCCTGAAGTTAATGGCCATTCACAGTTAAAGCTGCTTATAAAAAATTGTAGTTTCTAAACCTTGTATCCCTACTCATAAAATTGGTTTAAGCTTATTTGGCAGATGAAGTCCCTTCTAGAATCCAAGTGTTTAATTGGAAAATGTTAACGGGTATATACTCCCTACTAGAAATAAACTTTTTATCACCACATTCAATCTAATTCCACGTGTTCAATCTGTCAACATCAAGATGATAACTTATTACATGCTTTATGTATATGCTCATGGATTGTTCCCATATAGTTTGCATCTAAATTCTCTTTTAGAACGTCTTTATGGCCCGTGGATTCAGTTCTTGATGTCTTATCAAGTATTCAATCTGCTTTTTCCTCCATTTTTGAATTCCACTCTAATATCTGTTTTTTTTTTTTTTTCTATCTGTTACCAAATCTGGCAGTCTAGAAATAAACTAATCCTTGAGGATAAAAAAGTATGCATTGTGTGACGACCTACCAAACGCCGGCTAAATCCTCCTGAGCATTTTGAGTTCTATCCGAGTATATATGTTTTTTATATCCTAATATAGCTCCACACCAAGTTTCGTTGAAATCGGATTCGGTTAAGGGGGCGAAAAGAGCCAGTACGCATCGTCTCCAGTTTTAACGTTTCCTTTTGGAATTTGACTATTTACTTAGTAGCTATATTAAGGAGGAACTTTGGTCCAATCCTCCCCATGACTAAAAGAGCTTTAATGCTTAGTCATCAAGGACCCCGCTCATGGGCTATCTACAAGGGATAGTCATGAGTTCTCCTAGGCCAAGGGAAGGCCAGGGGACATCGCCTCGCAATGCGGGCCGATTTTCCAAAAAGGGTTTATATGGCACCGCTATGCCCCATGGGCTATCCGAGATGCACCGCCCCTTACAAATGGACACGTATTTGTCCAGGCTCGTCGCCCTTTATATATGAGTCCCTTATCTGGAAACAACATATGAGCTACCCTGATTCGCTACAGGAGATGTGTGCTTTCCGTACCTCGTACGGTAGCGGAGATTACGCTGTAGGATTATTGAGGGAACCTTTAGCGTTGTTGCCTATTCTGAATGCATATTCGATGACCCATCATGAGTATCCAGGATTATCCGGATGTCGCTCTAGCATTCGTGGGTCGTATGCCACTGGCGTGCCGCACCCGTGAAGATGGCTGGTACACGACGATCGTACGTGCGTGTACGCCACACGGTCCCTTATTCCGCTCTGCTCCGGGCACTGTAGAGGCTGACCCGGGTTGGGCCGTGACAGATGGTATCAGAGCGAGAATAGGTTGTTAAGCTTAGCTCTTGAGTTGGTAGAGCGTAGATGGATTGTGCCTACGTCTATCAGAGCTAGACTAATTTGGTCTGGGCTTATCCGAGCAAGGCTGTTGGGTGTTTTTGTTTTTAGAACGTAGATGGATTGTGCCTACGTCTATCAGAGCAGATTAGAGTAATGATTCCCAAGCTGAAAGTATGTGATACCTATTTAGTAGTTGTTATCCCCAGAGCCGTAGTTGCTCCATACAGATGATCCAAGTACCATTGTGAACGCTTGTAGAGCAAGTTGCCTACATGTCAGTTGATATTGGATGCGAGAGAAAGGTCTATATCTGAGCGCGAGAATGCTCAAGTTAAGTGTGCTTTGGACAATGACACTAAGAGAAGGATTGAGATTTGAGTTGGACGCGATGGCCTATATCATTGGTTATCACTAGAAGGTTGGTCAGTATAGCAGGTCCTCTATGAAGTACAGTAGTAGGGCGATCTTGTCGGTGGTTGCTTGCATTAGGTCTGCATACGCACTGCGAAGTTTAGTAACAGTTGTGATCAAGGACGATGCCCCTCAGCAGAGATCGATATGGCCAGTGTCAGTTGCCGAGTACTTTTTTGTGGAAGCCGCGAAGCTTGGTTTGGCTGGAATTCCTTAGTGTCTACAGAAGATTGAAGAATCCTGAGAGATGCTTGTTGTGATTGTCCTGAGTTGGACACAGAGATGTTCCAGAGGTGAATGTCATGAGTCGATGTTGAAACGGCGTGAAGTAATAGATGAAGACATAGTTTGGGTCTCGAGTTTGAACACAGTGATACGTCAGGTGGACGTCGAGGGCAGAGTTTCTCGTTTTTACGCGACATGAACCGCGCTTCCTTATGTTGGGTTGTCGCTTTTCCGCAATTGGTCCTCAGTTATACAGGATACTGCTTTGCTCATTCAACGAAGGAAAGTTCTCGAGTGATGTTTGTTCTCTGGCTCTGTAGTGAGTTTCAGGTTTGTCGGCGCTTGAGTGCTCTAGCCGATTTGATCCATGTTGTTCCACAAGATGGTTCAGGGTCATTTTAAGCTTACAAATGGATGAAGACTCAAGTTTCCAAAGGTTAGTAAGTTACGTGGTTGTCGCATAACAGAGTTGAGCTACAGTCAGTTGTACGGGTTACCTCAGACATGATCTCAGATTAAAGAATGCTCCAGGATAAAAGATCCTGAGCAGAATTGGATGTCAGTTTCCCAAATCCTTATCACTTGGTGGTTGGCGGTAGGGATAGAGCTCCCGCGCCTCGTTCTTTATTTGTATTGATGGATTGTCTTTATAAGACCACATTCCAGTGACCGTTCAGAGTTGGTTGCGTTTACAGAAACTAGTTCAAGAGACAGAGAATGGCTACGCTTTAGTTTAATGATGATTGCGATAGTATGAAGGTTGGTCTCCGAGAGTTTGATAGCAGTTGGACATGGAAAACCAACGAGCTCGAAGCGACAAGTACAGTGACAGTATCTTGTTCCCAAGTTCCCCAAGTACTCTGGTTAGAGTAGGGATATAGAGATGGAGAAATGCATCAGCAGTCAGTCAGTTATATGTCACAGCTTTATTCTCAACGCGGACGTCGAGCTTATTGAGTGTGGGAAGAGCTGTAAGTTGTGACGCAGATGTACACAGGTTCCAGCATGGGTCATTACCACAAGAGTTTGGCAAGTACAGATGCAAGTGTTAAGTCCTCGTTAGAGAAGAGCATTGAGAAGTCCTCCTTGGAGAGTGAGGCAGATTAGAGTCCTCCGAAGAGAGAGACCTTGGTGACGCCGGAGTAGCGATCGCACTTCCTGCAGCCAAGTTAGGTGCAGATGCCATCTATCGTTACATTGGCTAGATGATGGACTACTGCGAAGTGGTACAGCAGAACGTGGCTGCACATAAAGATGTCTCATGGGTTTTACAAGTTCACACAGGACGCCTTTAAGGCGGACCACGATGGTTAGCTGGCGGTAGGGATCAGAGTACCGCACCTTGATAGGCTGCCCGATGGTTTGCTGGCGGTAGGACAGAGTGGTCCGCGCCATGTTGAGAGTATGCTACCTTATAGGAGCTACCCTCCCTCGCCCAAGTAAACATGAGTACCAGTTCAGTTCAATAATGGTAAGGCTAGAGTACCGCTTCATGATATTGTGTCCCCGATGTTCATAAGAAGGGCGGACATGGTTTGAAGACCTTTGCAGAGTTAATCGAAGGGCAGTCAAGTAGTTTCAGTGTACGGCAGGTATTTGGTACAGTTGGGGAGAGTTTACCCATGGTTTTAGAAGACTTGTTCCTTACCACTCGTAGATGAAGAGTGAAGTTTGAAGCCAAGATTCACAGAAGATTAAACTCTCGAGCAGCGAAGGCATTGTGTGACTCGGAAGTGAGTGCATTTTTTGACGGGATTGCAGATATCCTCGCCGGGCTGTCCGGAGGAGATGCCCTTGGTTTGTCGAGTAGAGCAACATTCCACATTATGTTAGGGGAGAAGGCGCCTACAGCAGGATGCAGCGCATTTCTGAGAGCGCGATGCTAAAGCGTATCATCCATACATTTTTCAGAAGGCTTGAGACCACGAGACAATATTCAGACGAGAAGGCAGACTCCAGGGTTCGAATGAAGGTCCAGTCACCACGCACTTCAGTTAGAAAGGGAAAATTTAAGGTTCAGTTCTGAAGACACAGTTGTTAGCATCGAGACTTACAGTTGGACTCAGTATCCGCTAGTACAGATAAAGATATAGTACTCTGAACTAAGTGTGGGAGAGTTGTTGGTTTCTTGAAGATACAAAAGATTGAATCCTTGCAGAGTCGTGTTGAAGAAGGCTCGACGAGGACGTCGAGATTATTTTAAGTGCGGGAGGTTGTGACGACCTACCGAACGCTGGCCAAATCCACCCGAGCGTTTTGAGTTCTGTTCAAGTATATATGTTCTCTATATCCTAATATAGCTGCACGCCAAGTTTCGTAAAAATCGGATTCGGTTAAGGGGGCGAAAAGGGCGAGTACACTTCGTCTCCAGTTTTAACGTTTCCTTTTAGAATTTGACTACTTACTTAGTAGCTATATTAAGGAGGAATCTTGGTCCAATCCTCCCCATGACTAAAAGAGCTTTAATGCTTGGTCATCAAGGACCCTGGCTCATGGGCTATCTACAAGGGATAGTCATGAGTTCTCCTAGGCCTAGGGAAGGCCAGGGGACATTGCCTCGCAATACGGGCTAGTTTTCCAAAGAGGGCTTTATATGGTGCCGCTATGCCCTACGGGCTATTCGAGATGCACCACCACTTATAGATGGACAATGTAATTAGTCCAGGCTTGTCGCCCCTTCATATATGAGTCCTTTATCTAGAAACTGGCATATTGAACTACCCTGATCCGCTACAGGACAGGTGTGTTTTTCGTACCACGTGCGCGTCAAGAAAGATTACGCTGTAGGGATTATTGAGGGAACCTTCAGCGTTGTTGCCTATTTCGAATACATATTTGATGACCCCTCACGAGTATCTAGGATTATCCGGATATCACTCTAGCATCCGTGGGTTGTATGCCACTGGCGCGCCGCGCCTATGAAGATGGCTGGTACACGACGACCGCACGTGCGTTTACGCCGCACGGTCCCTTATTCCGCTGTGCTCTGGGCACTGTAGAGGTTGACCCGGGTTGGGCCGTGACACATTAAATCTATATTGACTGTCTTCGCATCTCAAGTTTTATTTAGTCACCATGAAAATCCTAATACCATTATTCTGTAACCTACTCTTCCAGTGGAACTCATTTGTGCATCCGGCCAGCTCCAATGAGTTTTAATGACTGATGTAGCCCAAAATCCAAATTCTGGTATCTTTGGTTTGGGATTCATTTGGTTTAATCCTTTATTCAAAATTGAGTTTGTAGACTATGAGCACTGCTTCATAAGATCTATTGAGAAGGTAGAAGCTTGGGCTGTCTAGAGAGGAATCAGCTTAAGACTTGACTTCAGAAATCAGTATTTTTTGCTTTGCCAAGAATACTGTTAAAGCTCTTTGTACCAGATCCTGGGATATCTCATGGCAAGCAGATACTTTTTGTCAGAATATTCTTCATGTTGGTCAACTTTTCTGGGAGCTGAATATTGCTTATATTATAAAGAAATTCAATGAGCCTGCTCACAACTTGGCACAATTAGGTTTACATAGCAGTAGAACTTTTTTTTTATAGGGAGTTACTAGAATTCTTAAGTCTATAAATGGCCTTAAAGACCTTGTATTTTTTGTTTAATTTATGAATATATTTTACTTAAAAAAAGGATCAAAAAAAGAAAAACATGCATGAATTTAAGCAAAAAAGAAATGTGTAAAAAAAAGACAGTTGGAACATGAGTACAAAATACGACCAAGAGTTTATAAAAAAGAGTAATCAAGTTGCTTACCAGAGATAATGATGTACTACTTGATAACAGAAGGAGAAAATACTCTTTTGTTATTAGAATAGTAAAGTTAGGGTTGTAATAACAACCTTTAGCTTTCCTATAAGTGAAAAGAGTAAAAACATGTGAAATGATATAAAAGCCCTTGGTCTATATAAGCTAATTCTAACACCCCCCGTCAATCTCCTGATGGTATAACAAGTAACATCGAGAGTTTGCTAAGTAAAAATGGAAAAGCTATACAATCTGAGATATCGTGAAGAAATCGGTCAGGTTTAACTAAGACTGAATGTATGGTAAAGATAAGGTCTCCTTTTGTAAATGATGGCGAGTAAAGTGGCAATCAATCTCAATGTGCTTTGCTCGCTCATGAAATACTAAATGTGAGCAATTTGGATGACACTTTTGTTGTCACAATGTATAGGGGTAGGAGAAGAGAGAGAAACTTCTAAGTCAGCAAGAAACCAGCGGAGCCAAACTATCTCAGCTGTAGTCATAGCCATAACACAGTACTCAACCTCAGCAGAAGATCAAGAGATAACATCCTGATTCTAACTCCGTCAAGCTATAAGAGAATCACACAAAAATATACAAAGGCTAGTGGTGGATTAACGGTCAGTAGGATCCCCGCCCATTCAGCATCAGAATAAGCTTAAAGGTCTAATGATAAGATGAAAAAATCAATAAGGTCTGAAATAATGTCCCAAGAATGTACCTTAGAATCTGAATGACAGTAGCCCAATGCACAGGTATAGGAGCCAAAATAAACTAACTGACAATATGAACAACATATGTATATCAGACCGAGTAATAGTCAAATATATAAGGCAACCAACAATGACTCGGTACAAGCTAGGATCTCTCAAAGGTACACCATCAGAAGGAGTAAGACATAAATGAAGCTCAAGATGAGTATCACCAGTCCGAGTATCAGTAAGTCGGGCTCTCTTAATAACATCTACAACATACATAGACTAAGACAATAAGTAGCCTTTAGGAGACGAGGCTAACTCAATGCCCACAAATTAATGAAGAGAACATAGATCCTTCATCTCAAACTTACGATGTAGCTGAATTCATAGTGGAGATGCCAATATTATCATTATCAGTTAAAATCATATCATCAACATATAACAACAAAAAACACTACCCACGACTGCTGTACGTATAAACAAAGCGGAATCATGGTCACTACTCCAAATATTGTACTGATAAATAATTGATAAATTTTTTGGAACCAAGCATGAGGTGTTTGTTTGAGACCATACAGGGCCTTACGAAGTTTGCAAACTTCACTAGGCGAATGAGAATCTCCCGGAGGAGGAGTTATGTACACTTCCTCAGTCAAATCACCATACAAAAACCATTCTTTACATCCATATGATATAACTCCCATTGCTGAGCAGATGCAATGAAGAGATGAACTATGGTCTTCTTTGCAATAGGAGCAAAGTTTCCTCATAATCAATCCCATACTCTTGCATGAAACCATGGGCAGCAAGGTAGGCCTTGTATCGCTCAACTGATCCATCAAATTTTCTCTTTATTTTGTAAATCTAACGACTACAAACAACATGCTTCCCTAAAGGTAACGGATTCAAATCCTATGTCCTTGTCTGATATAAAGCAGATAGCTCTTTATCCATGGCCTGATGCCAAAGAGGATTAATGCATGCTTCTTTGTAAGAAGTAAGCTCAGAGTGACCATGAATAGGTTAAAAACAAGCAAACTTAGTGGAATAATAAGAGTTAGAAAAACCCAATTTATCAGGAGGACAACGATCACTTACCAAATAACATCGAGGAGCTGGACCAACAAAATATGGGTCATTGGGACATGCTCAGGAATTGGCAGTATAACTGGCATATAAGATGTATTAGGACTAGTATCATTCACAGGAAAAGGGCAGACATAGCACAACTCTTATTTGTGAATCTCTCATGATCGGTCAAGAATCAAATACGAAGGGGTACGCTCCAAAAAGACTACGTGGCAGGAGACATATAAATTTTGACCAATGAGATCATAGCATTTGTAACCTTTCTAAGTATCATTGTAGCCAAGAAAAACATACATAATAGATTGATGAGAAATATTGTTATGGTCGACATTGTAGCACATAACAAAACATGTGCAGCCAAAAACCCTCAAAGACGAATAATCTGGAGGTTTGCCAAACAAATGCTCATAAGGAGTAATTCCAGAACTCATAATTATTGGAATCCTATTAATTAGATGAACAACTGTAAGGATTGCCTCGCCCCCAAAAGATACTAGGAACAAATGCTGAAAGAAGCGTAGATCGTGCAGTCTCCATTATATGGTGATGCTTTTTTCAGCAACATCATATTATTAAGGAGTTTCAGTACAAGAAGACTAGTGGATAGTCCTATCTGAGGCAAGTACATTTGAAAATCTCCAGAGGTATACTCTCCTCCCAAGGCACTTCGAAAGTATTTGATAACTATAGGATTTTTTTTTGAACCAAAGCTTTAAATGCTTTAAAAATTAAAAGAAACTTAGATCGCCATTTCAAAAAAAAATACCCAATAGTAGCGAGAATAATCATCAACAAATAAAACATAATAGCAAGACCCCCCTTTAGAGGGATGGGGGGCATGGCCCCATACATCAGAGTGAACTATATCAAAAGGTACAAAAATGACGAACGTACTAACAGATTTGAGTTTACAACTAGAACACTCTGAAATATCATGACAATAAACATTTCTTAAAATACTAGTAAAAACTATTGGATAACAATTAATTCTACAAAGTAATCATACACGCACATAGATATTAGAGAAGAATAAAGACCTTCTTATTGATAGGTTGTTCAGTGTTACAATACTGAACCCTTTTAAGGGGATAAATACTCTTTCTAAAATCTTCCCCATAAACCCTAGTTTATATGGGCTCATTAGGATTCCTGCAGGACACCCCAACCCAGTTGGGTTCCTACCTTGGGCCTGACCCAACTCCTAGCACTCCCCCTTGGGTTGATCCATACCAAGACGATTTACCTCGTCAAAACCTCTGCCTAGCAAAACCCCCTTGGGCAAAAAGTTATGCAAGGAAAGATTACAATCCTATGCCCTGTATGGGTTGTGGGCGTGTATACATTGCATGCCATGATCTATCTCCATGAGATATATGTCCCCGAGATATTGGTGAATAAAAACTTTTTCATGTCGATTCCGTGTACCAGTTGCTTGAACGTAAGTGGTGCAAGAGTCTTCGTGAATAGGTTTCACTACACCAAAATCTATATTTTGCCACGGATGTTTTCTTAAATTTTCTACGGACTAAGTCCATGGACACTATTACTGATATAGTCTGTGGCAAATATTGAAGTATCCATAGCAATTTTACTTTTAAGTTAATGTTTTATTTTCTTCGGTGTTGTTTAAACTTTTTATTTCGTTTATCTCTTTTCCTTTTCTCTCTTACCTTTAACCATTAAACTATCATCTCTCCTGAGAACCACAAAATTCTTAATGTTTCTATCAAAAATCGCTATAACTTTTAGTTTTAAACTAGATCTACTAACTGCTCTTCAGGATCTTTGCGTTAATTTTTAGAAATTGATCTATTTCTTCTTCATTGATCGAGAAACCCTCACACTCTTCTTTCAAATCCGATCTCGATTAAATAAGGGTTAGAATTCACTTTTGGTTTCTATCATCACCCCAAAGTTTAAGCATTTCGATAATCACTGCCATGGTTTTAATCACAACTACAAAGTATCAACATTCAATTTTTAAAAATCTCTGTGATTGTAGAAAACATGAACTCTGTTATTTAAGGTACATTATCTTAATGATTTTACCATATGCTTTTTGTTATTGGAGTTAAAATCTGTGAGTTTTTGCTTTCTCCAAGTTATTTTAATAATTTATAAATTATGTGTAATATAATTAGGAATATTTGAGTTTAGGTTAATTTACATTGAAAAGGAAAGGGGATAGAAATGGGTATTGATATGCCTCATTCAACTTATGTTGTCATCATGTTTATGTAACTAGAGTTTACCAAACGATGCATAAAAATTAAATTCCTTGAATTGACTTTAGTATATGATCTCAAGTAGATGTTGTATGGCGAGGATTTGCAGGTGCTCTTACTCTGTCTAGTATAAGATATCCAATGGATAAAGATATTGGGTGAGAATCCAGGAGGATCTCTCCAATGGATACAACCTGGAAGAAACATTACAGAATGGAAAATACTCCGTCAAGTTAATGGCTTAATAGTAGCCCATCTTTGTGATAATGACCTCAATCAGGCTGCTGCTGCGGTTGTTTCAGCAACCATGATGCTGTTAAATGTTGAAGCCCCTCCAACAAGCTAATTGAGCCCGTAGCAAAAGGTCTTGCAGTGAAAAGGGATGAGGCATCCAAGGGAATTTCTCCTGCTACATTGTTTGACACCGGGACGTTGGTGTCATCTGGATATGCTTTTGCCCCACCTCGTCGTGTTGTATCCGTCAATTTTAGTGTTTGCAGGATACAAAAGCTACCTCGAAGAGTTTCATAAAGCATGAGACCAGACATGTTTTTGAACATCAAAATATTGCCAGATGTGCAAGATTTAGTCCCGATGGACGATTTTTGGCGACTGGGAGTGCTGATAATCGATTAAGCTTATTGAGATATCTGAAGTCAAGCAAATGCTGCTGCCAGAGGCAAGAGATTGGCTAGTGCGGCCTGTTATACGAACATTCATTGATCTTGTGCAGCCCGTCAATGATTTGGATTTCCATCCTCAATCTCCTGCAATTATATCTGGATCAAAAGACGGCTCCATAAAATTTTTTGATTTTTCAAAAGCAGTGGCAAAAAATCCTTCCGATTATTCAGGATACTTACAATTTGTGTTCTGTATCCTTTCACCCTTCAGGGAAATTTCTCTTAGCAGGGACAGATCATCCCATCCCGCATTTATACGATGTTAATACTTTCCAGTGTTACTTGTTGGCCAATGTTCCAGAGATAGGAGGCAATGGCGCAATCAATCAGGTGGAATATGCCTCTACTGGTGGCACGTATGTAATTGCATCTATAGATGGTGCTATTCGGGTATGGGATGGAGTAACTGCCCAGTGTGTTTGGTCTGTGATTGGAGCACATGGTTCAGCCGAAGCTACCAGTGCATGTTTTACAAGGGATCAAAGATGTGTTCTCTCTTGTGGGAATGATTCAACAGTTAAGCTTTGGGAGATTGGCACTAGAAGATTAGTCAAGCATTATCTCGGAGCTATAGATACACAGTTGCATTGCATGGCTACTTTTAATGAAACATAAGAGTTTGCCCTATCCGTCGATGAACCAAGCAATGAGATTGTTGTCTAGAATGCCCTCACTACTGAGGTGGTGGCTAGGTGGCCTTCCAACCACATTGGTGCACCACCAAGATTGTTGGAGCACTCACCAACTGATGCAGCATTTATTACCTGTGGAGCTGACAGATCAGTGCGATTCTTGAATTAAAAACTTTAGTTATCTGAAGAGATCCTAGTTATTCTCAATCTTTAGGTGCATAGTTTCATGTTGAAAGGTAATTATCCTGATGAGATTGCCACAATAATATCTGAGAAAGTAAGAGAAAAGCAAATAAGCTCTATCGATTAAGTAAAGTCATGGATGATGGATAGAAGGAATGCCCGAAACTTGCTAAAACTGAATTTGAGATTTAAATATCTAATGTAAGGGATGCCTCTTGTTTTCTCAACTGCCATCTGAAAGGGTTGGTGAAAAGATGTAAACGGATCGAATATATGATTCGGTTAATCTTCTCATCTCCCTACAAGTATGAGACTAGTATTTTTAAGTAAACTCTTGTAATGTGAGATTGCATTTTGTGTCATATATCTTATTGATAAATGGTTCACTGCAGAGTGAAAATGGTGGATTGTCGGCTTGGGATTGGGAACTGGCAACTGCGCATGAGTGGTTGGAGGTATCTTCGTTTGCACATATTGTTCAATGGTTTGCTTACGATTTAATTTTATGTATTTGACCTTAATTTTTAAATCACTTCACAGGTATTAAACCCAACAGAGTTCTTCCAAGACATTGTTAATGAACATGAATATGTGGAATGTACTGCATCAACAATCCAGGCGCTAGCAGTGTTTATAAAACTATATCCTGGACTTCAGAAAAAAGAAATTGAAACTTTTATTGCTAAAGTGGTACGCTACCTAGAAAATCAATAAATGCTGGATGGTTCGTGGTACGACTGTTGGGGAATTTGCTTAATTTATGGAACATGGTTTGCACTTCGAGGGTTAGCAGCTGCTGGGAAGAACTATAATAATAACCAGACTGTTCGTAAAGCTTCTGAGTTTCTACTTTCTACGCAATTACCTTCTGGTGGTTTGGGAGAGAATTATAGGTCTATGAAGATCTTTGTAGATATATGCCAGTAAACTAGATTCAGAACACACTCGCCACAGAAAAGCACAATAAGTTGGTAGAGATAATTATGAAGCGAGAGCAAAAGGGGCAATAGAAAATTAGATATGCATTCTTAGACAAAGAAACACCACTAGAAAATGCTCATGTATATGATCTTAAGTATCAAGAAGAATAACGCCAAGAAACAAAAAATGTAAGTTTTAATTTCTTGATGGCATCTCTCTTTTGCATTTGATATATGCATCCTATGGAAGATCATGTATTTGATATTTTTTTCTTCTGTGTGTATAGGTCATTATCAAAAATCTTGTCTCACATGAAGATTTAACAAGGCCAGTAAGGACGGTGTTGAGAGTTGTAAAAATGATGAATTTGTGCGTTTATGATTGTTGTATGAATTTCTGAGCTTATGATTGTTGTATGAACCTGAGTTTATGATTGTTTGATGAATGTACGAGTTTATGATTGTTGTATGGATTATGGTCTGATAATTTTTTTGATATATTTGTGAATTTTTTTTTTTTTGAAAAAATGATAAAGAATTGCCACGGACTTTATTGAAGGTAAATAAATAGCTACGGATTAAGATTGTCATTTACCTTGTTTTATACTACGGTTTAAATCCGTGGTAATAAATTAACCACATATTAAATCCGTGGCAAAACAGTAAATTAAGCACGGATAAAGTCTGTGGCAAAAAAATTGCCACGCACCTTTTACTACAGACCTCCACCACAGTCAAAGTCCATGGAAAATACCAGTTTACCACAGACAAAGTTTGTGGTATTTTGCTAAAATTGGTGTAGTGTTTGCAAAGTTGTCTTATGAAATGTTTTGAATAATATCAATCTTATTCGCCTTCTACAATTCTTAAGTATGGAAGGACTTCTGTGAAATGTGTTTTGTTCTATCGTTATTGATAAAATTGCCATTGTCTTGAATAATGCAAGATGAGTTGTCTTCATATAGAGTCGACGTTTTATTTTGTATATAACATGCCACAAATTCAGTTTATGTGATGTATCTTGGAGCGCAACCATGATTCTCTGTCAGCTTCATAAAGTGCAAGAATTTTATCATGGTTCGAAGATGTAACTAACGCCATCCACTTTATCGATCTCTAATAGCTTGTTGTATCCCCGTACATAAACACATAGTCTATCTGATAATGGCCTCTATGTAAGTTTGACAAGTACTCTGTATCGGTGTACCCTGTAATTTTATGTTTACCATTTATAGGTCGAACAGACCCCAGTCTTTTGTGTTGATCAGATACCTCAGAATGTGTTTGTTCTTCTTCTATTGCCTTTGGGTAGGAGGAAAACTATGATAAGCCAAATAGTTTATTGTAAATGAGTTATTAGGTCTAGTATACCCAACTAACTGTAACAAATCACCTCTAAGATATGGCGTTATGGCCCTAAGAGTTTCTCCCCCCATTAGGATGGTAGAAAATGTCTTTGTTCACATCCAAGTAATGGATGAAAATAAGCAACTTAGCACCGTGTGCTACATCTATACCGAAGTGCTAGATAACTCTTCCGATATATATTGCTTGGGGTATGACTATACCACTACCAAGATGTTTGATCTGCAAATCAAAATAATACTTGGCTTCCCCAAGGTCTTTAATTTTGAATTTCTTCTTAAGGTATTCAGTGCCTCTCGCGATCTCCCTCAGAGTTCTATTGTTATCCAAATCATTTAGAATAATATCATGATGACTTAAGCCAATATTTTTATTCTAAATAAGAACACTTGGATAGGTAAAAATATTTACAAAGTGTCCGACCTTCAAATACTCAATCAACTTACTATATCTCATGGTCCCTGATTGTTTCAAGTCAATAATAACTTTTCCAATTTTATTACGAATGCACCTCGTATGTGTTGGGCTTAATTGCTTTAAGAAGCATATACCTTCCCGGGTGGCTTCATGTATATATCCGTATCTAGTTTCCCATATAGATATATGATAATTGCATAAGACGCATGTCTCGCTTGTCCTCGACAATTAACAGACTAGTCAGCTCCAAAATGTTATAACGTCCATAACTGGATGATAGGTCTCATTGCAATCGATGCCAGGACTCTTAAAAAATTCTTGGGAAACTAATCTTACCTTAAGCTAATTATCTCTTTGAGTTAATCATGTTTCCGTACCATTCCTATTTGTTATCGACATGCTCTATGGTATCACTTTCCATTTCGCTAGTAAGCTGAGCTCCGCTTGGATTCCAGACGCCCATTTTAGCCAACGTACAACAAAAAATAGTCGTTTATAATAAGTGGTTCTAAATCTTCATCCTGGATGGTGAGCACAATAGAGAATAAGAATATCCTATCAATAAATCTCTATTGAACGATCCAACGTTATGCCATTATAGACTTTTAATTGATTGAGATCCTCTTATTATCATACATATTTGTTACCCCCTACTTGTCTCGTAATGCACCAATTAGTCGCGTAACTACTATTGCCTTGTTGATGGGTAGTTCCATCTTTGATGAACTGACTATACCATTAGTCACATTTGTCCCTTATTCTATAGTTCCCTAGCTCAGAATATTTTCTTTCAACGATGCTCTGTACAAAGCGCGAGCTACAGATTTGTTTGTGGTACTAGTTCCCCCGAAATGTTCAGCTGCGTAGGTGCATTACTTGCAAGTACAAGCAACTACGATACCTTCTAAGTGTATAACACATTCTAAGTGTTATGTTACTAGAATTCTGAACCTATCTAAATGGGGTCCTGATCCTACCAAATTAAGGACTCTTAAACAGAATGGCCAACAATATAATTATTGGGATTACATTCAAGCTTGGCATTTTACTTTTTACTATCAGAACCCTGTCAAAAAACTTACTTGGTTTTTCTGCCTTAATCTGAATATTATCAAAAGATTTGGTTTCCCCACTAGGTTCCTCAATTGGTTGGAAAAAATGGGACCAGACTTTGATGTTATACCAAAAACACTTCAGAGTCACATTGCCCTTTGGAATGAATTTCATCCCAAGATCAAGGGTAAAACTGTAACTAATCCACCTATCGGCAGAAATACCTAATGGCTTTTTACTAAATTTCAAATTACATGGATCTGGAAATGGGACATCGAAACAAGTTTCGATGATCTGAAAGAAGAAACTCCCCATTCTCCAACACACCTTTATTTATAGATGGTGGGATGGGTTTGAAACAGAACGAGTTGTTGCATTAGTCAACAAAATAACTGAAGAATATGTTTTGGCTTCTAAAATAGAACATCAGCAAATAGTTGGTGCATTTGTCTCTTTGACTAATGTATTCCAGCTTTTACTGGATTCAATTAAGGATCAATATCCTAATCTAACCGAAGAGGAACGCCAGGTCAAGGTCTTACAAACCTTAAGGGACCAGTTTCTAGTAGCCACAACATCACAGGTATCATAAGCGGCTACAACATCACAGGCATCCGAATTACCAAAAGGTAACTTAGGTCAGCAATTTTGCCATCCAGGAGAAAGCCAAAATTCCTATGCAAATGAAGACATGACCTCGGTAAAATCTTCCGAAGCCTCTATGGAAGATTACAGGGACGCCATGATAGAAGTCATAGAACAGCAGCTCAATACTACAGCCAAAGGAAATGCCAAAGCTAAGAGCATCGACACTTCTTCAGCAGCAATTTTCACTCTTGGATAGTTGATCACAGCTTCTTCTCTTACACAACAGTAATTCAGTACTCAACAACAATTTAGTAATCAGTATGCAAACACAAGTAGTAACTATCAGCAAGCTCACAATAGTACTTCAGCACTTAGCAAAAACTAAGAGTATCCTAATCTTGTAAGATTCGCAGAACACTTTGCTGAAGAAATGCACTCAGTAAGCACTCAGAACACAGTTAACAAGCACCCAGAAAGCACTATGAATACCTCCGTCATCACCTTTTTCTGAAAGTCAAAAGCAACCACTATGTGGGATCCACCAAACACTATATGGGTCCCACCAACCACTTTGTGGGACAAGAAAATCACTTTGTGGGACTAGAAGACTACTTTGTGGACCTAACAACCACTTTGTTGGACCCGACAACCACTAACCTCGGCTATATAAGGAACTATAAGACTCAGTTTTATGTACACAAATATTTTCATTTTCCACTCTTGTTTTCTAAGTTCAGTTCTCAGTTCTAAGTTTGTACTCCTATCTGTAAGCTACCACTATACATCTTCCACCCTATGTAAGTCTTCTACTATCTAAATAAAGTTCTTTATTTTATCTATACATCTGTATATTTAAGTTTGTTTGATCATTTGCTGTTCCAAGTATTCATGCGCTCGCTTCTCCGAGGGACAATTTTGCCAACAACTGTTGAGTACTCAGCTCTACCTAGGTATTCCTCTTTGAGGAAAGACAGTATCTGTTGCTCCATCTTAAAGTAGTTGGGTAGCCTCTGGCTATATACTTGTAGAAAGAACAACAAAGTTCTTCTATGATCTGAATAGCAAGTATTTTTCTTGTTTAAGTTTTTTATGATATAAATAGTACTTGTTTTTATTATTTTAGTTCTGTATGATCTAAATAGTAACTGTTTTTACTGTTTAAAATTAACAATTTATAGTTTAAAATAACAGGCTGTTTATCTTTAGTTTTTTAGCCGTTATGATTAGATCCAACCCCCTTTCATGGCCATGTGTGAATAATCATATTATTCGCGTAGGTATGTTAAGTTTCATATAAGAACTTATGTATAAGTTACTACCTGGTGAGAGAATTAGGTATGGTATGTCACCCAAGTCACGTACGGTGTTGTTGTCCCTGCTGTAGACGTTTAGCCGGTAAATCGTTGACAGACATGTACCTGAGTCTTTTACTAAGACTATACTATTTTGACATCTTTAACAGGGAGAAAAGACCAGCATTAACCATAATAACATCTTTTACTAAAATTATACTGTTTACACATTTTTATCAGGCATCAAAGATTAGCAGTAACCATACTAAGATTCCTATATGATATTTACATATCTATGTGATCCATCCATTACATATGGATAAAATCAATAGGTCTCACGAGGACCAATCATCTGTAAAAAAATTTGAACTCATAGGGTTTGAACAAACCCAACAACTGAATCAATGGACTATACCAGCTATTAAGTCCAAATCAATATATAAACATGGCATGTTTAATTTCATTAGTCAAGATATCATCAAGATTATGGAGCAATCCATAGTTTTTGACAGTAAAAGTCATATCTTAAAACTTTTTAACCTCAATGATATTGGGAGGTATCTGAAAAGATATCACTATCAGCATGTAGGATGATTTTAAATTGCATTCAAACCTCTATCCCTCCTTGAGATTAATTCTAGTATACTTGTTTATCTCATAGATGAGCGAAGTTGAGAATTCAAATAATCCCTTATGGGAATAGTTCAAGCTAGCCTCTGTCATGGACCAGTCTATTTTGATGTCCAACTTAACCTTGTCCTTTACAGATAAGTCTTTGTTTAATATTCTTAGTCTCCGAATCTGGAATCAGGGTTATGATTTTATCCCTGGAGCTGAAGTTATAGCCGTTATCAATATAATTCACTATAAGGTTATGAACACCTTATGCCCTCGGGAGATTCTGAAATGTTAACCAGGAAAAACTGCAGCAGTTCAATGTAACTGTTTGACTACTAACATTGCAGTCAACAGACTTATAAATTGGAATGAAATTAACATTCTTACTTAATGGGTTTTACCTCAAGCTGTAGTCCCCTGGCCTAGGTTTAATAGCCAAGTCAACCAAATTACCCAAACCTCTGATGGAGACGTTGAGGTATCCTTTGCCTCCCATCCAATCATACTATCCCTTCTCAAGAGTAAATCTTGTTGGTAGCTAATAAATGAGGAAGAAATTCTCTATCACGATTCCTATCCGTCAACCCGACCTTCAGTTTCTTAACATTCCACATCTGAACCCATCATCAAGGGTATTAGACTCTCTTACCAACAAATCCCTCATGGAGTCTATGATGATCCCACTTCCAGTACCAGGTCCGAAGTAGATCAACCTACTTGCCCTATATCAGAAGCAAGCTTCTATCTTTAAAAGTCTTTATGGATTTGAGCCCTAACTCAATTATTCACCATTTAATCTGTAACGAATTCATGACTTCCAGTAATGATATCTTCCAAAGATGGCATTACCAGAATTTTACCGAAGAAGAATTACGAATCATTGAAGATATTTACTATCATGAGATTGAACACAGCTAAAGGATCATTTTATTTTATGCCTGGTTCATCACATGGTATTGTTGTCCTCATTAAATTACCAGTAATATGGAGGATTTCACCAAGACATTGGTTAAAGAAGACGGCCTAGAAGTCCAAAATGTCCAGCCTCTTCCTGAATCTCTCCATTAAATCAAGGGCAATCCTAACTCCAAAACTTTGGAGGATAATGCTTTTGCATACCCTACCAATCCACTAACTGATGTTAATCTCATCATCAAACAGAACAATTGGACTAATGTTACTCTCCAAACAATCGAAAATCTGCTGAATTGCATCGAAGATCACATCCAACGTCCTAGTACTATCAACATTGATGAAGGCAACACATAGTCTAGTATACATCATGTTGATATTAAACCTATATGTGAAGTAAAAGACTTTAAGCGTTCAGATTCCCAAAATTATGAGTTTGTTAACCTTTTGGTTGAAAGGCTTAAAAAGCTTTGTATTAATACTCTGAATCAAACCTCTATATCAGAAGAAACCTTTGATGACCAATCCGAAAGAATCATTCAAACAGCTGAAGCCAGTCTTCATAAAATTAAATATAAACCATCCTAGTTAAGAACATATTATAAAAGACCTTCCCCCAGGATCTTTTATTTGAAGATGATTTTCTTCAAAACCAGATAACTTATAATGGACATACCATTTATGAATGGAATATTGATGGTTTATCTGAATATGAAATTTATGAAATTATCCACAAAATGCTTATGTATGCATGTATCTTCAAAACTGCTAGCAATGAAGACGACAGTGTTGCTGAATTTGTTGACAACGGATTCACAGGAGCCATTAAAGGCTGGTGGGACAACATTATCACCCAGGACCAAAAATAAATTTTTTTTGGAGCTGCAAAAAGGGAAGGTACTAGTTCTAATCCTGTCAAAGATGTTGTTTATACCCTTGGCCAGATTATTCACATTACATTTTGTAGGATTTTCCCCACAAAGACTTGAACGGAATAGAGAACTCTTGCAAAATCTTTGATGCCCTTCTTTTACAAATTTTATGTGGTATAAGGATGTTTATATCTGCAAGGTTATGCAGTGTAGTGATGTTGAATGCATAACATTGGATAGACAGATTCATTGAGGGCCTTCCACCATTATTCGCTGCCAAAGTTTGTCAAAAGCTCAAATACCAGTATGATGGTAATTCTATATCTTACCATAACCATACCTATGGTCAACTGATTACTATCTGTACTCAGGTAGGTATGAGTATTTGTAACACCTCAAACTCCAATATCAGCTTAAAAATCAGAATTTAACAGGGAAAAAAAAATTGGTGAATTTTGTCACCAATTTTCCTATGACCTTCCTGTTACTTATCCCAGTAAGCATCACTCACATAACAAACAACAATCTCACAATCTAAGAAATAGTCATCACAAAAAATATAAGGATCACGAGGAACCCTATTACCACTGACATAGGAAACGTAAAAGGCATTTACCACATGCCAAACCAACTAAAAATCGTACTTGCTATAAGTGTGGTAAACAAGGACATTTGGTAAGCAAATGTTCCACCAAACGAAAATTACAAGAGCTTTAACTAGATGAAGGATTAAAACTTTAGTTAAGTAAAATCTTGCTCAATACAACTTCTGAGGAAGATTCTTCAGATAACTCCAAAGCAGACAATCACATTGATCATAGTATTTCCACTTCAACAGAAGCAATATCATGTGATAAATGTTTTGGCAACAATCCTCCAGATTACTGGAAAGCTATTGTGGAAATGAATGGTTTACAACTCAATACCTTAACCACAAATCAAAGCCAACTATTATCAGTTACTGATAAGATAACTGATCCGGAACTTAGAACTCAAATTCTAAATCTTTGTATCTAATAGCTAGCCCAAGATAATCAGAAACCCAATACAACACCTAAACCCCCTGTAAATAATCATTATAATTTCCAGGATGTTCTCCGAAGACTAAAAAATTCAAAACCTATTACAATCCAAGAATTACATCAGGAGATTAATCATCTAAAAATTGAAGTTAGAAGTATCAAACTTTCTTACAAGAAATATGATACAAAACAGTAAAACTAGCAATCTATCAAAACAGATCCCTCTACTAGTCAACAAGTTGACAAAACAGATGACTCCCATTTGCATCTTCTTCATAAGATGTCATCCCACAAATGGTATATTCAAATTGCCCTTTTTATTCAACATGAATACACTATCCAGGCTATTTCTCTTATAGATAGTGCGGCTGATTTAAACTGTATACAGGAAGGCTTAGTCCCTACCAAGTATTTTGAAAAAATACTCAATCTATTACCTCTGCTAGTGGTACTAGAATGAATAGCCAGCATAAAATCTTGAATGTTTATATCTATAATAATAACCAGAATATTCCTTCTGCATTTCTTTACATTAGGAATTTACAACAACAAGTTATATTTGGTATTTCTTTTTTAAATCTACTTATGCCTTTACATAGTATTACACCAACCGACATAACTGGTACTTTCAAGGACCATCATATTTCTTTAAACTTCATCAGTACTCATAATTAATTACAGTCCTTTTTTGGAACAGGGCTTCGTCAACTGAGTTTCACCCCCATTAGAATAATGGTAGAAAATCTAGCAACTACAGAATCCCATACAGTTTTACTGCATGGGTCCCAACCGAATAATAACTGAATTGTTACTACAGAATCTACTTCACATAACAAGGCAGCATTAGCCCATTTTATCCGAAATTTTGGAAAAGATTTAGCACACTCATTCAGAAATCTTGCAAACCCTCTATATCACTATAGAGGTATCCGTCACTCTAAAACTTCTCACATATCAAGTAAAACTCCTCATAGTAAATTGTATGCTCTATCTAAAAATATTAAGCATTATAGTCTGGCTTATAATACATCTCAATCCAGCACTAAGTTGGACATAACCGATCTTACTCGGGGAAACAGTAAGACTAGGCCAGAGCAAATGGCTCCTGGTAAAGACAAATCAAATCCATTGATACCTGTCAGTTTGGTAAAAACTGAGTGTTTGATTAAACAATCTGATATTATTCACCACCCAGAATTATCAGCCATTCCCAAATCCGAATTAACCTTGGGCAACTGGGATGCTCACAGTAAAAATCTTTACTCTACTGCTGCCCTTCCAGATTCTGCCTTAAAATCTATTAACTTTTACGGTAGTCCAGGCTATCTAATCCGAAGAACCCATCCTCAGCCTGAAAAACTTTGGCCTTTCGAGAATCGTTTTATCACAGTATTAGAACTCACTTGCCTCGATGACCATCAAGGTTTTCCCCCTATTCTCTATCATACAATTGCCAACCTTCAAACTATTCTATTTTCTCACAATAGTATCTACCAGGATATTAACCCTATTCCTCCTGAATGGGATTATTTACCCAGTAAGACATATTATTACCCCAGTCTCCACTGGATTATTATTGTCATCCATCCTCCTAATTTCCCAAACCACAATCCTAAATCCCTACTTAATCGGTATCCTGCATCCTGCAGATACAGGGATAATCCAACCAGTCGTACCTATGCTCTGGCCACCATTAAAATGCCCCAGCCTTGGAACACCCGTCACAAGATTTATGCCGAAAGAAACTATTTATGTATTACTGGCCCATTATTCAGGCCCTCTAATGGCCAATTTTGACAAAACATTACTCAGCAACAAGTACCCCTCAGTCTGGCTAGTGCCAAATAGGAAGAAGCGAAAATATTAGCTCAGCAAAAGCCTTATCAAAAATGGTAGAATGGACTGGATCACGATGGCCAAATACTATTCACAAGCCAGCTCTCACCAGTATGCCAACACAAACAGTAAATATCAGTTTCCTTACTCTGTGGGACCCGCATAACACTTTGCCATAGGATCACACTCAGATCGCACTCAGAAAGTACTAAGAATTCTTCTGTCATTACCTTTTTTCCGAAAGTCAAAAGCAACTACTATGTAGGATCCACCAACCCCAATGTGGGACCCACCAACCACTTTGAGGGACTGACCACTATCTGGGACATACCAACCACATTGTGGGAGTAGAAGACCACTTTGTGGGACCCGAAAACTACTTTGTGGGACCAGAAGACCACTTTGCGGAACCCAACGGCCCCTTTATGGGACTCGACATATACTTACCTCGGCTATATAAGGAGCCAGAAGAATTAGTTTTATGTACGCAAAAATATTTTTACTCCACTCTTGTTTTCTCAGGTCTTCTATTCTAGGTTCTAAGTTCTATAATTGTACTCTTATCTGTAAGTTAGCACTGTACTTCTTCCTCCCTCTGTAAGTCACCTACTATTATCTGAATAATGTTCTAAGATTCCTTTTATCTGTATATTTAATTTTGCTTGACCATCTGAATTAGTCTGCTCCATTCCAAGTATTATAGGCCAGTCCCCCCTCGAGATATTTAAGCGAACGGCTGTTCAATAGCATCTCCACCTAGTGTTCCTCTTATAGAAAAAACGGTATCTGTTACTATCTCATAAAATAGTTGGGTAACCTCTGGCTAAATACTTGTAAAAAGAATAACAAAGTTCTTTTATGATCTAAATAGTAAGTATTTTTCTTATTTTAGTTTTTTATGATCAGAATAGTAACTGTTTTACTTATTTTAGTTTTGTATGATCTAAATAGTAACTGTTTTTACAATTTAAGTTTTTAATAATCTAAATAGTATTTGTTTTTCTGGTTTTAGTAGTTGTTTAAAGTTAACTGTTTAAAGTTTAAAATCACAGTTTGTTTACTTTTAGTTTATTAGCCGTTTTAATTAGATCGAACCCCCTTTCATTGTATATATATATATATATATATATATATATATATATATGTGTATGTTTGTAAAATTACTTTAGCCATGGCAAGTTTTGTAGTAAATAGCGAGTATTAGCCACATAAAAAATAGTGGTAATTAACAACCATTAGCCACATATATTATGGTGGTAATTGACAGGTATTAGCTATGGGATATTTCGTGGGAAAGTTCGCAGCCAATAGAGTTATTTTCCACGGTTTATAATGTATCGAATATGCATTAATAGCCATGAAATAGCTACAATACTATCCGTGGTTATATCTAATTCATAAGCTACAATCAAGTTTGTACTTGAGCATTAGCCACACCACCAATTGATACTACCTTAGGCCCGGGTGTATCCGTAGTGAATTGGATTATCCACGGCCATAGTGGTGGCCATTGACGCTAATTCTTGAAGTCAGAGAAGGTCTCAGCCATTACTGATTGGCCTAGACCCTGTACAGTGATGGAAGTGAGAAGTTTTATGGGTTCTTGTTAGTATTTATGAAAGATTACTCAGTATTTTTCAAAGATAGCCTCACCGCTGCATTCCTTGACAAAGACTGGTATAAGGTTTGTATTGGAAGATCACCATGATAATACTTTTTCGTTGTTGAAGTGTAAGATTATGGATGGGCAAGTGTCAGCGTTGCCCAATTTGCAACGGCCCTTTGAGGTCGAAACAGATGCGTTTGACTATGTATTATGAGCAATTCTATTAGAGGATGGGAGGCCAGATGCTTACCATTTTGAGATGATTACAGGATTTGTACGCAACTATCCTACCTACGATTAAGAGTTCTACTGATCCAGGAGGATCTGAAGAAGACAACGCTCAAGAACTAAACCATTCTATTCGAACAAAATTATGTCTGTTCAAATACTTTTCTACCAGATGGGTTTTATTCGAATAGATTAATGTCTGTGCGAATACATTTCAGCCTGATCAATTTTATTTGAATACAAATTATGTGTATTCGAATACATCTTCGCTTATTCAAACATGAACTTATTCTGCTCGAACTGAGGCGCGATTTGGCTTTTCCTTTTTGGTGTTTAAGGGCATAATTGTCCTATTGGGACTAAGAATTTTAACGCAAATTTTATTGGGACTAGGAACTTGTAACCTAGTCCTATTGGAACTAAGAGCTTGTAACCCTTATAAAAAGGGGCAAGGCTACGCTTTATTTTTTAAGTAAATTTTTTTTATGTTAGATCTAGAAAGAGTTCTGAAAGTGGCCTAGAGTTTTTGGAGTAATTTTCTTATAATTACTTCTTTTTATAAGCAATTAAAGCTTTATTTTTCCAATCAATTGGTGTTCTTTAGAATTTTTAGCTAACTAGAGCTTCTTTATCGTATTGTGGATTAAGTGGCATCAGTTTTCCAGTTTTGATTCTTGGGGGGTTGAAGGTAGTTTATGGTCTCTACATGTGACCATCTCAAGCAAACGATGGAGAAGTTCGTGAGTCCATTGACGATCCATCACAAACCTAATTCGAAGAAGAAGGACGATTTAGAGATGGGCGATTCCAACAATAGACTCACAGTTTTGGAAGTGATAGTTTCCACTCTAACTTCTACAGTAGGGGAGTTAGTGGAGCAGTTACGTCTTACGAACCTTTCTAAGGCTGCCACTTCAGTGAAACGGCGCGGCTTTTCAAACAAGTAAGGGGTTATGGAGGTTGATGGTGATGAGAACATTTCAGTTTTTGATGATTCTAGTACTGTCGAATCCGACGAGGAGCGATCGGTTATTGGTAAATCCATGAATCTTTTTTGTAATCTTTATATTGGTTTTAAGATTAAAAAATTTATATTCGACAGTTCGATCGATGCCGAGATATTGGATAATTAGTTGGATAGGTTAGTGACCTATTTTTCTGTTTAGAAATACTCTAATGCTCAACCTATATGTTTTGCTACATTAAAATTTGCAAGTCATGCATTCACGTGGTGGAAATCTTATCGGAAAACCACGATGTAGGAGATTTGGCCTGGAAGGAATTTAAGGTTTTAGTACGAAAGTAATTTTTTCCTATTGGGTATGAATAAGGGAGATGGTTTTTATGGTACAATTTATGCCAAAAATTTGAACAATCCGTACAGAAGTACACTACAGCGTTTCATAACCAAGCTTTGGTTTTGGACATTAATGTGGACGAGTATGAGGTGTTCATGAAGTACACGGGGGCTTTGTCGGAGTCCATTTGGAGAGAGGTGAAGATCTTTACTGTGGCCAATATCGAGGACGCTACCGTGAAGGCAATTTCCATTAAAGGCAAGTACTTGAAGAGTGTTAAAGATGACGACAAGATCAAGTCGGGGTATAAGTCATGTTGTAAACATGAACATAAGGGAGAGGCCAAAGGAGAGGGTTCTTCATCCATGGAATTTCATTACAATCATTGTAAGGCGAGTAGGCATCTTTTTGATTATTGTTGGAAACTTTACCCGAATCTTAGGCCGAAGAAGGAGAAGCGCAATAAAGAGAAATATGCACTAGCCGCTGAGGTTGTTGACCTTCTGGGTTTAGATAAGCCGAATCCTAAGCTTATACTTATGTTTTAGCAGACTTTGGCTACCGGGGTAGAAAGTTGGGAAGAGTTTTTTCATGTCAGTATTCAGCTAAAGCAGAGTGTGGTCAAGGCCATTATGGATCCGGGTGGTCAGGAAAATTTGATTTTTGAGACGTTGGTAACGACGATGGGTTTGACAACTATAGCTCATCCTATGCCGTATGGTTTAGGGTAGTTTCAGAAAGATGCGGAGGTGATGGTCACGAAGTAATGTATATTCAAGTTTGTGATTTTTGAGAAGTTTATTGACGAGGTGACGTGTGAGGTGGTTCTTTTGGATGTGTGTCAGGTTATCTTGGGTAGCCCTTATCTTTGGGACTAAGATGTGATTCATTACCGTAGAGCTCGCAAGTATCATCTTGTAAAGAAGAGAAAGGAGTTCCATATCAATGCTTGAAAGGAGCATGTCACTACATCAAATTTGGTTATGGCGACTCAGGTGATGAGGTTGGTTAATGCGAGTGGCAAGTTTGTGTTATTGGTACGACCGGTTCAGGAGGGTATGTTGGCTTAGGTGTTATCTCCTATGATAACGTTTTATAGGCAACAAACCGATATGGGGAAGTTGCAAGGTGAGGTTGTGGTACATACTGAGCACAAGCCATTCCATTTTTTCGCGGCACAGTCCAAGCTACAGCAAGATCGCTAGATGAAGAGAAGGTCGTATCTCCAACACTTTTTCTTGATTATGAAGTATAACAAGGGATTGAGCATCAAAAAGGCTGATTGGATATCTCGACCACCATTACCAACTACTTCCGCTTTGTTAGTTTTTATACAGTGACAACCTTTTGTTCCTTCAAGATATGATGATCTTATAGGGCGCAGTGCGTTTCGCAAAAATTTGCTACTAGGCAAGATATGAGTTTGCTTGAATTCGTTTCGAGTGGTATAACAGGGTAATAGGTAGCGCCGCATTCCCACCTTTCCAGTTCTGGCTTGAGCAGGAGCTTAAGGCTTCTAAAGGGGGGAGCCATGATCTAGGAGGATCTGAAGAAGATAGTATTTGAGAACTGAACAAATCTATTCGAATAGAATTATGTCTGTACGATTACTTTTCTTACTGATTGGTTTTATTCGAATAGATTTATGTCTTTTCAAATACATTTCAGCCTGATCAGTTATATTCGAATAAAAATTATGTGAATTCGAATACATCTTTGTTTATTCAAATAAGAACTTGTTCTGTTCTAACGGAGGTGCGATTCAGCTTTTCTTTTTAGGCGTTTAAGGGCATACTTGTCCCATTGGGACTAAGAACTTGTAACACAAGTCTATTGGGAATAAAAACTTGCAATCTAGTCCTATTAGAACTAAGAACTTGTAACACTTATAAAAAGGGGTAAGGCTAGGCATTATTTTCTTATGTTAGATCTAGAAAGAGTTTTGAAAGAGGCCTAGGGTTTTTGGAGTAATCTTCTTAAAAATACTTCATTTTATTAATCAATTGAAACTTTATTTTCCCAATAATTTGGTGTTCTTCAGACTTTTCAGCTAACTAGAGCTTCTTCATCGTATTGTGGATTATCTACGCATTATTTATATCAAAGAAGCATTGACAGAGTTACTTATTAGAGAAGGAGGTTGTGGTACATTCCGATCACAAACCATTATTGTTCTTATCTACGCAGTCCAAGTTACAGCAAACTCACCATATGAAGTGGATGTCATACCAATAACAGTTCACCTTAATAATCAAGTATAAAAAAGTAGTGGATAAAAAAATGGTTGATATGTTATCTCGACCCCTGTTACCAACTATTTCCACTTTGTTGGTAGTAATGCAGATACAGTCGATTGTTCCATCTGATTATGTTACACGGTATGACGATGACAAGAAGCTCAGTGTGATTCACCCAAAGTTGCTACAAGGCAAGACATGTGAGTATATATTGAAGGATGGTTTAATTTATAGGGGCACTCTATTATGTATTCTAGAGGGTAGAAACCGTTTGTATTGGATTAGATAGGCAACTTATTCTCGAGTGGCAGGTCATTTTGGGGTTGAGAAGGCTGTTAAATTTGTGGTGGTATGTCTATTTGTAGGAGGCTAACTCCGTTAGGGAAAGGAGTCGATCCTTACAAAGTAAACACGACCCTCAATTAAAGGGAACAAGTAATCGGCCAATGATAAGATGAAACTAAAGGAAAATACTTGCATAGAGGCCCGAATGTGACTCTCTACGACCTCTGATGTGGATTTTTAAGACAGATTATATTACTGAAGAGTAAATTAGAGGGTTCGAGTATAGATTTTCTGGGTGGTCGAAGGTAAAAATGCGAATTCCAGAGGAAATTTTTCTAACCCTTTCTGGGTTCCCCTCACCTCTATTTATAGAAGCATAGGGAGTTGAGTCACCAGGTGTAGGTCCGGTTTACATGATTATGTTGTTAGAAAATCCTGACGAGTGATGGATGCCAGTCATGTCGGTACTGTTACTGCTACATTTATTGGTGATGGTTTTGAACGCCGCGGTGGTTGGGCTTGTCATTGCAGAAGCACAGGCCAATCAATGCACTGTCTTGTCTGATGAGGTAGCTGTCTGTCTTATCATGCTTCGACCGCGTGATAGTGAGGTCGACGGATACCTACTGCTTGGACGTTAATTCATTCTCGAAGTTCTGTCCAGTAAGATGGCTGTCTGTCTTTTCGTAGTTCTACCGTATGTAGATATAATCTAAGGATGTCTACTGCAATGTACTGATCCATTCTTGATGTTAAGTCCGGTGTCGAAGGTTCGTCTCTGGGGGGTTTCTAAGGAGCCTTTTTTAGGGGTCAAGAGGTCTTCGATGTATTCGAGTAGGCTATGAAGTGTGTTTCGGCTATCTGTTCGAAGGCTACGAGTAGGCTACTACATTCGCCCCCTCTCAAGGAAGACCTCAAAGCCAGGTAGAGAGGTGTTAGCTGAGAAAAACCTTTCGGTCTTGGAATCTGGGCGGTTTAACTGTCTTATTTTTTAGGAATGCGGTAAAAAGGGGTTTTTAAGGGATGCAGCTGGTTATAGGGTAATAAATACATTGAGGCCTATAAATATTGGCTATTCTTGTGGTACGCTGTATCTCCTTTTATCTGCGATAGTTTTTTGCTCTGTTCTCAATATTCTTATCATTTGGATGGATACAACACCGAACAAGCCCTACCAGATGATGATGGGGTTTGCACAGGACCGTCGAGTGGGGCGAAAAATGGCGGAACTGTACGTGAAGTTTTTTAGCGAACATGACCTGACCAGGGACATGCCGGACCTTATTGAGGTAGGGCTTGAGGAGTTCTTCAATGGCAACCCATATTCTTATCTTTGGGAACAGTTGAGGTTTTAATCTACGACTGCTGAACGGCATTATCTTCTTCTGATGGCATTAGCTGAAAGTCACGTTTATGCTGAGGAGATCATCGAGGAGCAGAATGTGGTGAACGGGGCAGGTCCTTCCAGTAGTAGGACTTTGGGTTGAGGGGGGAATGTTTTGAGTTTCTATTTTGCTATGTTTGGAGGGGGGTTGTTTCTGTTGTGTAGGGTTGATAATAGAAATGAAATTTGTCTGCTAAATTTACTATTTGGAATGGACAAAGTATTTTCTTCGTGCATATATTTTGTAGGCGAATGTATGCGAATACTCTTATAGGCGCGAGGTACAGTGATGAGCTCAAAGGTAATGATGAACGAGGGTTTAGTGTTATTTGGTTACGATGGTCAGAATGAACTGTAGTCGAAGGTACGATGAAATACTGCTTTGTAATAAACGATGGTTGTGATGGTCTAATGCTTGATCGGGGTGATGTGCTTGAATAGAGGTCCTCAGGAATGAGGTTTGTGTGCATGTACCATAAAATCTGTTACGTCTAGGAAGTTGGAGAGGTTGCATGCTGACTTTGCGAGGTTGGAAATGAAAGGTTGTCATTAATTTGGTTGCGGAAGAGGGTAAGTTGTGGTGGGTTTGCAAGTATAAAAAGAGTTGTTGTAGAGATTACTTCTCATCTTTTTGCATGTTTTTCTTGTTGTTCTTCTTCGTTGCTCGTATTCACATGGCGGCAGATATTCCCGTTTAAGAGGACCTGACTGCTGCGTGAATTAGGCCTATGGGGGAGGCTCTGCTGGGGCCGCGATGACGATTTTGCCTGGAAGAATACATTGACGCAGAAATGCTAAATTTTTTTGAGGTGGAACCCGGAGTTCCAATTCTTAAGATGCCATTCGCATACTGGTGGGGGATACTGCAGATGATGGGGCCCTTCTCTGGTCATCGGATGTCTCTCCTCAAAGGCTACGCAGAGGATATTGTTGACCAGGAGGATGCAAATGCTGCGGCCGTTATCGAAGAGGAGCAGCCTGCTAATAACTAGGGTCCTTTGGGATGCGATTGTGTTGTTGTTTTCTTTCCACATGTTTCTGTTGTCTCTTGTTTGTTGTTTTGTAAAGGGTTGAAATGTTAACTACTTTCTGAATGAAAAATGATTTCTTTGAATAAATCGTGTTTGTCAAACTGTGGGTAATAGTGATAAAGTCTGATATAGAATAAATGATATAGTTTTGTCGATATATGTAGTTTGTGCTAATTGAAGATAAAAATGAGTTTCTCAAAGGGAGAAGTAAACTGTGGCGAATGCTGAAAAATTTGTCTGCAGGCCTGAGGTTTTTGGCTAGTCGAACATACAACAATATTTGGCCGAAGGTTTTAACCCTTTGAGTTAAGGAGCATATTGAATGTCGAAGGCCAATATATTAAAATGAATTTTATTGAGGCTAGGTGCTGATAATTGTTCGAAGCGTGAAATGGTCGAGTATTTGAGTGTAGGAATGTGTCAAAGATTGAGTTTAATTTGGTTAGCTGCTCTAACAGCTCAGATGGCAGGTCGGTCAGACTGGTATGAATGCATGGGGCAGTGTGCAAAAGGTAATGATGCTATTTTTCTCGTATGACGGAAAAAAGGTAATGATTGGCTGTTTCGACTAGATTGTTTGGCTTCGAGTAGAAGAGGAAAAGTGGTTCGAGAGCTTCGAGTTTTACGAGTAGATGGTATTAAGGGTGATGTGCGCACGTGGGAAGTGGGAGGGGTAAAGTGGTCAAATTGCCTTGGAGCCAAAAAGCCACGGTAGTGGGGTCGTGGTAATGATAGTGGTGAGTAAATCGAGGCAGTTAAATTTTTTTTGAAAGATATATATATATATATAAGTGAGAGAAGGGTGATTACTGTATTATTTTGGGGTGAGAATCAAAAAGATTGAGAGAAGAGAACATACGTTATTTCGAACATGGGGATTGCTGCTTCTTTTGCTGGTATGATCTTGCTTATTCGAGGAGAAGGCTGCTAACCACTGGTAAGTCACTTGATCTTTGTCATGTTTATTCTGTTTGAGGGGGTGGGTAGAAGACGTTGCTTTTGGAGTGAAGAGGTTATTTTTGGGAGTTTGGAGGCTTGGTAGAACTGGGTTTCGACCCAGTTAGAAATTTGTGGAGGGTTTTTTTGTTTTGGTGAAGTTAATGTGTCTGATTTTTACGGTAGGAGAAATATCTGGAGGAGATAGATGGGGTAAGGGTAATAGACACGAGATTGTCGAGTATTCCACCCTAATGTTGTGCCTCTTCTTCTGTAGGTAAAAAATGCACAACCGTCGGGCTTCGAGGTGGGAACTGGTCGATGAAGAGGTTGGCAAGGTCGAGTCTAGTACATCTGATCGAGACCCAATGGGCGAGGGTAGCGATTTAGAGGTGTTAGATGTGGTGACCGAGGCACCGTTATCGATAAGTCTGCCGGCTGGAGGTGATACGATCACGAAACGTCGAAGGACGATAGTGACCGAAGATAGTGATGAAGAGGAAACAATATGGGAGAAGGGATGTGGTGTAGAACCTTTGGGTAGTAGGGAGGGGAATAAGGTGCAGAGGGGTGATAACGAGTATTCAACTGAGTCGGATGAGATCGAGGATGCCGTATCGGCAAAACATTGGGTTAGGTTAGTTCGATTTGCCGCAAAATTAAAAATCTCAAAGGTGGGTGCACAACTGAGTATGACGGGGGTAGGGTTGACTTTCAAATCGGACCCTGGGGAAGGGATTATGGCTTATAGGGGTCAAATTTGATTGGGACTGGAGCTGCCTCTTCGGTAACTGGCGAAAGAAGTACTAAATTTCTGGGGGTAGCTCCGGTGCAGATAAACGGTAATTTTTATGAGATGATGAAGGTGATAGAGGGGATGAATTTGAAATTGGCCGACGATGGTCGAGGTTTAATTAAATGGTTCAACATTGTCACCTTTTACTCGAAGAAGGCTAGTCAAAATCCGGGGACATACCACATCCAATGTCACCCAGAGAAGTCTTGGTTTTTTGATCTGTGCTCAACAGGCTGGGGGTAGAATAGAGATTTACTGATAGTAAGTGGTAACTACGAAAATGTAGATAACGCCGACCCGTACAAATTACATCATAGGGTATTTAACGGAAGTAAGTTTGCTATCGAAGTTTTAATGTTGGTGTGCTTCCGGAATAAGTAATAACTGTGCTTTGCTTTATTTCTGCAGATCCGGCAAGTTCGTCTTGGGATAATTCGGCGAATTACATTGATACTCTACTCCATGCTAGTAAAGACTGGGTAAATTCGGTGTTTGATAGCCTCAAGATCAAGAGGCAAAGGAGAAAAAAGGTGGATTCCCAGCTTTGAGACGTACCTGCTACGCCAAAGCGATCAAGGAGAAAAAGAGGGGTAGGTATTTCGAAAGAGAAAAAAAGAATGGGAGGGGAAGAGTGGCCGACGAATTAACAGTTTGTGCCGAGGTCGCGGAGGGGTGCGAAGCAAGAGGCGTCAATGGCCAAAGGGGGTGAAGAGGCTTTGATGATGAAGGCAAAGCAGCTTCCTTCTCAAGCTGAGAAAGGGAAGGGACGGGTAGTGCTTGAAGCCCCTAAGGTGCAATAATCAAAAGTAATTCAACGCAAGAGACGTAAGGTACTTGGGGAGGTTGATACAATGGAGGAAGATGATGAAATGACGGAAGCAGAGCGGGAGGACCAGGCTGTGGCAAAGCAGGCGTCGATGATCGAGCTTTGGGAGGATGATCCTGATGATGCTTCGAAGGACATAAAGAAACACATGTCTCAGGTAACTATATATAACTTGTGCATCGATATTTCAAAGTTTCTTTTTTTAGCTAATTGCTCGAGTGTCGAGGTTCACTGATTTCTTGATTATTTTTAGCAGACGAAAGTTTGGGTAGAGACTTGTAACAAGGCGATGAAGTCGGTGATGGCGAAGCTGCGACAATCAAAAGAAAATCTTGATTTGTCTCGTGGTAAGGAGGCATCATGGGTATCTCAAGTCAGGAAGCTGATGCAAGATATAGATGTTCTTGCTGACTCTTATGGCGAGAGGCTCGAGTAACAGCGGTCAAGGTTGAAGCGAGAGTGGCCGGCCAAGCTGAAGATGTGTGTGAAGGTGAAAGAGGAACAGAGGGTGGGTTTCCAGAGGCAGCATGATAAGGAGTGCATGGAGAATGTGAGGTTAAAAAAGTTTATTGATGGTATGGGGTATGATGCGGATACGTTGCAGCCTTATCCTGTTTCTCCGGGACTTTTGTAGGGGTATGAATTGCAAGCGGTGGGAGGGGAGGTGAAAGCTGTTGAGGAAGCACTTGGGGGCATTAGGGGTGATGTTGAGGGTGCGCTCGTTGTAACACCCATTGGTGGAACTTCTGATGGTCTGATCGAAGGGTTGCGTGAGGCCGCTGAGGTTAGTGGCACTGGGGCGACTGTGGAGCCCGAGAGTGCAACCATGCCTACATGAGGTATTTTGAGGTTTGTTTCACATGTCTTCTTCTGCTACTTGAGATGTTAAGTTGTAATATTGTGAATGATGTTTGTGGTTTTCTGTAAGTATTGGAACTCAGTAAAGGGAGGTTTATTTTTTGCTTTTGTTAGTTGTTGAACTTCTGCGGTTGATGCTGAACATATTGATGCATTTTTCCTTGAATATTTATAATTTGAATACACATGCTGTTGATTTTCCTTGTCTTTGAGCTCTTGCTGATTGATTTTTGAATTATACTGCAACTGTCTCTTCTGAAGGGTAATATGCTGAGTGTTCTCTGTATTTTATGGCATTTAGCGAGTGTTTTTGTATTTCTGACATGAACATTTGATCTGTTCAAAATAGGAAGTTGATCAATATGATTGACTGTAGTATAATCGAGATCTAAAGAGTATCTGAGATATATAGATCGAACTCTGAATGTTCTGCTGGACATCAATGGCCGAAGCCACAACGATGCTTGAAATTTTGAACAACTTCCCGGTCGCCAGTGAGTATTAGTCAGGGCGAGGATACGTGATACCTATAGGAAACCCGAAAATTAACTTATCGCCTCTAAAGTATTTTCGAGGGTCCGGTCATTCGACCATCCTTGCCCCTCAAGTTTGCCTGAATATTGGAAACTTGAGGAATTTCAGGTCGCCCCCAAGTATCAGTCGGGGCGAGGGTAGACAAGATACCCGGGTTAAACCGAGAAAAGGACTGGACTTCGACGGTTTCATAGCCTGGAGGAAGTGTATTTGATTGCCTCCAATGCATCCCCGAGGGTCTGGTCTTTCAACCTTCCTTGCCCCTCAGGTTTGCTCAAAATTGGAGACTTAAGCAATTCTAGGTCGTCCCCAAGTATCTATCGGGGCGAGGGTGGACGTGATTCCTAGGTTCAACCACGAAGTGGGCCACAGCGAAGCAATATCTGATCGCCTCCTGATGCATCCCCGAGGGTCCGATCTTTCGACCTTCCTTGCCCCTCGAGTTTGCTCGAAATTGGAGACTTGGGCAATTCAAGGTCGTCCAAAAGTATCAGTCCAGGCGAGTGCAGACATGATACCGAGCTTCAACCAAGAATTAAAAAGTGAAATAGTAGACGAAGTCGGAATGGAACAACTTGTTTATTGATTATTTTAGGTTACATCAGGTGTACAGGATTCTAGATACGGCCTGTTCTAAGAGGCCAATTGCATTGTAGTCCAGGGGTTCGGTAGGGGCTCTTCATCTTCCGTTATTAGGTAATAGAAACCTTTGTCTTATTTATCATAGACGATATAGGGTCCTTCCCAAGATTCGACAATCTTGCCAGCATTCTGGGGTTTCGAAGATTGATTGATGTGTCGAAGCACGAGATCTCCTATATTGAAACTCCATGGTCGTACTCTCTTGTTATAGGATTTTTGAAGTGAAATATGGTAAAGGCCAAGGTTGGCAATAGCTCAGTCTCTGGTCTCGTCAATCCCTAACACATTACACGCAAGTTTGAACACGTTATAATCGTCTGAGAGGTTAGGGTCTCGGGTGGGTACTTCAAATTGAGTTTATAGCACAGCTTTGGTCCCATATGTCAGGAGGAAAGGGGTACATCCTGTAGATTTTCTTGGTGTTGTGCGATAAGCACGGAGGACGTGTTGTAACTCTTGGACCCATTTTCCTTTTTTTGTATCGACTATCTTCTTAAGACCGTCGACAATTGTTTTGTTGATTGCTTCGACTTAACATTTGCCCTGAGGATAGTAAGGTTTTAATGGTGAGAGAATGATATTATATTTTTTGAGGAAGTTTCTAACTTTGCTTCCAATAAACTGGGGACCATTGTCATATCAGATCATTTGGGGGCAACCGAAGTGAGTGATGATATTTTCCTACAATAATTTGATAACTTCTTCCTCTCTGGTTTGGCATAGAGGGACAGCTTCGACCCATTTAGTAAAGTAGTCAGTTGCGACAAGGATGTTTTCTCTGCTACCTGAGGCATTTGGAAAGGGTCCAATGAGATCGATAGCCCATCTTTTAAATGGCCAGAAAACATGACTGACATGGAGGTCTCTAGAGGGGCAATGGATGTCGTGGGCGTGACGCTGGCATTTGTCACATTATTTGTCATAGTCTGAAGCTTATTTCTTCATATCGGGCAAAAATAATACTTGGGTAACAACTCGAATGGCCATAGAGTGACCAGTAGTACGAGCACTGCAGGTTCCTTCAGGAAGTTCGGCTAGAATCTGAGGGGCTTCAGTTTGGGATACGCATCGAAGGAGGATGCCATTTGGGGATTTGCGATGTAATTGGTTTTTGTGGATGATATATCTGCGGCAATTTTCAAAGAAAGAGCGTTTGGATTTAGGATCATCTAGGAGAGTAGCATTGTTGAAGTAATAAAAGAACAACTTTTGCCAATCATCGGGATTGTGACTCTCGCCCCCAGTATGTATGCTACTGATTTCCATCTGATCGATACTTGGGCGTTCGAGTACTTCGATATGGAGTATCCGCGACTCTGAGTGGCCGAGCATAACTGTTATGTAAGAGGGCGTCTGTATGTTAATTTCTCCTAGAGGGTAATGTGTGATAACGGATTTTTCTGGAAACTGGTTCATTTGTCGTCGCACGAAGAGAGCGTAATCAGCCATGCGACCATTAACCTTGTTTTCTCCTGAGTAGTATCTCTGATTAAGTTGGGAATCTGTGAAGGCTGCAATATTGGGGATGCCGAGGTCGAGGGTGTGCTCGAGGCCGTGGATCAAGGCTTCATACTCTGCTTGGTTATTGGAACATTCGAAGGTAAATTTAATGGCTTTCTCTATACGATCATTAGTGGGTGTTACTAAAACAATACCAATTTCTGAGCCATTTGGTCGTGCTGATCCGTCCGTGAATAAACGCCAGCCAGTGTGAGGGTCCTACAGATCTATTTCTTCGGGTTGATAGTCTGCGAGATCATATTCGTGTTCTTCCCAATCTATATATTCGACCGGGATGTCAGCTAGAAAATCTGCTACTGCTTGGCCTTTCTGGGATATTTGTTTCTCGAAGGTAATGTCGTATTCGCCAATGTATACGGACCGCTGTTGCACTCGTCTAGACGTTTCTTTTTAGCTGAGTACTTCTCGAAGGGGTAACTGGTAATGACACGAATGGGGTGAGCCTGAAAATATGCTTTGAGTTTGAGGGCTGAATAGACAAGTGTGTAGAGTAAAATTTTGAGTTTTGAATATCAGGTCTCTACAGGGGTGAGGGTTTTACTTATGAAATATATAGGTTTTTTGATATGGGAATCAAGTCGAATAAGTACGGAACTGATGGAAGTTTTTGTGGCAGCGAGGAAAAGAGAGTGTCTCACCTTCGATAGGGGTACTGACAATAGGTGGACAGTCGAGATAGGTTTTAAGTTCAAGAAAAGATTGTTCGCACTCAGGGGTTCAATTGTTCTCTGGGTTGTTTTTCTTTTTTATTTTGTGGGCACCTTGTTTGCGTAAGAAGGAAAAAAGCCAAGCACAGCGGTCAGATGATTTTGAAATGAATCGATTGAGGGCTTGTAAGGTCCCATAAAATTATTTTATTCTTAATCTCTTATCCACATTCATATCTCTCATTTGTATCTTTTAGCACTCTGAAATTCTTGTTATCAGTAGTTATAGGTTTTACTTGCTGCTGGGTTGCTTCGGGGTTGTGGTTTTCCCACTGGGATGAGAGGAGGAAGAGGTGTGTAGCTTCTGGAGACCGGTGTTTGGTTTTCCTCTTTAATGTCAGATATTCCTAGTTGTCGTTTGAACGAGTTCTTTAGTCGTTCGAACAAATTAGACTTGTCTTCTGGACGTTTTGTCCATTGGATGTCCTCTGTCGTTCGAACGAGTTTCTCTGTTGTTCGAACGAGTCGATCACTCCACTGGAATTTTCTTCTTGAGCAGCAGAGTCATTCGAACAAGTTCTTTAGTCGTTCGAACGACCTGTCGTTTTCTTTATATACCAAACCTTCCTCATAATTTCATTTTCACTCTCTCTCCCAACTGACCTTCGGCCGACTGAACCCTAACCTAATTTTCTTCAAATTGATCACCTTCCCTTGCTCTATCAGGTGTTTTGAGGTTGGATTATCACTATGGTTACTCCTAGTTCTGATATTTGGAAGAATTCCGGCTTCGTTCGCGATTGGACTCCGCTCTTCGCCGAGTATTGGCCGCTCTTCCTTTCGATAAGTAGTTCTCTCTATTCTCTCCCTTGTGGATGCTTAAATTTTAGTGTTGGCTGCTATTGGTGATTTTAGGGTTTGGTGAATTTGGGGGTTTTGTTAAATTCTTGATCGTAATTGTCGCAGGCAAGGTAGTGATTGTTCTGGCTTGCTTGTTGGACCTTTTGGGATTGGTGTTGATCATTGAACTTGTGGGTTGTTTGGATGCCCTGACTTTACTTAGCCGGATTCTTCGTTACGCCATATCAGACGAGTTCCCTTCTTTACTAAATTATTCTACTTGTTCACTTGATGTCGTTTTAGAGAAACAATTGGCTAGAGAGGTGCATGTATTTTAACTAAAATTACCTTAGTGATGTTCAGGGTTGTTGATTATCTATCTGTTAATCTTGTTAGTTGTACTTGGCTTGGATGGGTGTAATCCTAGACTTTTGATATTTTTAGGATTCTTGCTCATTCGGGTAGTTGGTCATAATTCAGTCAAGTCTATTCGAGACTGATATTTATGCTTAGTGATCAGGATTTGGTCAAGGTTTATGCGTTTGTTCTGTGACAGATTTGGTCCCGGTTCATCAGGATTTTTTTGTGACTAGTTTGTCGCATTTCTTCTACGTATAAATGTGCAGCGGAGTCACTGTTCATTTTGTTTAGGATCGTTAACCACGCTCTTAGGAAAGTGGTCATCCTAGGTGCATTTGCTGGGTTTATGGCTGTTGGTTGTTGATCTTGTAGATCAGTTGCATCTGTAGATCATGTGAATCTTATCATAACTCCTTTGCTTAATGAGATTGGATACGTAGCTCCAGATCGGCTAACCCCCGAGGGTTATTAGGATTCCTAAACTGGGTTGAAATAGAATGGGTGAGTTTGGGACGGATTCTATCATACCTGAGCACCCAATGGAGTATGGGATGGTATGAGATAGTTTTTCGGAAACCCATCTCGTCCGAGGAGGTTGAAACATCTCTAGATTACAAATAGAGTTTGGACGTTGGCTCCGTGAGTTGAAAAGCCCGAAACACTTTGATCAAGTGGAATATCCTTGGCCTGGTCGAGCCGGTCCAAATCGAACCAATTGTATCCAAGCGATGTCTTTGTTAATGTATCACGCTAGCGGTCGGTCAGCCGAAATTTCTTAACGTCAATCATTCTTGTGGGGGGATAGGTATGGGACTATCCTACTTTATCATATCTGCATAGCATTTTATCATTATATTCTGCATATTCTCACTTCCTCATAACTCTATTCCAAATCCTTCATTCTATTCTTCTTCTCTTATTCCCTATCTTTGCATTTCTTCTTCTCTTGACAACTTTGGGTACTTAAATGATGTTAGCTAGAGGTAGTGTGGTTCTTTGAATCTTTATTAGAAACAGTCACTCTATAGTTATATTATACTTTAGATTATTCATATCATTCATCTCTCACTCTTTTCGACAGTAGCTCTATTAGTATATTGTTTAGTCTTGTTGGGATTCAGTGAGCCGTTGTTTTGCTCACTCTCGCTATTGTAAACATTTCAGAGGTTGATTAGCTAGTTTCCTGAGGACTTCAGTTGAGCTTAGTGCCTGCCGAGGGGTTGTAGATCAGTCCTAGTCTTAGTACTCTTGTATGATATTTTAGACTTTGTACAGTGCCATTGTATATATTCAGGACATTGTATCGGTTTTTAGTTTTGAGATGTATATATATGTCTATTGATTCCGCTTATTGTTTCTTTTAACTCTGATGATTATTGCTATTGAATGACCTAACATGTATTCTTTATGGCTTGGTCGTTCCTGAGATTACTGGCGTGCCAGAATCACGATATTTGGCTTACCTTACAGAACAGTGATTTTAGGGCATTACAGGGCTTCTATCCTGGCAGCTATTTTTTGAACGTCTTTCTTTGTTCGGGGAGAAGGCATGTCTATGAGGGCTCGAATGTCTGTGGGATCGATCTCTATCCCGCGTTTACTGATAAAGTGACCCAAAAATTTGCCGAATGACATGCTAAATTGACACTTATTTGGGTTGAGTTTCATATTGTACATTCGAAGTATTGAAAATATTTTTGTTAGGTCTTGAATATGAGTATTCTTATTGAGGCTTTTACTTAACATGTCATCGATTTAGACTTGCCAAGCAAGGGATTGAACATATTTGTGAGGAGGCGTTGATAGGTGGCACCGGCATTTTTAAGGCCGAATGGCATAACATTGAAACAGTAAAGGCCTTGTTCAGTTAAAAAGGTAGTTTTAAGTTGATCTTCAGGGAGGAGGGGTACCTGATTGTAACCCGAAGCCGCGTCCATCATAGATCGGCGTTCGTGTCTAGCGGTGTTATCGAGGAGTGTTGAGATAGTTGGGAGGGGGAAACTGTCCTTTGGTGTATGCTTGCTGAGGTCAGTGAAGTCGGCACAGATTCTGATTTTTCCATTCTTCTTTGGGACTGCTACGATGTTCGATATCCAGTCTACGTACTTTACTTCTTTAATAAACCCAGCGGCTATAAGCTTGTCAACTTCGAGGTTCATAGCTTCTCGACGTCGTGGTGTCAGTGTACGTTTGTTTTGCTTTACTGCTGAGGAATAGGGGATGAGATCAAGGCGATGGCACGCCAAGTTGGGGTTGACGCCGGGCATCTCCTGAAATGCCCAGGCGAAGATATTATTGTTTGCTCGAAGGAACTCGAAAAGTTCGTGGTGTTTTGACTCGTTAAGGAGGGTTCTAATAAATGTCCTAACGAGGACCGTCGAGTTCGATATAAACAGTGGGTTCGATGGGTTGTGTGGCATCTGTCAAAGTTGAAGGTATAGGAGGATGCTGTGATTACTATGGGCGGTTGACAAGTTTTTGTGTTTGGTCGATCTCTGGGTGCTCGCATGAGCGGGAAAGACGTTGAGAACCTTTCAACTTCCAAGTACCCTCGTGGTTACTGAATTGAAGGGTTTGATGATAGGTCGAAGGTATAGCTCGCATGGCGTGAAGCCAATCTCGTCCGAGTATACTAAGGTATTCAGACTTTTGGTCAATGACTATGAAGTTGGCTTGAAGGGTAATGGGACCTGTATTGACGGGTAGACTGATGCGGCCAACAACAACTTTCGTTGATCCATTGAAACCTTTTAGCTCAACGTTAGCTATGGCTATAAGGTCTATTTTCTTCAAGGTTTGGACTGTTTGGAGAAAGAGGACGTCAGCTGCGCTCCCAGTATCTATGAGCATTGTATGGAGAGCGAGGTTCCCGATCTTAATCATGATGACTAATGGATCGAAATGAGGAAAATGAACGTGTGAAGTATTGCAGTTGATGAAAGATATGCCTTCGAGTCGAGGGTGATGACTGGTTTCTAGCAAGAGTATAGGAAATTTCTCCTGATAGGTCAACTTATAGCATTCTTCTACGCGCTTTCATTTACTCTTGGAGAGTCGACTGTCAATTTTGTTAACTTAAATGAACTTGACTCGGTAGATGTGCACCTCGGCTGGGTCAGTAGTAGGGGTGGATAGGGATTTGTGGTAGGATCCATCAAGGTAACTTGGTAGATCAGCAATATATTGGTACAAACGTCCTGCTCTGAAGATAAGTTCGAGAGAGCGCTGAATGGCCAAACATTTATTGGTATGATGACAATTGCATTTGTGGTTGGCGCAGAAAGATTCACCTGGTCTGACTTCGATGGGGAAAGGGTGCTGAGGGGAGCAGTGAGTGTAGGTAAAATAGGCTTTAGTCTCTTCTTGCGCGCTTCGGTACTGCTATCAATCATGGGGAGTTTGCGGCTCTTAGTCTCTTGTGAGACAGGAGCGATCAGGGACGTGGGGGTAGAGTGGGTATATTACCGAGGTTGGCTGAAAGTTACGGTTTGCGGAGGCTGGCTCTGTTTATGGGATTCTTGAAGGCGTTCGAGGTCGATATAGCCATTAACTTTCGAGAGCATTTCTTTAAATGTTTTGGGCTTGTAGAGAACGAGATGTTCTTTTACTCGGTTGTGATCGGGCAGAACATTCGAGTAGGCTAAAATTGCATTCGAGCAGTCAAGGTTTTTAATTTAGAATCTTCGGGTGAAGGCTTCGAGGGCCTCATTGCCAGACTTTCTGAAATTGAAAAGGGCCTCAACTCTGACCTATCTATCTTTGTTGAAGGTGAACTGAACGATGAAAAGTTGTAAAAGTTGCTCAAAGTTACGAATCACGCCATTTGGGAGGTTCTGGTACCATCGAAGGAGGTTATCGGTAAGACTCGTTGGAAAATGGCAACATAAATGATAGTCAGCCGTGGAGTATAGGCTCAGAGCATTTCGGAATTTGAGGATGTGGGATTTAGGGTTTATATTTTTATATTTGCTGAGTTTTGGAGCGCGAAAGTTAGGGGGTATTACGATGGCCAGAATTTCAGGGCAAATCGGGTTATTGAAGCGGCTCCATGAGTCTATAGCAGGGATCGCAGTAACATGGATGACTGGTTGTATTTTATGGTCGAATTCCTGCTGTGTAACGTATGGAGGATAAGAGGGAGATTGGTGGAGTCGAAGGTTGTGAGGTCGATTATGTGGTACAAAGTCAGCACTGTGTTTCCCGAGCCATTCTCGGGCAGGATGGCGTGTAGATTGTCTGGAGGAACGAAGGGTTGAGTCGGAAGAGTCTTCGCTGGGATGAACCCCGAGGTTGATAGAGCCGGTTGGGGGAATAATACGGGGAATACCATCGGCCCTAGTATTAACTGGGGGTAACTCGAGGTTTGGAGGAGGGCCAAGGTGGGTGCGGGCAAAAATGCACGACGGTTCGGGTGCCTGGGTCGGACGAGCAGGTTCCAAGGGTTAAAATCTTTGTAGCTCTCGGACGGTGTTCCGCAGCTCATCGATCGCTCCATTTTGTCAGTTCTCGTCATCCAAACGGCGATTCCGCTCTGTTTCCAATGCCAAACGATGGTTTTTACGTTCCTGATTTAGTTGGCTCTGGTAGCGTTCCTCTGCTTGAGCGACTTGTTGAGATAGTAATATTATTTGAGCAGCGACTCCGTCGAAGGAATTTTCGACCTGGGTGGAGATGTAATGCGTGTAGGTGCCATTGTGGGTGAGTTGTTGGTGTGGAAAATAAGGGTATAGGAACAAGAAAGGGTGAGTGGTAGGGTGGGAAGCACAGACAGCGCCAATTGTAAGGTGCTAACTCCGTTTGGACGAGGAGTCGATCTTTACAAAGTAAACTCGACCCTCAATCAAAGGGAACAAGTAATTGGCCAATGATAAGATGAAACTAAAGGCAAACACTTGCGTAGAGGCCCGAATGTGACTCTCTACGGCCTCTAATGGTGATTTTAAAGGCAGATTATATTACTGAAGAGTAAATTAGAGGGCTCGAGTATAGATTTTTTGGGTGGTGAAGATAAAAATGTGAAGACCGGAGGAGATTTTTCTAACACTTTCTGGGTTCCCCTCTCCTCTATTTATAGAAGCATAGGGAGCTGAGTCACCAGGTGTGGGTCCGGTTTACATGATTATGTTGTCAGAAAATCTCGGCGAGTGACGGACGCCGGTCTTGTCGGTACTGTTACTGCTGCATTTATTAGTGATGGTTCTAAACGGCACAGTGCTTGGGCTTGTCACTGCAGATGCACAGGCCAATCAATGCGTTGTCTTGTCTGATGAGGTAGTTGTCTGTCTTATCTTGCTTCGACCGCGTGGTAGTGAGGTTGAAGAATACCTGCTGCTGGGATGTTAATTCATTCTCGAAGTTCTATCCGGTGAGTTGGTTGTTTGTTTTTTCGCACTTCGACTGTATGTAGATATGATTGAAGGATGTCTGCTGCAATGTACTGATCCGTTCTCCAAGTTCTGTCCGGCGTCGAAGCTTCGTCTTTGGGGGGTTTTTGAGGAGCCTTTTCTAGGGGTCGAGAGGAGTTCGATGTATTCGAGTAGGCTATGAAGTGGGCTTCAGCTATCTGTTCGAAGGCTACGAGTAGGCTACTGCACTATTTGCTAAATATGCAGGTAGATGTTGCTCGTGTGGTTCATGGTTCTATACTATCCAACACATTAAAGCCTTCCAATCGTAAGTTAGGACTGTACTTTTCATTTTTACTTCCAAGCCGACCTTGGGAGTGCATTTCGATGGATTTTATGGGTAGTTCGCCCATGACCAAGTATAAGAATGAATATTTATTTATGATGGTAGATCGATTCAGCAAGATGATTGCTCTAATTCTATGTCAGAAAACGGTCAATGGGGAAAGAGTAGCGCAAATGTTTTTCAGCAAAGTCTGGAGGTATTTTGGGCTCCCTTCTTCAATTATTTTTGATAGAGATAGCCGCTATTTGGGGAATTTCAGGAGATCATTATGGGGGATGATGGACACTAAGTTAAAGAGACGTACCATATTTTATTCGCATACTGACAGGCAAACAGGGGTAGTTAATTGCACTTTGGTTCATTTACTACGGGGATTCCATTCTAAGTATCCAAAGACTTAGGATTTGAGTTTATTGTATCTTCAATTTGCGTTTAACCGGGCGATTCATGGTTCTACTTTAAAGTCTCCATTTGAAGTTTGTTTGGGGTACTTGCCTTAAAGCCCTTTTGATTTGGCTTTTAGTCTTGGTGACAAGACGATATCAGGGAAGGAGGAAAAGGACAAAGTTAAAGATCAATGTTTCATTGAGAGTATAAGCAAGGTTTATGAGGTGCAATTGAAGAAGACTCAAGTGAAGTATAAGGCCCACCATGACAAGTATTGGGCTGAATGTACTTTTTAAGAGGGTGGCCTAGTTTGGTTGTATTTGGGTAAGGAATAACTAAAGGGAGAAGGTAAGAAACTGAAGCCTATCCATTATGGTCCATTCACTATACTCAAGAAGATTGGTGACAGCACATTCCAATTAGATTTGCCTACTTTCATAAAGATGTATTCGGTGATCAACGTCGAGCATTTGAAGCAATTTGAGTCGTCTCTTTTAGATGATGACTCTACAACCGACACTCGCCTACCGTCAGTTGATGACTTCTGAATTGGAAAGAGTAGATCCGTTACTGGAGGGCAGTATTCGAGAGAGGAAAATTCATGCCACAAGACGGGGTAGTATCGAGTCGTTCCGAGATGGGAAGAAAAACCAACTGCCTAGCTAGTGGAAGTAGTACAACAGGGAAATGGGCACGAAAACATTTCCTCATCTCTAGTTTTATCTTGAGCAAGAGCTTAAGGCTTTTATATGGGGGAGTGATGATCCAGGAAGATCTGAAGATCAAACCTCTTCAAAAGATGCCATCTCGCTCGAATGAACCTTGGATTCGTTCGAACGAGATATGTGAGAAATGACCTAGAGTTCCCAGAAGATACCTTAAGTTGAGTTTATTCGACTTGGGCCAATTCAAGTTGATTTTATTTGTCTTGAAGTTCCCATAATACCAAGTCGAATTGATCTTATTCGTCCTGAACAATTCGAGCTTAGATAATTTGAGCTAGAGTTCCCAGAAGACAAATTTGTGCTGGGTCTATTTCAAGCAAAAATTGACAAAGTCGTTCGAACAACATTTGGTATCATTCGAACGAACTTGGGATCCCAAAAGACTAATTTTAAGTTGAAGCATTTTTCAGGTAAAAATAGGCAAGCCGTTTGAACAAACTAGAGGCCCAGAAGACCAATTCAAGCTGAGGTTATTCTTAAGCTTATTTAGGCTAGTCGTTCTAACAACTTATATTTCCTTTGATATTTTTAGGCGTTTCAAGGGCATAATGGTCATATCTTGTAACTACGAACATGTAACCCTCATAAAGAGGCAAGGCTGGGCAAGGTGAAAATTATCTTTTATCTTAGATCAATCCAAGTTCTTGAAGAGAAACTTAGGGTTTTGAGAGTAATTCGATTGTAATCAAATCAATTGAGCAATTGAAGTTCCAAAAGGGAAATTCTCCCACCAATTGTGTTTGCTCTTCATATCATTTCTTCGTGTACGTTAATATCAATTCGATTGTAGATTATCTATTGCCTTCTTCTACTTCTTTTGTATTTCTCTCCTATGGTCCTTCTTCCTCAACATGCTCTAGTTCGATTCAGGACTGGGTCCTTTATTTTACTCTTCTCTTTAGTCCTTATACTTATTACTTTGGTCATAACTACTTTCTTAGAATAATTGATATCTCTTTAATTGATAATTTTATTATAATTTAGTTTAATTTTAAATTTGTTGATTATAGTAAAAGACATTATCACGAAGAATCCACAGTTTAAGCATCTTGATGTTAACCATGATCCATTAGCTCAAGTATTTGGTCCTATGAAAAAGGGGTGCGTGAATTTTATGGGTCCGGATGTAACCTCAAAAAGTTTATACAGAGTACCGAGCTATTGAGGGCACAAATTATTGATGATAAGGAATCATATATTGATTTGGAGAACCGCTTTTCCCAATACAAGGCTAAAAATGATGCTAGGTTTGAGAATTTGAAGTACACGGTAGCTTCTCTTAAATCATCTCGATATGCTACAACACCTACTGTTAATTAATGTTGAAAGATTACAGGTATGGATTAATTATAAAGTTTTTCTCTTAAATTGTTGCTTTTCCCTTCTTTTTCACTTCATTTTTTTTAATAAGAACAAATCCATTCATTAATGATAAAATCTACAATTTTTTTGATAAAATTAGAAAAATTACGGATAATTCCACAAACCTATAACACTTAATGTTTTCAACAAAACAAGTCTCTAATTAAATAAATTGCAGTATACCAAATAATTGGGACTGGATTCATAAAAATTGGTATTCGCTGCACTGGCAATCCTTGGCCATATATTAGCGCATTCCTTTCAAATGGGACTATGGTTGCAGAACTTTTTATTTTTCCTTTTGGATTCACAATAACTCCCACACTATCCTCAAAGTACTTAAAAACACTATCCTTTTGACGCCATGGCTTCATCTGCCTAATAATCACAGCATGCATGGCCTTCTTCCTCAAATCAGGCTTCCTATTCTTCACAGTTGCCACCACTATGTCTCCAACACAAAATGAAGGTAATCAATTTATACGACCCTTGATACCCTTAATTGAGATGATGTAGAGATTTTTAACTCTAGTGTTATCAGTATAGTTCACTATTACTACAACTGGATGACCTAGTGATATCCTAAACTTGTTCCCCGCAGATCCTCTGTGACCTCGCTTTGAAATTGCTGTAACTTTGGAAAACTCTGCTGCTTTACACTTATTAAATTTGTTGCTTTTCATTATGCACATATTATATTAATATTGGTACCACATGCTTTATATTGTAGATGTCAGTTACTTATTTCCACGAGCATATTGTTACTACTGGGAGGGCGTTCATACTTCCCGGTCTCCAAGAAAGCAAGAAGGTAGAATATGTGGTTATTATTGATATAATTTTGGAGAAAAATTCTCGAGTCCTTGATCAACGTGGGGTTTTCTATGACAAACTTTTAATTGGCACGAAGATCAAGTACTCGAGGATTCGTCTGTGTTTCGCCTATTATGTAAATGCTCTTCTAAACTCTTGTACATTTTTTGAAATTCCTCTTATTATCCATTTAACAACTAAAAGTACAAAGGGTCTGACCTTTATAATTTATTTGCTATGTTAATTTCCTTATAGGGTACTTCATATGGTTTGATTTCATACTTCTTGAAGGCATATAATTGATTGATGGTGCTCCCTATTCTTGAATCCGTTACTACTTTTGAACTTATGGTTTGAACGCCATTATATTAATCCCTTTGCTTTTGAAGCCACTACGCTTCCTTTCTTTGGTTCTCAATCCATGGTTTTTTTGGATTTATTATAGGGAACATGTAGATAGTTTTTTTTAATTGGAATATATATAAATGAAACAAGTTATTCAAAATTGTATGTTATTGTTTATATGCTAAATGATGTCATATGAGAGAAAAATGTAATACAACAGGTACAACTTGTTCTTCTGAATTGTGCGATATAGGTTTTGGCTAATTTTTTGATTTTTTTTTTAAAAAACAAATAAAAATTAAATGACCATAATCTTAGGCTGTGGCAATAATATTAACTACGGATTAAAATAATTGTACATACTGTATTATATCACAGAATATATCCGTGGTAAATTTTTTGCCACGAATGTACTCCGCAGCATCATAAATGAGTTAACAACTGAAAAAATTTATGGAAAAAATATTTCCACACACCTTTTACTACATACCTCCACTACAGACAAGTACCGTGGTAATTTAGAAAAATTGGTGTAGTGATCCTCTAAGTAACTCAAGTTAGACTCATCACCAGTCATATAACGAGAACATCCACTATCCATATACTGCATAGACTCGAAAGTATTTAAAGCAGTTAGTGCAACATTGTACAATATCTGAAGTTTCAAATCATTCTTCTGCACCCAAATGGTTCAAATAATCCTTCAAAATGAAGTTCCTTGAGAAAACCATCAAGACAAATTCTCACTTTTCACATTAGTAGAAATCATATATGAGTTATATCTTTGATAGTTGGATGGTCGAACATATGGTTGAATGGATAATAGGGTCTAACAAATTTGTAATAAGATGTAATATAACCCTTTCAACCTCATGTTCCATGATAATAAATCCGAGACTAAGGGAACATTTTGGCTTGATTATGTGCAGAGGATATTTCATTATGCTTGGGCAAAGATTTAAAAGCAATTGCTTTGATAAATTTTTTGCGACTTATGTTAAGTCTTGGCATTAAAGTGATATTCCTAATATCCTATACCTTTTTTGTCAGTATTTGTTTACCCATACATAAGATCTTATCAATATTTTTTTGCTTCATGATAAAAAATTTAAAGTTTCTGCTGAGATGAAACTAAATCAAACTTGGCCTTATGTAGTTAGTCTAAAGTTTATTTCATTTTCTTCTTGGAATCATGAACATCTTTTTCTAAAATCATAATCTTTTCATGGAGACCTTGCTTCTCAACTTCAAGCATCCTTATCTCATGAATTTTATTCTCAGCTTTTTATTGAAGTTCAAGCGTGAGTGTATTAACTTGATCTTTCAAGAATTTGTTAAGTTTACCAAATTTAACACACTTCGCTATTGTCTGAGCATACAAATCTTCAAGATTCAGGTCCTCAAATTTATTATTTTCATGATCACTTTAACTTTTAAGAAGATACTCAAGTTTGAAAGTGTCAGAGTTATCATTACTACAATGTAGAAAAGCAGGATATGCGCAATATTGTCCATTCTTACCTACTTGGGGATAATCATTGTAGGGACCTATCTCTCAATCTCGCCTAAAATTGAGTTATCGCCAGTCTGAATTACCTCCATTTTAGACTCACATATTTTCAACATGACTTCTCCAATCAACATTTTAACCTACTCCACGAACTGGTGAAGAACGTGGGTTCAAACTTTAAATCAAAAAACCTTAACTAGTCAAAGACACCAGTCTCTCACAAACTCATCAATTTCTCAGTCAACTGCCACTAGCCACATTGTTCGGAGAACGTGCTACTGTACGATGATGAACTGTGGAGAAGGCCAATATAAAGGAGAAGTTCCAGAAAAACAATGACCACAGCATCAAGTTCCAGCACGAGATCATTTGAGTGAAGGTACTGGTACACATCATCCACAACCTGCTCATCCAGCGATTTAACTAACACATCATTACGTCAAGAAAAAGCATATAAACCGACAAATTAAGGAGTTTATCGACACACAAGTTTAGGGTACTGCTGGCGACATCACCAAATTAAAAGGAAGTCTGATTGCCAAATAATTATTCAATATGGAGATACCGATAGTTTTCCATACTCCGTAAATTTGTAAATTCAAAGGTACCGACCCAAAGGAACACATTCAACAGTACCGTGATTCATTGGGGTTGTACTACAATTTCAACCATATCCTCTGCCGTCTTTTCACCACAAATCTGCAGGAAGAACTACTCCGATAGTTCCATTCTCTCCCTGAGGACTCCATATATACATTCAACCAGCTACAAAAATATTTCATCAAGACATATGCCTACGACAGGGACAAAAAGGAGAATTTGTAGTCTCTGATTAGTCTCAAACAATCACACGGAGCGAAGCTCAAGGCTTTTTCCAAGAAATTTTAAGGGCCCGCGCGTAAAGTGGATAACCTCGATCAAAAAATAGTTGTTACTGCTTTTACCAATGAGCTCCAGCTCGACTGCAAGGCCAAAGAGTACCTCTTCCTCATCAAACCTACAACCTTGGAGGATATGATTACCACGGTTAATAGTTACATCGACTTGGAGAGGATGACGTCAGAGTGAAAAAAACCTACTAAAACCATCCTCACCGCCAAAAGTCAACCCATAGATCAAAGCACTGAACCGAAGGAGGAACAAGAAGATCAGAAGCGCACCAAGGGCAGTACTGGCTACCCTCAGAAAGGCGGTCTGCCAAACAAACCCATCCTCCCATAAAGGGTCGTCTAAATCTCTATAATTTTTCTACTACTTTTGAAGGATAGGCTCTACAGCGTCTCGCAACCACTGGAACCAATCGATAATCGACCATATTACTTATATCATATGGTAAACCATCATTCTACTGAAAATTACTATGCTTTGCAAAGGTTGCTCGAGTAAATTTTTAAAGAGGGATGGATGTTCGAATATATTGTCGACCTAGAATCATATAAAGATGACAGCTATAAGAAGTAGCTTAAACTTAATCAGGTCAATGATCAAGCTGAGGAGAAGCATCTTTACCATATGCACCATAACAACATGATAAAAATCAACTAGATCACCAATTCTAATATATCCAAGCGCATAAGACTATCAAAATTCTGTGATCTCACACCTCAATACAAAGAAGCCAAGCTTTTTCTTGGGTCGAGCAATCGCCGGCTTAGGATTTCTTTCGTAGAATGCGATACTAGCCAAGTAAAATTTCCACATCACGATACATCAGTAATAATGCTCAAAATGAAGAAGTTTGTCATGCACAAAATAAAGATCGATACATGAAGCGGTATTGAGATTTTATTTCAGAGCACTATCGACCAAATTGGCTTGGTCGTCTAAGTTATTCTGAGTGACACCAATATCAGTGGGTTCAATGGTTTTAGAAAAAAATGAGTATGCAAGATCATCTTCCCTATTACCACAGGACCAGCCACCATCGACGTCGTCTACCATATCACCAACGTTAAATCTCGTTATCGCAGGATTATGGGCCGCTGCTGGATTTACAACATGGAAACAATCGCTTCCACCTATCCTCAGGCACTCTGATTCAATCACGATAATAGTATTTATGAGATCAGGTGTAGTCTGAAGCTCTCTTGAGCAAGTAAAAATACCATTTCTGCTATCCTAGATACTTTTGACAGATTTGCTGCATAGCAATTACTGGAAGGTGATCACCTTTACGATCAACCTTCCACGGAGGAGCCCACAAAATATATTAACATTAATGGACCTAGTAGATGTACTTCTATTGGTACTACGCTGGTTCAGCATGAAAAATATACTCTCATTCAGTTCTTACAACAAAATCAAGACATTTTTCTAAGGCCTTTCGAAGAAATGGCTGAGATCGATCCGGCCTAGGCATGTCACAAATTTTCCATCAACATTAACGTCATGGCAGTCAAACAGAAGCAGTGAAGACTATCATCTCGCCTTTGAGATGAAGTTAACATCGAGATTGAGAAATTGATCAAAGTAGGATTCATTCGAGAAGCCAAATTCCAGACTGGATATCCAATATTGTGCTATCCCAAAGAAAAACAAAAAAGTCCGAGTTTACGTAGATTTTACCGATCTGAGCAAACATACTCCAAAGGAGAGTTTCTCTCATCCCAGCATTCATCAAATCCTTGATTCTACAACAAACCATGAGCTCCTATCAATGATGGATGCCACTTTGAGATACAATCAAATTCTACTTTTGGAAGAAAATCATGTAAAGACAACTTTCATCACTGAAAGAGGCCTTTATTCCTACAAAGTAATGCCCTTCAGACTCAAAAACCTAGGTTCCACATATCAGTGGTTGATGACTACTATGTTAAAAGCACATCTAGGGGACGTCGTTGAAGTCTGCATTGCCAATCTCTTGTGCAAGAGCGTACAGTCAGCCAATCATATCTTAAATCTCAATACTATATTCAACATTCTTCGATCTTACATGATGCATTTCAACCCTGATAAGTATCAATTCGGGGTACATTCTAGCCAATTTCAAGGCCACCTCATCAACAAAAAGGGGATTAAGGCCGATCTAGATCAGATTTAGGTTCTCCTCAACATGCCTTCTCCAAATACAATGAAAGACGTTCAGAAACTTGCCGACAAGATTGCCGCTATCAACCGCTTTGTTTCAAAATCTTCAAATTCTTGTCGTTGGCTATTCCTATTATTCTGTGGTTTTACCAAATAAGGAAAAGTTAGGCCAAATACAGAGGTCACATGGACACCACAATACGAAGTAGCTTTTTAGGATCTCAAAACCTATTTGGGGAGGTCTCCCATAATGAGCACCCTAGTAGATAATGGAGAACTGATTATCTAACTTGCAGTCATAAATACCTTACTCAGCTCAGTTCTCATTCGCCTTGAAGGCAAAATTGGGAGACTAGTCTACTTCATCAGTAAAACCCTTACTCCAGCGGAAACATGGAACTCTAAAATTAAGAAACTTTTTCTAACTCTTGCTTACACTTCACAGAAACTCAAGCACTACTTCCAAACTCATTAAGTCAAATTCATTACAAACTTCCCACTTTGGTAAGTTTTATCCCAGAAAGGAAAATTGAGAAGAGTGCAACAATGGTCAATCAGTTTGGGAGAACATAATATCAACTTCGAACAATATCATTTCGAGAAGGGTCAGTTCGTTGCCAATTTTCTTGTAGAATTTCTAGTAGAAGATCCCGAGTATAAGGAACACGACCCTGACCATACAGAAGAAGCTCCCGATGATCCACCCCCCAAACCGTTTGATTAACAAGCTGAATGCATTATAACAAATGGGTAGAGAGTTCTTACGGATGGATTAGTAGGACCTGCAGGGTCAGGAATCAGAATTGTATTGATTACCCCTTCCAATGATAAAATTATAAAATTAATCCGCTTGGATTATGAGGCCTCAAATAATGTCACCGAATACGAATCTCTCATTCATGGACTTAACCTCACTCTTGAGCTCGATGTCCCCGGACTCTTTGTTTACACAGATTCACTACTCATCGTCCACCATTATACTGAGCAATTTAAGAAAAATGGAAAGATGATCGAATATGTAGCCCTCGTTGCAGATAGGATGAGAAAGTTCGCGAAAACAACTCTCAATTATCTTCCTCGAGGTGAAAGCAGATACGCCGATTCCTTGGCATATCAAGCCGGGGTTTGGGTACAAAGGCTCGATATATCCAAATTGAAATCATTTCAACCCCTACTATTGCTTATATTTCTGCATGCAAGATCAACACTAGGGGCGATAAAGGGGGAGACGACGATTGGCAAAAACCTTTCTTAGCCTACCTCGATGTCGACAACAGTTATAATGGACTACTTCCAGCCGATCAAAAAGAGCGTTGACAGTTGATCAACAACTCTAAGCGCTACATAAATCTTAATGGTATGCTATACCGCCTTTTCGTCACGGGGCCTTACCTCAAGTGCCTCTCCAAACTAAAAGCAGATGAAATGATCTGCAAAATACATGAAAGGACCTGTGGCTTCCATGCCGCAGGTCGATCACTAGCAAGAAAAGCTATTACACAAGGAGTATTCTAGCCTGACATGCCTAGGCAGGCAGAGAAGTACTCTCGCAAATGTGACGCCTGCCAAAGACATGGATAAATGATACGTGCCCCTACGCTTGAACTCTATACAAGCAAGTGTTATGGCCATTCAAAAGATGGGCACTTGATCTCATCGGCAAATTCCCTAATTTCCCAGGTAACCGCCGTCACCTACTGGTAGCTACCGATTATTTTACAAAATGGGTAGAAGCAGTTTTACTATGTCAAACCAGAGAAGATGAGGTCATCTCTTTTAACTGGGAATACATCATCACTCAGTTTGGGTACCCCCACCTAATTCATATCGATAAAGACCCCAATTTTTCTGAGAAAAAATCATAACCTTCCTTAACCAACACAATATTATCCACTCACCATCCAATCCTTACTATCCTCAAGGCAATAGAAAAGGCTAAATCACAAACTAAACCATCATGGATGGGCTAAGAAAATTGCTTCACTCACAGAAAAAAGGGAATTGGGTTCGGGAGCTGCCTCATGTCCTTTGGGCATATCGTACCACTCCTCGAAAGTCAACCGGATGCACCCCATTCCTCCTTGCCTTTGACACTGAGGCCGTCATTCCTTCTAAATATCATCATCCAATTCAGGATCACTAGCTAACTGACGAGGTAAATGAGTTTATATTGGCATATAATCTTAATATGATCAATGAAACCAGGGAACGCGCCATCGCTAACCAAGGTCAATATCATCAAATGCTAGCCAGATTATATAACAGCCGAGTAAAAAATCATACCTTCCAAATTGACCATCTCTCCCTTAGAAAGATTCCATAACATCACAAAGAACCTCACGCTAAAAAATTAGCCGAAAATTGGGAGGATCCATTCATTATCACAGGCCCCGACAATTTGAAAGATAAAATTCTGACAATTTGAAAGTTTACTCCTATGCAGTGCAGCAGTTGGTTCGACTAGATTAGAATTTTGCTGTGAATCCGTTTTACAATCTCCAAAACTAAACTGAAACCATTTTTCATCATTTACCATCTCAACTTTCTTTGAACTTGGATCATCTTGACTTTTGCTACAAGTTCCTGTTTCATCTTCATCCATGTGAGTTTCTAGTGTGCTATTTTAATCTTTTGCTATCGTATTTTGTGTTTGATAATAATACTAGCCATGGATCGTAATGTTTGCAAGATTTCTTGTTTATCTTGAATGGAGGGATGTTTTATTCCAATAATGATTAATTAATTAAATAAGAGACCCACATTGTTAAAAATGAGGGAGTGTTGGTTGCTTAAACATAAGCACAACCATAAATGACAACTAGAATGAATATTCCAAATATCAATTTTCCTTGATTCCCTTTGTTTGGAAGGTTGTGGATAGGAAGTGGTTAGAGAAAGAGAATGATGGAATTTCATATTTATCATCTGAAAAGATAATCATGGCTGCTAAACTCCTTTGAGCTGAAACGTGTAGAGATCGCGTTAAGAAAGCAAATTATATGATGTTGCACACACAATTTCGAGAATAATACATTAAATGTAATTTATGTCAACAATGAAAAATGAAAAGTATATCACCCAAGTAGCAATGCATGGAACAACATATCCCCAAATGTGCTTCAATGAACAGCTGGTAACTCAAATAGCAAAAGGTTCCTCCTTGTAGAACTTCTGCCTTCAGTTAATCAAGTAACTCTAAGAAAAGAAAATTATAAAGAGGTATCATAAAACTACTCTTTGATGAATTGTAATAACCAAGCACAAAAGTAAATAGAGAAAAAAACCTGCTATAATACCTTTTCCTTGTCGTAGAAGATAGTACAGTATTAATCTATAGTGTTCCCTGATCCCTTTCTTGATGTTTGGAATGACCTAATTAAAAATAATTAGGACCATAATTTAGATTATACATTATCTTGTAGACTTCAAGAATGGAAGATGAAGCATTAAATAGTTTTCTCCTTAATCAAATGTCTAATACGAAGTACCCAATAATAAATACATAACTACTACATTAAAAATGCAAGACTTAACTAGAAATCACTTCCCATGATTATTACAAAAAATAATATTTTATGAAATGTCTAATACTGTACATGACTCTTTCGTCAACAAAAGCATATCCAATATTATAAATTCAAACAAATAAATGTAATTAGATCAAAGTAACCTGAAAGTTATTTATCATTCATAAGGAAAGTATGATAAATTAGGGTTTCTATATTAGTGAAGGTACTTTTTTATTTTAAATAACCGTACGTTTGGATACACGAATCAAGAAAAAGCTTATACCTGGCAAACTTTTTTTACTCCTACATGCTTCCCGACCATCTCCTGTGTCCGAGATAAGCTTTTCAGTGGCAGATCACTCATTCACATCTTTTGGCGTTATCACAAGGAATTTTGTAACTTTTGGATATCTAGTTACCTTTTTTTTCCCTCTTTTTATTTTTGTCAAATTTTAATTTGTAAGAGCCATTGATGGCTTATGCCTTAAACCTAGCCAATTAGTGGAAGTGTGTGATTTGTTGATTTTCATACATTGGATTTGTATAATTTGGAGTTTTTTATATTGTTAGTGTGCTGATCTGTTTATTCTGTTTGGTGTGGATTAACCGATTTTGTTTGATCTATTACATCAGTACTATCTGCATGTTATTGCTAATCTTGAGCCCTTAACCTTGGGCCCTTAACCACAGTAAGATTAATACTAGATGTGTTGGTTGTCTGTGCTATTTTGATTATGGTTCTATCTACTGTTTGCGATGTGATCGTCATCCCTTGCTTTATATGTTCCCATCACAAGGATCTGTTTTGTTTTTTAGACAAGGATTCTTGATAGATTTTCTTTTTGATACTGCATTTATGGGCAATGTAGCAATCACACTTGACCTTTTTCCTGAGCATACAAAAATATTCAAAGAAGCATACCATTATATGTGTGCTCAATATGAATTTTACCTCATCTTGGCGTAAGCAATGCCTGGTTTGAATTTTTAGTTCACATTTTACGCTGTCAAATATAATATACGATAAATGACTTCTTAACTGTGTTTTTCTTATGTTATGTACAATTTAGTACTAGGACGAATAAGAGACTCTCTTCAAACTTTCAACATCTACTCAACGCAATAAACTATTTGTAGTTATTGCTAATTCTGCCGGCATTGCAATAATAAACTTGGAAAATAAGAAGCCAACCTTAATGTAATATAATCCTATCATGAAACTGATTAAATGGGTCTTTTTCCTGTCTTGCAGATCCAGTAGGCTATTCATTAGCCTGATAACTTTAATTTGAGATACTTGTTTCAGGATCATATTAAAAACCAATGCACAATAATCTGTGGTTTTTCCATTTGAATTTAGCACAATTGTAATGTGTTTTGGACTTGCAGTTACATTGCTAAAGTCAGACTTCAGACTTTTTATGGTTCTTAATATGATTATTTTAAAATAAACAAGTTTTATTCCATGGTTGATGGTTGTCTGATAGAACTCCTGTTTCATACAAAGTTCCCGATGAAGCTGAATCAAAGAAGGTAACTAATGATCATTATCTATTGGCGGCCGAGAAACTTGAACTTAGTACAACAAAGAACTTCCTGTGACTGAGAGGAGAACCTGACCAATGCTTACACTAGTGCATGTATCTGAGCAAGTTATCTACTTAGTTTGTCAATGATCTGTATTGAAAATTTACCTACAGTGTACTGCATTGAGTTGTCAATCATGCTAAAAGTTTTAATATGCATATGTACTACATTTAACTGTTAATCATGCATATCCATTATCAAGAGAAAATCTTCCTGCTTTTGATATTCCCAATAAAATTTGTAAATTTGTACGTTCTATTCACCATTCTTATTCTTGATCATACATGCTTGAAGAGACCAAATAAGACTTTGTAACTGTGGAAGAACACTATCATAACATACCTCAAGGTGATTTTTTGTTAATAATTGCCTATATATTGTTTTTAAATTTAGAGATTTGACTGGACATAATAATAGATGTAATTTTAGCTTCAATAAAGTGCTTAATACCATTAACTGGTCCACCAAGTTCTACTATATTTTTATAATCGTCTGTAATCAAATAAAAATAAACAAAACCAAATTTAAATACTATTTTCTCATATTTTCACATAGATAAACTAAGAAGCATAATTATAATTAATATGAATAAGAAATCAATGTAGGCTTATTCATAACTAAAATTGCGCAACCTAAGCCTTAGGTTTCTAAACCAAATCTTCAATTCAAACAACTATTTGCCCTTTCGAGCCAAGTATGCAAACACTGACTATGAAAATGGTGTTTACTAGGCATTGTAGTAAGAATATCATTTTCTGCAAAGTTTCTCTGACAACAAGGACACTCCAATGTATTGCCATTTCCCCCTTTCCCATATCTATGTTATTTCAACATAATAATTACTGTAGCATGGGGCAGTTGCATAAGATGTTCATATCTTCGTACTCCTTTTTCGGTATAAGTTCCGTGTATTCCAAGTTCCAAAAGCACAGTCAAAGCAGATTTATCTTTGTTAAGTATATTTAAAACCTGAAACTTGATATGTGCTAGAATCCAATCATAATTGTGTCCCAAAAGTTATCCTAAATGATTATTCTTGGATCTTTGTTGCAATCATTCTTCAATAGTTTTAAAATCTGGTAACGGCGAACATGAGGAAGGATTGTCCATAAATTTAGCTCAATGACCTTAACGATCGATGGTTCCATATTTGTTGTTAGAAAAATTTGATTTATTTCCTAAATAATTTCATTAGAAATAAATAAAGATATCTGTAAATAAAGTTTTGTATCAAATACACAAAGAGAAGAATCATCTGTATAAGCTTGCGAAATGTAATAGCCCAATTTCGTGAGCTCAACGTCGCCTGGAAATAGTCCTTATACTAATGTACCTGTGACTATAATCTAGTAAACAGGAAATGACACAGGTATTTAGCGTGGAAAAACTATGAATAGGTTAAAAAACCGTGACCATGCGCTGAGGGTTTTGTAACAGTGACTTTTATTGCTTGAGGCTGATGATATATTATTACAAGTTATCTCTAGACTTATAAATATTTGATCTTGTAAATATGAAGTCTTGATTATATAAGAATCTAAGAAGTTATAGTCTTTTTTATGATTTATCGCATCTATCTTCTGGTCCTTGTCTATTCTAGAACTTTTCCATTATATAGGCCCCTTCCGCAGTTTATCATCATGCTGGAGAACGTTCTCTAAACAATGTGGTTAGTGGATGTTGGCTTAGTAACTAATGAGTTCATGAGAGACAAGTGGTTTTGACTTGTTCAGATCTTTTAGTTTAAGCTCGACCCATGTTTATTATCAGTTCATGGAGTATGCGGTAATCTTTGGCTGAGAAGTCATCTGGAGGATGCGCGAGGCTGATATGGAGGTAGTTCGAACTGGGGACAACTCAATTTTAGATGAGATCGAGGGATAGGCCTCTACAATCACCCCCTCGCAAACTAAGTCACGAGTGGCTTTGGTGGAGAAGGAATCCGGGTATATGGGTTGGAAATTTAAATTTTGAAAAAAGTAATGACGTTTGTTGACTCCATGGGAACTAATGGGAATTAATGGACAGTTAGTGCTTGAAGAGTTACGTCTTATTTAATGATGATGCTTAGGAAAATGTACCTGTATAATAAATGTAGGGTTATATAAAGGGTACCTGCCCAATGGTTTATGACAAAATACACTTTGGTCTGCTGTAAAATTCTCTGCTAGTTCTGAAGATAGTAAAAACTCGTAGGGTGGCCCTTATGGAGCGAATTTCATCTGAAATGTAAAGGTTGAAGTTGATATTTTTCGGGACTACTCGCTGGAGGATCCTGTTCATACTCTTGTCCCTCCGACGTTTAGAGGTATGGCGGTAGGCTAAGCGGCCAAAGCTGAGGTGGATTTTTATTGTAGATGGAGATTTTACCATGTTGTCTTAATAGGCTAACAACGTTGGGCTTATCTCTGCATTCTTGCGGAGGACAAGGTTTGAGAGACAGATGCTTTATGAGCCTAACTCTAGCGTAGTGGCACTGATCTTTTGTATCACAACAGATTCTAAGGGAAGACTCTCTTCATCTCTACCAAATCTATAAAGGTGGTGGTTTCAGAGGAGGCAGTGATGGTAATGGAGGAGGGAGACAAACAGTTAAAGTTTGCTTCTGCATTTCTATTACTCTCCTGCGCTAAGAAAACCTTTAGTTTAAAGAGTTGGCTCCAACACTGAGTCTTCTGGTTGCAGAATTTCCATTTGAAGCTCGACTAAACTTTGACCAAACTCATGTGATGGATAATTTTTTTTGTTTCCAAATTTTTCTTTGCATCAGGGTCAAAAATAACTTAAGCAGGACAAACTGAAGGATTTGATGTGTCGGAGTGCCTGAGTGACATGTTACTTGCAAAAGCATTAAAAAACATAATATCTGTAAAGTACCTGAAGTTAGGTGCTGGAAAAATTAGGTACTTGTAAAGTACCTAAGAACGATTAATGATAGATTTATTATCTGTAAAAATACGTGTAATCTTTTTCGACATGAATAAAATTTGTCATCTAATTACTTGTGTTGATGTAGATATAGAATAACTCTTAGAAATTGAGCTGAAATGTTTTAAAGAATGTATGAAATGAATTGAAATTTATGAGTACCGAAAGTATTGTTATTGTAACATTCAAATTGAGATAAATATGTACGAAAATTTATGTTGTGATGTATGTAAGATTCATTCTGTGTGCGGGAAATGTTGGAAAAAAAATTGTAGGAAATCTATAGAGCAAAATTTCGATCTAATAGAGGTCGATAGAAGATTAAATTGGGAAAGAATAAGCTCGACTGGAAAGTTATGGAATTTATGAGTTCAAGGGAAGGGATAAGTCTAAATAATTTTTCTCAAGATTATGGGTTTTCTGTTACGAGATAAAAGGTCAATATCTCATTTATGAGGGGAAAGTGTAGTAAAAATATATAAATAAGGGTAGAATGAATTTTGAATATGGAGAAGAGATTAGGATGCTACGGACTAGATCTCAGAGAATACGTCATGCCGTTGAAGGACGACTGGCCATAAAGATCGCCGAAGTGCGGGAGAAGATTTATGGATTATTTAGTTATGATGTTGAGTTACCAAGAGGGAGTGTCAACTCGAAGGATTAGATGAAAGGGGTAGGGAACTTGAGTATGCCCTTTATTTCTATAAGGTATTCTTTCATGAACTGGTGAGGGATCCTACAGATCGAGAAGAGGTGGTTAGATGGATTGTTGAGGTGGAAATTGAATTTGAGGATATGAAGATTGCTGTAAGTGGATGGGTTTGATTTGGTTCCCCAGGGGATCAAGGCTGTTTTTGATGCATCTATATGTGAGGTTCATGGAATGGATGTAAAATAGGTGTGATAGAAAAGGATTGTGCTGAGTTTGAATAAATTTGAAAGAAATTATTGAATAGATCCATTATTCGTGTGAATATTGTTTGTTACTGTTGCGTTAAAATGAATTAAAAATATTTGAAACACTGTTATGGTAGCTTTGGAAATGACGTCATTGATGCTATAAAAGTAGGGGAAAAGGCACGTACAGAAAAATAGGAAGGTTCTGAATTTGTCCCGTGTGAGAAGTTGTGAAAACTTGATTGCGTGTAAAGAGTGAGTCAATATGAGTGGGTCGAGGTCTGAGGGTGATTTGGAAAAAAGAGATAAAAATAGATTAAAATATAATGGAAAAGGCAATGATGGGAAATATTTATACTAAAAAATGTGCAAGACGTTTGGCATGGATAGTGGAAGGGACACCTTGGTTCTAAAATCGAGGATAACTCGTGTGAGGCTTAATAACTACCAGCTATTAGAGTGAGAAAACATAAATACCGCTTCATCTTTGTCAATAAAACCTTTTTCAACATCTGAAAACTTGAAGAGCAGTGAGAGATGAAGGAAAAAGTGAGGCAAAATAGTACTGAAACTTGTAAAGATTTAAGCAAGAGAGATCATGAGTCAAAGTGTAAGAGTTGTTGTATCTGAGTCGCGAAGGTGGTTGAACAATAATGTGGTGAGGGAAGGATACGACACTACCTTAAATTCATATTCCGATATAGAAGGTTAGTAGATATATGTAATAGGTATATGCATTTTTGAAAATTGAATTTGTATTATTAGGAAACTGATAAATTACTATTTATAATAATCTAAGAAAATAAGTGATTATAAGAGATATGAAAGATGTTTGAATATGGCTGACGTATATAAATAGAAGATAACAATAGATACCTGGACCTATGTGTAGGTCGATCGTGAGGAGTGTTGTGTAGAATAAAACTCCTTACTTGTAGTTGAGATGATGAAGAGGCCTCAACCTTTAGTAGGGCGACTGAGTCTGAGATTGAAGGGTCCGGAAGGTAAAGAAAAAGTAGGTGTTGATCAATTTCTAGATTTCCCCGGAAGATTAAAATCCTACCCTCCTCGCTCGGATACATTTAGAGAGTTTTGTAAAGCCAGGGCTATTACAGGAGGTAGATGGGGGAACTGTATTTAGTATGCCGGTAGGCAATTTAGGGATTGTACTGTAGCAACGGGAGAAGAATACTTTTATTTGCTGGTTAATTTGGGGAAGGAGAAGAAAGATAAAGGTATAGATGAATCGATCTCTTTTGAGTTCTTTGATGGCGATGTTTGGAGCAAATTCTCATAGGGTTTTCTGTGTTACCTGTCTCAGTTGGTGTATGGGTTGGGGATTCCCCTTAGCAATCTGACGAAAGGGATTATAAATATTATTGGTACATGTCCTATTCAAATGAATGGGAACATATGGGAGGTGATACGTATTTATGAAGCTTTGAACACATTGCGGGAAGGACATGGCAGAAAGAGGAGGATATCTCCTGAGGATGTGCTGAAGTTTTATGGCGTTAAAAAATTTGGCCCAAGTGGAGGGGTATATTTTTGCATGAAGGAAACCCAACTTTGCTTCTTTGATCTGAACTCTACAGATTGACCTTGGAATGATGACGTGATATGAGTGAAGGGGGTCTGCCTTAAGAGAGATGATAAAGAACCCATGGAAATTCTATTCTGAATTGTAGAACAACGTAAGTATAACAATGCATAATGTATAATATTGATAGTTGAAGTTGTTAGATGTTTATTGCTGTTGATGTCTTGAGTATGACAGGCCCGAAATTACAGGTGGAGAGGAAAATGTTATTGTTGGATAAAGTCGCTCTAGAAGAGACTGAGCTCGAGGCTGCATTAGAAGATTTTGGTATTAGCAGAAAGAAACGTGTTAATAGCCGAGATGAAAAGGTTTTAAAATCCCAGTTAATAAGGCTAATGATGGGTGTTGATAGCTAAAAAAGGAAGGGGACTGATGGGAAAAGGCAAACGAGCTTGCCGAAGACCTTTAGAATGGACAAGGGATTACCCGAGTCTATTACGTCAAACAGGTTAGCTCGAATGTTCCCCAAAAGGCAATAGCTGAAGCCTCCTGCAGCTGCTGGGACTTTGGGAAGTAGTATTGCCACCGATAAGGCGAAGAAGAGAAGGGCTGAACCCTCTGAAGTTTTTGGCGGGAAGGTCGTTAAGGATCGACAGCCGCTATGGCTGACTGTTTGAAAGATTTGGAAGAGAAGGTCAGGTTAGCATCTCTTCGTGGAGAGGAGGATTTGGGCAATTTGGTAGGCTCATATGCTCGATTATGTATTTGTGATTGAGTTTGTACTATGATTTGAGCTAATCAATAAGGTCAATTTGTTATTTTGCAGGTTGCTCGATTGATAAAGGGAATCTGTCTAGGGGTTGAAGAGGGGAGAGCCGAGCTGAAGAGGAAAAATGTTGAGCTCGATAGGAATGTAGCTCAGCTAAAAAATGATTTGAGTAAAGAGGGGAAATAGTTGGAGGAGCTGAAGGCTTCCCAAGTTGCTGAGGTTAACAGGCTGCAAGCAAAAATGATAGTGGACCTGGAGGAGGTGGAGGCTAAGCGTAACAGACTTGGGCATCACCTTATGTCCAAAGAATACTCAGAAGAGGAGGTGAATGCCATTAGGGCTGACACCTATGTGGAGGAAGAGGGTAAAGAGTTTTAAGATTGTAATGTCCCAGATTTTTTGGTTATTTATTTTATTTTATTAAGTATTATTATTATTATTCTTATATGTTACTCGTTATGCATCCATATTATTTCTTTTGTCAGGTTTGGTGCTAGATTCCTTTTTTGTGGTTTAGGTGTTTCGGTGGCTGTTTGATCAGAAGAGGCAGAGTTTTAATGTTAGGAGCCTATGGTTGGATGTTGATTGGGTGTTGTTGTTGCTTCGGGTTGTTCTTGTCTTTTGAGGATCTTGGTATAGTGCGGTGTTGTGGGTGGCTCAGAAGGATCTCAGAATGATTTTTGGAGTTTTTTTTCCAGTGGTCGTTCGAACGACTTGGCGTTACTATATATATCATTCTTCATTCTCTCTCCTCATTTTTTCTTCTCTCTCCCTCACCAACTTAACACTAACTCTCAATCCTTCTCCCTTCCATTTGTTTTACTTCTGTGGTTCGATTGGAGCTTGGGGAATCATCTTTTTCTACCAAATTTTAGCTTTTGACTCTAGTGTAAGAGAGGGCTGCCGTTTCCAAATTTTTATTCATCGGTGGGTTGCCGTTTCTTTACAGATCACAGCCACCAGTTTGAACTCAGCTCTTTCCCGCCTTCGAGGTTTGTACTCTCTCTCTCTCGGTTGAGCTGTAGTTTGTGATGATTCGGGCTTGGTGGCTGATTTCGGTTTTAGGGCTTATAATAGTGAGATGTTTGATGGGTTTTGACCATTGTTGTGATGGTGGGGTGCTTGATTTGGGTTTATTGCAGGTGTTGGCCGATGGTGATTTCTTGGGTTGGATTGTTGGTGTCTAGGTGGCTGAATTGGTTGGTTAAGAGTTGATGTATCCTAGCATGTTTGTGCTCATTAGGGTTGTGATTAAGGTTCGGTGTAGTTGGATAGAGGAGGTGTGGTTGTTTCTGTTCTGGAGATGGCTGCCTGAACTGGCGATTGTTGCCATTCTGGATCTGATATTATTGCCCAAATTGCTATTGTTCTAGAGGAAGAGAGAAGGCTATTTTTATCCTCTTTGAACACCAGGTTTGTGATTATTAGGCGGCTGATTAGGTGGGTTTAAAGTGGTATATCTTCATGTGATTATGGGTGATCAGAGTAGTGTAGGGCAGCGTGGCGGATTGTAGATTTTATTGCAGTTGTGTTGCTAAATTCAGTTGTGGTGCTGATATGAAACACAGTTTCGGGCGGGTATCCTTTGTTGGAATTGCAATTGGGTTCTGGTCTTTGATAGTGGTTGATTTTGTGGTGTTCCTGGTCCTTTCTGTGATTGATTTGGAGTTCCGGAAGTCAATTCGCGGAGCACATTTCCGTTGGGGTGTTGTTTGGACAGTTTCACCGAGATTGCCGTTCCGAGCGTTGTTTTCTTAGGCGAGTTTTATCTTCCTTAATAACTAGACCATTATATTGATTTGTAAGTTTTTGTATCACATAGTTTATCATTTTTATTGCCGTGATTATGTTAGTATATGGGCTAATTGCTTAGGACGCATTCACGGTTATCCGTTTGGCATACCTTAGGCGAGAGTACTTAAGGGTTTGATAAGTTAGGAAAACCTGAGTTAGTTGTAAATTTAGTTATACTAGATAGAACCTCTAGGCTATGTTTAGTCATAGGTAGTTGTTCTCAGTTATCGTCGATGTGAGGATAACTCATGAGATTCCTCTTAGACCGATTTCATTTAGGGTGGTTATCACGGATCTTTTCTACGTTGAGGTTGGGAACAAAGGCATTTCTCCGTGTGTTGCGACACCTCAGCATCGCTATATTTTATATATATATAATATCTTGAGTGTGGTATTGTTGGTTAGTTATTAGGGTGCCCCGCTTGTTTCAGGCCACTAGTAACTCGGTTTGATGATTAGTGGAGATTTATGGACGGCTTGTGGTTTAGCCGCCACTTCTCTGAGATAGTATAGTTCTCACCTTATAGTATAGCACCTTTGTTGATTAGGTTGCTGGACTTGGTTCCAGGGTAGTCTTGGGGCGACAAAGCTTCAGTAAGACATGGTCTTCGATTCCGAGCTCGTCCTCTTGCCTGCTATTGTTTTGATGAGTCTTAGGACTAGTCTAGGTGTGCTCTGTGTTCTCGAGGTCTGGTCCATTAGAACTGTCATTGTGATTTGTGGTTATTTCGAATGTTGGATTCCATGTGGGAGTGTGGTATCCTCTGGACTGTTAGTTGTTGGTGGTGAGCAGACGGCTTATCCGTGGTGGTTGGTCGTGGATGTTGAACTTCTGATAGTTTACCTTAAGATTGTTTGCTTATCGTGTTGTAACACTTATTGTCCTCATGATTCTCAGAGCTAATAGAGCTTACCCATAAGCCTTCTTTCCCCGGGATGAGGCTATTAGGGCTGTGTTCCCTTCTGTCATCTAGGAGGAAGCGAGACAGCATGGCTCAGTGAGGTCCACGGCTGAGCCAGGTGGTTTATGAAGTTGTACGTCACCCGAGATGTTAGAATGCGGCTGAACCCTCCTATTGAATCTGGCTCCTGTACATCCGTGTTGGAGACTTATGTTTATGATTAGAGGATTGTGAGGCAGTTCTGTTACTGTCGATTATTGACTACTTGTTGGATACTTGTAGGTCACCCCATGAGTACTAGTCTGTGTTGACAGCCAGAGTACTATTGTACTTGATGGTAATCATATTGCTTTGAAGAATCTTAGAGACTGATATTGTTTAGACGTCGTGATGGTTAAGTTGCTATTTCATCTAGGTTCAGATGGTGCAACTGAGTCACAGGAGGGCATCTGTATAAGTTTTGGTTGGCATGCTCTCAGGCAAGTGGTTATCTTATTGTGTGCTGGCTGTCTTAACAGCAGTTGTGTTTCAGTCTTTAGGATTTTTGCTTACATCCATAGATAGTATATTCTCTCCTTATCTTATTGCGATTGGATACATAAATAAATCCGCATTGGCTGACCCTCGAGAGGTTCAGGGATTTCTTAAATCGGGTTAAAATAGATGGTGGGTCCAGTATGGATACTATTATACCAAGTCACCCATTCGGAGTGTGGGATAGTATGAGACAGTATTTATAATTCGGTATAGGGCTTATCCTGGAGGTTGAAATGCCTCAGAATGCATAAATTGTTTGGATGTTGGCTCCGTGGGATTTGATAGATTCATGTAATATCCTCATAGTCTGGTCGAGCTAGTGCAGTACATCGTACCCTTGTATCCAACAATATCCAGCAAGGTAAATTATTTTTCAGCAGTTGTCAGCCCACTTTAGTCTTTGGGGCTAGCCCTTTGGGTTGACATCGTTAAATCATCCTGCATCATAATACATCATCATCATCATCATCATCAAGCATATCATTGCATCTCTGCATACTTCCAATTCGTAGGTTCTTCTGATAGAAATCCTTAACCCTTTCTGTATTATGTTTAATATAGAATCTTTTGCACTTGGAATAATCATAAGATTATCTCTTTCCATCATATCATCATCATAACATATCATTGCATTCGGATAATTATGGGATTATCCTAGTTCATCATATTCTTTTCCTCTTATTTAAATTCCTCTTCTCCTAATTGATTTGCAGTATAAGTAGATTCATCTTCTTTCTGCGTACTCCTCTCCTCTGTATATTTATTTCCTCCCTCTTCTGTATATGAGTAATTTATTTGGTTAATTAGTATATTTGGTTGTTGTGAGCTTTAGGCTGGTTTTTGGTTGTGGGCGATCTCGTTTAGCTTGTGATAGCTTTGGGGTTATATCTGGTTGGAGTTTGGATAACCCGGTTGGATGGTGGTTGGCCGAGGGTTGTTTACCCTCATGTGTTAGTGTATTCCTAAGGTGGGTTAGTTACTTGTGGCGCTGAGGGCCACGTTAGTGATTAGAGTTTAGTTAGTAGTCCTTGGGACTGGAGTGTAGTTATAGTCTTAGCACTCTTTTGCTCGAGATATGTATGTATAATTATAGTATAGTTACATATAATCATTAGACTAGTTATATACCTATTAGATACCTATTAGACATCCTTGGTATTCATATATATATATATAAATATATATTATTTATCGTCAGATATTATTTTGTCTTATTATTATTTATATCCATCTCATTTCTTAGTATAATCGTTTAGCTATTCTTGGGAGTTAGTGAGCTCGCTGTTTGCTTACTCTCTCATTCCCCATTCAGTGGCAGGTTGTTTCAGGTTTTAGTTGCTGCTGTGGTGATCTTTGGGGAGCTGAGCTGAAGGCTCTTTCTCTAGCTATTACTGTTGAGCTTGCCGCGTAGAGGTTTGTAAAATCTTACGTTTAGATATTACTATCTTAGTCTTCCGCTGTCTAAATTTTTCCTTATTACTCTGTTGTGATACTATTATGAATGATAGAGCTAGAATTTGTCTACGACTTGGTTGTTCATGGGGCAAATCTTTGGATTCCCCGACCTGCACATCCTCGAATCTCAGTGATTTATCTAGCTACCGATTACTGGATTTTTTGGCGTGAAAAAGATGATGCTATTGGGGTGGTTGATGGGCAGGATGGTGTGTCTCCTCAGACGATGAGGAATAACCAAGGGGATTATGACGAGTGGCTGGAGATTGAAAGTGAGAAGGTAGGATAATATGATTGTACTGTGATTGTATGAATATGTGGTATGCTTAAAAATTGGTTTGACATATTTTGGATAGAATTTTGTAGGCTAAGTCACTCTCTGAAAACCTTGCTGTATGTACTTAAGGACATACGCATCAGAATAAAAGAGCTATAGGTTGAGCTTACCAAGGAAAGAAAGATTTAGCGTCTCTATTGTCTTTGCAAGCAGAGCTGCAGGTTGGAATAGAACAAGAAATTTTGATTCGTATGCTGCATTAGTATAGAGCTAATAAGTAATAAATTAAATGCAGAGACAAATCAATAACTCATTACCGATTTAGGGGTAAACGACATTGGAATGGCGCTAGACATAAAAGAATTTAGATTTTGGCATACTCAAGTATAGAGAATGCGTACCTTTAGACTTGCGAATATATGTTATAGAGCATCTACCCGAGATTATACTTCGACCTCTAGTTCAGAAGTAGTTGCACACAGTGAATGTTTTAAAAAATAGATATCTTGTTAAACATGAGGAATATAGTATTAAATGTTCTAAATCAAACGGATAAAATATATCTGCAATGTGCTGGATAAATTAGAGTCAGTTCACCTTCGCGAAGATGAAGCTCTACAATGTAACCAGGAATTTGCAGAAGAGCTTGATAAGATGAGAGAGGCGAATGAAGATCGAGATGATCAACATGTGAAGGTGCATTTCAAACTCGTTGATGCAATACAAATAGTTGTCAACCTATCTCAGAAGATCGATGAAAAGGATACCAAAATAGTGAAAGGACGAGAAGAGATCGAGTAATTAATAGAACGTGCAGCGAAACTCAAAAACTAGAATGATGCATTGTTTGTGAAAAGCAAGGAGGCAGACATGGCCCGTTACCGCGTGCGGGCTTTAGAAAGATCAGGGGGTGATCTAAATTGATTGGTGGCTGGTTTGCGCAGGGACCATGCTAGGAAAATGCATGACCAGGAGTAAATTTAATCTAATTTGGCAAATAGCATGAGCAAGCTAGGGCGATTTAAGAGGAAATTAGTTTATAAAGATAACGACATAAAGAAAGCTCAAGATGATCTAACTCCGTCTGAATTGGCAGCTGAGCAATTGACTACAACTTTTACTGCGAAGGAAATAAAATTGCGGTCTGTTCAGCAAAGATGCAATGAGTTGAATGAATGGGTGGCATACCTGAAGGCCGAATTAGGTTAGGTCAACTTGCATGCCAGGAATACTGAGGCTGGGGAGCGCTCGAAGGGGAAGAAAAATGATGGCAAAAACTCTCTTATTCAAGGCAATGTTGTTAGCTTATCAGCTCGTCTAAGGGGGCTGGAGGTGATGTCGCTCGGCTTCAAGGGAATGTACGCAGAGGGGTGGAGTAATTATAGGAGTGTAAAGGTAAACTGGACGTTGCTCTCACCAGGGAGAGAGAGTTAGAGAGTGTTATCTTATCGAAGGAGATGGTGATTAGGGACAAAGAGGAATTATTAAAGAAAGTTCCAGGTGTGAACGAACTTAAGAAGGAGATCTGGACAGTTTGTGCTCAAATCATTGAATTTGAGGTGATTTGTCAAACTAAGTTAGCAAAAACTGATAAAATTCTACAGAGAACATAACCTTTACAGATTGGGTAGACAGAGAACTGGAGAGTCACAAAGCTAAGTACCAAAGCTTATGAGATTTCCATCAGAGGGCGATGACGTCTTGGTCTCACTCAGTTGTAGCTCAAGCCTTGTATTCAGACATGTTAATATCTATGATTGCTTATTTTGTAGAAGAAGTGAAAAGAATTGTGCTAGAGAGAGATACCGAGTTTGACTGTATGTCAGGAAGGAGATGTATCTACAGGGTTGACATAAATCGAGGAGATTGCACTAGCTCCATGGGAATGGATCTGGGCCCTTGAACTGCTGAATTAATAGAGGAGGACAGGGCTATTGTTAATGCTCAAGCTCAAGAATTTATGGCTAGTCGGCCTCCTATTGTGGGGGTAAGCGAAGCCGACATCCCCACAACAACAAAAATGTCATTGTAATGGTTGTATATAAGCTTGAAAATGAAATAATGTGTTGCAGACATGTTGAGAGATGAAATCCTGTTTTACCTTTGCTTTATCATATGCCTTGTTAGGTTCTTCGATTAAAAACTAGTATTACCTCATTTTTAATCTAGGAGTTGAATTGATGCAGTCGACACAGGCAAAACCTTGATCAAACTGATAGAATGTCGCAGACATAGTGAAAGAGATGAAAGCTAGTATGACATTTGCTTTATCTTATGTTTGGTAAAGTCATTTGATTGAAAGCAAGTTCTACCTTGCTCTAACTGTGGGAGATTTAGTAGAATCAGCCAAACCAAGTGTATTCATGATTTACTAAGTATGATGTCGTAGACATATGGAAAGAGATAAAAGCTAGTATTACCTTTGCTTTATCTTATGTCTGGTAGAGTCCATTGATTGAAAACATGTGCTACCTTTCTCTAATCGTAGGAGATTTTGTAGAATAAGCCAAATCATGTATATTTTTGATTTAACTAATATGATGTCGATTGAAAGCTAGTATTATCTTTGTTTTAATCTATGTATTTTTTACAAAGTTGAGTGATGTATGAAGAAAACTTATAAGTTTCATTGATTTCAGAAAAAGGTTGTACATGGGATAGAGATAGAAATCTCACTTCTGGAATAAAAAAAGAAAAACTGAAATGGAGTAGTGAGGAACCTAACGATAATATTGTTTTAGTCACCTAGTGATCCAAGGACTCGAGATACAGATACCCTTTTTTGTCATGAGGTAATATGATCCCAGACCTGAGAGACCTGTGATAAGGAATTGACCCTCCCAATTGTCTGCTAGTTTCCCAGTATGAGACTCTTTGCGGTGTTGAAGTATTTCTCTTAGGACAAGATCATCGATTTTAAAAATACAACTTCTGACTCGTTTGTTGTACGAACTAGCTAGCATATGGTGATGTCGACCTAGGATTTCTTTTTTTTTTTTTTGCGCAAATTGGGTTTTTATTTAAATATACAAGATCAAAACAAGAGGGGGACTTAAAGCCTGACCTCTGAATATTACAAACGGTTCAGTATCTAATAGCTGCAACCCTTAATTTTTCATGAAATTAGGAGGCTCGTATTTGTCTAGGTAGTGCTGCAACAGACCAGAACATGAGGTTCTGTTGTGTACTTCCCAACTTGGAGAGATCATCAGCTGATCCGTTCCCTTCTCTGTACGTGTAAACCATGTTGATTTAGAGCTCCTGGCGGAGTTGATAGATCATTTTCCATATGGCTTGAAACTTGCTGGGGCAGATGCCTATTTGTTTGTGCAACTTCACTATAACTTCAGGATCCATTTCGACCACGAGTGGAAACCTGTTGTTTTCCTTGCAGAATTTGAGGCCATGTAGTAGTCCATAAAGTTCAGCTGTCGTGTTTGTGCCAGTTCCATGTGCCACACTTTAAATGAATTTTATCTCTCCTTGTGAGTTGCGCATGATACTTCTAGCCCCAGAGAGGCCATTGCTGAAAGAAGAACCGTCAGTGTTGAGTTTAAACCACCTTGGTGGTGGTGCTTGCCATTTTACCAATATGCTTGCTTTACGTTTTATTTGGAGCGTATGTACTCGGGGAACTTGCAGCGATATTGTGTCCCCAAAGTTTCCGCTTTGGGTAACTTTAGTATTGACCATGGTATCCTGAAGCCATCGGCATGTTTTGGTGACAATCGCTTGAGCATTCATCGGCACGTCGCCGAATCTATGTTTGTAACGTGCTTTCCATAATTCCCAGCTTATGATGGCCGGAAGAACTCCTTTAATGATGATCATTTGTGTGCTTTTGTTGGCTGCCAGTAACCATATCCCTTTTCATGCCCAAAAAATTTCATCCGGTATGTTTTGAACCCCACAAGCGTGCGCAAAAAACTGCCAAACTTGTTGCGCTGTTTCTCCATTTACGAGCAAGTGGTTTAACGTTTCATTGTTACCCGAGCGACAGCAGGTGCATCAAGAAACAAATGGGAGTCGTTGTTGTATGAAATCGTCCATTGTGAGAACTTTCTTCCACGTTTTCCAGCTGAATACCTGAATTTTGGTAGGTATTATCTCGTACCAAATCCAATCCATACGTCGTTGTGTATCCGCAGTCCCTCTCTAGAAATGCCAAGAAGACTTTACTGTGAAGTTACTACGTTCAGAGGGGCCCCATAGTGGTGTATCGTTGCCCTCCCTGATGAAGAACTTGTTTGCGAGAGTGACCTTCAAGTCTGCCGGCAGTTCATGGTTTAGGCGCTGCCAATTCCAGTTTGTTCCATTGACAATTATTTCTTTTACCATGATATCTTAGTTGCAGTCTATGTTCAGCACATCGATAAGGCTTCCCTCCCCTGTCCAGTCGTCCTTCCAGAAGTTGCAATTTTATGAACCCAGGTTCCACACAGTGTTTGCGTAAACTGTTTCAAATAGATTTTGAATGCTTGTCCACAAGGGAGAGGTGTTTGATCGAAGTCGAGAGAAGTCGCTGTTGATGGTGTAGTTTCCTTTTAGAAATCTAGACCAGAAAGTATCGGCATGGAGCACATTCCAGCATTTCTTGAGCTGTTAACTATGCTTAATGTCGTCAAGTTTTTGGATGCCGAGTCCGCCTTCCTCTTTCAGTAGACAAATGTCGTTCCATGAGACCCAATGTCGTTTGTTTTTGCCTTCAAATTTTCCCCAGAAGAAGTTGGAGAACATGCTCTCCAATTATCGAAGGACTGATTTCGGAACAGTAATACAGGCTAGAAGATGTATTGGCATGGTGTTCAAAGCGTGGTTTATCAGAACGAGTTTTTCGCCTTGTGATAGGAGCTTACCGTACCATCCTTAAATTCTTTATTGTACCTTAATGGGTAGCTTCTCAAAGTGATAATGTCAAACTTTAACATAGCCGATGGGCGCTCCCAGATATGGCATAGGAAAGAGCTTGTGTTGGAATCCGCTTGTGGCGTGAATGATTTGTTTATGAGCAACAGTCGCATTGTGGTGCACATAGATACCGCTTTTCTCTTTGTTAACCAATTGCCCTGGGAATGCTTCATATTTTTCCATAAACTTCAGTAGCCCCATAAGTGAGGATTGGCTTTCATTTAGGAACAGGAGAAAGTAATCTGCTTACAGTAAATGTCTGATCGGAAGACAGCCCCGAGCTGATTTAAAGTACCCAATTTGGCCATCTATCAAGCATTTCCATAATCCTTTGGAGAGTACTTCTGCAATGATGAAAAGAAAAGGTGAGAGGGGGTCCTCTTGCCGAAGGCCTCTAGTAGATTTAAAAAAACCTTTGAATACTCCTTGTAGCACCACAAAAAACCAAGGTGTATCAACACATTGAGAAATGAGATTTATGCATGGGTTGCTAAACCCAAATTTATCAAGAACCATCCTGAGAAATTTCCAGTCAAATCGGTCATACGCCTTGGCCATGTCCACCTTTATCATAACGTTGTTGCCCCGTACCATTCTATGTAAATCCCCCACCATTTCTTGAGCGAGAGTGATAGTGTCGCTGATGTCCTTGCCCTGCTTATACGCTCCTTGATTGCCCGAGATCATCTTGTATCAGAGTGCACTCAATCTTGTAGCGATGATTTGTGAGAAAATTTTATAGACTACTGAACATAAGCTGATCGGCCGGTAGTCTCCCAACGTTGTATGCGTCTTAACCTTTGGGATTAGTGTCAGGAAGGTGGCAGTGTAGAATTTGGAAATAGGAGCTCCATAGAAAAATTCTTTGGCCACTCTGTGTAAGTCATCCATAATGATGTCCCAACATGTGGTAAAGAAACTAGCTGAAAAACCGTCGCTACTAGGAGCGCTGTCAACGGGTATACTGAAAGTACTAATTTTTAACTCCTCTATAGTTGGTGGTGTCTTAATACAGTCGCTCTCTTCTTCTGTGATAATCGCTGGGATGCAGTTCAGTAATTCTGGATTTGGTTGGGTCGGAGGTGCGTTTAGTACATCCTTGTAGTAAGAGATAACTGCTTCATGGATCAGTCCAATATCTTGCGTGTGGGTGCCGTCTAGCATTGTGAAATTCGAGAGAAAAGATTTTTTACGGTTATTTTGAGTGACTGTGTGAAAGAATTATGTATTCGTATCTCCTGTGTGAGAATTCGTGTAACATATCAGCATGTTCTCTTTGCACGTTGCTAAGATTCGCACTAACCTGTTCGTCCCAAACACCATGTAATAGGAAATCCAGCTCCGTAATTTTGTCTTCAAGCAATTTGATGTTCTGCATAACATTTCCAAAAACTATTCTATTCCATTCTCGCAAGGCCGCCTTGACCAGTTTCAGTTTGTAAGCAAAGGAGATGAGGCAGTTTCCAAACACTCCCGATGGCCATGTATCTTCAATGAGCTTCAGGAACGTGGTGTGAGTCATCCACATTTTCAGAAATTTGAATTGTCTGGAAACTCGTGTGAGGTGGCTGATCTGAACAAACTCGTGTGAGGTGGCTGATCATGTGTACCGGAAACCCAGTCATGAACGCAGCATTGACGAGTGTTCTATCCAATCTTGCCCACTGTTGAGAACTGCCCTGATGATTGTTGCACCAAGTGAATCCTGAACCAAAGAAACCAGTATCCATTAACACTGTAGCTTGTATCATATCTTCAAATTCTGTAACCTCTCAGTGGCGTGTTCTCTGACCGCCTAGTCTCTCAGTTTCATATCAGATAATGTTAAAATCACCCAGTACACACCAAGGCATTGTAATGTTCTGGGCGAGCAGGCAAATGTCATCCCATAGAGGTCGGCATTCAGTACTTGTGCATTTAGTATAAACAATAGTCACTATGGCACTCCAGTCATTGTTTAGTACCATCTTGCACTGTATAAGTTGATTAGTGGCAGATATAAGCGTTACCTCATAATCTTGTTTCCAAAGTATCCAAATTTACCATTCTGATCATGATTAGACAAAAAAGAACTGTACTTTATTCGGCTACAAATACTAGTAATATGTGAGACATCTAAAAAAGGTTTTAACAATACCACAATCAAAATTTTGTGTTACTGTATGATTCTTTTGAGTTGATTTATTATCTTGGCATTGCCAATGCCCCTGCAATTCCAAACGAGCAGCGGTCCGTCTACCATAGTTAATTTGGACGTTGTTGAGCACTCTTGCTCCTTGTGATCACGCTGAGAGGCATTCGCTGTGGCCTTGATCGCACTTTCTTGATCACAGTCCAATCCTTACAGGTTCCCTCTTCCATATCCGAGTGAAAGCCACGTTCAAACTCGGTGTCATACGCTATTGTAAGTTCGCCATCAGATACAAGGTTTTCCATCATATTCTTAATTTGTGTGCTCTCAAAATATCAACATTTTACTGAAGATTCCATCCGCCTTTGTTTATTTCCATTCTTACTAAAAGAGATGGCAAATCATTGGCATGAATTATTAGCACCAGCATCTATCAATTCATGGGACCAAATGGAGATCAAGTTCGAAACCAAAATGTTTTCAATGGGAAAAACCATCGCTTTTAGAAATACAAGTGGTAAATTTGCTCAAAAAAAAGTGAAATATTTTACGAGTCATGAGAGTGATATAAGGATCTTCTTTCACAATGTCCCCATCAGGGTTTTGAAAAGCAACATTTAGCCCAGATCTTCTATCATGGAATAACCTTAGAGAATCGCTATAGGCTAGAATCCATGCATAGTGGCAAATTCAAGGACCTTGAACCTGATAGAGCTTATGAAAAGTTTAAGACATTGGCTGAGAACTTTCAAAAGTAGGATTTTGATCCACATAGAATTGTTCGTACAACCATGAAATGCAGCTTATACGAAGTGAGTGAGGGAATGACCATAAAGGCCTCTTACCCAAAAAATTGAGGCTATGGCTATAAATTAATCTAAGGGTAGTATGAGCCAATTTCAGCAACAGGGTTACACCGCCTGTCATGATATCACCCATGAAACTCAAATGTGTCCCATATTCAATTAAATGAATTATAATAAAGAGCAAGAGAATATTTTTAATAATACCTAGAAGAGGCCATTTGACCCGTACCAGCCAACTTGGCAGAACCACCCTAATTTTCATGGAAACCAACAAAGTTTAAGTTTTGGAGAGCCACAAACCTCAGTTCATAATATGCCTAGGAATTCCCATTCTTAGTCTTATCCTTATGCATCTCAGCAAACTTTCAGTCATGTATTATTGGGATTAAATACAATTCACTATGATCAATAATTGAATCTGTAAAGTAGATTATACTAACCTCTTTTCCTGCTCTCTAAAAATCATCTCTTCTTGAGTGGAGTCTTCCCTTAGATTGGCTGCAGACCTCAATGGGATGGTTTTCTGCTTTGTAGCCTCCAATAGGGACTTACCCTCAATTTAACATGATAGGATTTGAGTGGTCTTCCCATTATACCCTCAAGATCTAATAAAGAGTAACACTAGATCCCACCAACCTTAAGTTGGTGCAACAATTAGGCATAACCAATAACACCTGTACGGCCAATTAACATGTGTACTCATGAAGCAGAAGTTTAAATACTGAGCTGTGCCGGTATAGATGGAAAATTCGACAAACTCCCACCTGGCGCTAACTCAATTTTTTATAAAAAATATTTTTTGCCTGATTCACAGTTTTTTATGAAAAGCGGATGACCATCCTTTATTTTTGAAAACCACAAATAATAGTTTGTCGAAGTGAACATTATATCAATCTTGACTGTCACTCTATGACTATAAAGATGGCTAACATGGTTCACGGACAAATTTTTATCAGGCCTTTGAGCACATGCCTAATTCATATTATGGACTTCAGGCTAACAACCTCAATAGTTTTTAAGTATAATTTCATTACTGGTGAAGTTTAGTGTGTGAATGGAAAATGTACACCTTAATAATGTGCTGGTACATTTCCATTAATATCTTGTAACATGTGTTTACCAGATACATGTCATTTTAATACTTAGACAAACCGTCATGCGATGACCATCGCTCATACTAAAATAAAGGCCAAAGGATATGAGGCCTACCCATATTTAGCCTAAGAAAACTTGAGAAACCTTTTAGTATTCACTATAGGCACTTGATACTTTGATAACTGTCATGTGATGAGATCAATCCTATCTAAAACTTTATTACAATTGCAAAATTTAAATTTAATATATGTACATATAATAATGGATCTAAATATAATAGCAGCTAAATAATCAAAATCAAATATGAATGTCGACTAAAAAAATTACCGAGAATAACTTCTAGATAGATAAAGAATCCTAAGGTAGTAACAGTAGATAAAATAAACCAATAACTACTCTAACGTAAAAGAGTGATCCTTAAAGAGACTAGCAAAATCTGAGTAAGAGTAGCCCAAAGCCATAAGCTCATCCAATATCCTATAAACCAATCTTTAATCTCTTGTCCTCTTTAAATGGTGAAGAACCTTCATGGCTGCCTGCCAGTGAATAATAGAAGGGTTTAGCTGGTACCTTCCTAATATCTTAACAACAATATTGATGTCGGGTCTCATACATATCATGCCATACATGAGGCTACCAACTACTAAAGCATACAACTTAGCAATGTCTGAAGAAACTGTCTCGTGTGGCATCGTCTTCCTAAAGATATATCCCATGACAACAGGGACCTCGCCTATTTTATAGTCTTGCATGCCATACCTTTATAAAACTTTATCAATATACGTACTTTGAGATATGCCAAGTGCCCTCTGGTCATATCTCGCTCAATCTTGATGCCAAGCACATAATTTTCATCTTCTATATCCTTTATATAAAAATACTGAGATAAGAAGGTTTTCGATTCTTGAAGAAAGCTTGACGTACTACTAGCGAGTAAAATATTATCGATGTATTAAACCATAAATATAAAATGTATCCCACTCTGTTTTACGTATATACAATGATCTATTTGCATACAACTGCCTTAGATCCTTCAGGTAAATGGGTCAACTCCCACAAAGAGTTGTGAGACATAGAATCCATCTCCTCTATCATTGAATTACGCCAATGATTTACAAAATAACTAGCCATAGTCGATCAAAAAGGGCGCAGGATCCTCAAAATCAAATAATTTCCCTTCAACTGAATAAAAGTCGTAATCTGAAGAAAAAGCTGAGTGCCACACTCTAGAGGATCATTGAGTTGAAGCAAAAGGTTGAGCTGGAGGTAGAATGACAAGAAACATGACGGGAGCGGGTGGAGGAAAAAACTATGGGAGAACTGGAGCTACGACGGGGTCTAGAATGGTATCTCAAATCGTAATCGTCACAGTGTCAATATCAAATTAACGCAGAAGCATAACAATACTGATCGGAATAGCAGTTGGACTATGAGTTTTAGAACCCTCCTCAAAGATAAACTTTTTATAAATAGTACTGTTAAAGTGATCTCCCTCCTCTATAAAATGAATTTGTGCACTCTCAACAATTTGCATAGGTCGAGAAGGATCGTAAAACCTAAAACCTATCAATCTCTTTGGAAAACTAGCGAATAAACAACTAACAGTCCATGAATCTAACTTTATGATATTTGGTTTAAATAATTTTACCGCAGCAGGACAACCCCAAACATGCAAGTGATTAAGACTAGGATTTCTCTTAGTCCAAAGATGATCCAGGAATAGTGTGCTGGTCTACAATACCCTGATCCAGTAAATACCAATAAAATGGTCCATAATATTGACCGTCTTGATTAATCCTACCATAATACTCGTCTCTTCGATCTCAATGAATAATATTGATCTTTCGATCTAACTGCTTCTCAACCTCTAACGGGAAAATCTTAAATGCATTAACTGATTAAGATTTTTGATGGATAATAAAAAATATAAGAATAATGAGAGAAATCGTCAATAAAAGTGATAAAATATCGATAACCAACACGGGATGAAAGAGGAAAAGAATCCACATATAAGTATGTTTACATTTAAAAGTAGATTCTAAGCAATCCACATATGTTTATCTCAATCTGCTGTAAAAGGTTTTTCCTATGAGTAGATTGCTTAGAAACTCTAGAAAATTTAAAAGTAAGATGAAATACTAGATTCAGCAGATAAACATAAAAGATAAGTCTCAAATGAATCGTTAAGAGAAAGATGATATAACCCATAACCTAGTAAACAAAAGCCAATAATGGAATCAAAATGAATAATATGTCAAAAGTACCATGTCTAAAATTGGAAAAAATAATTGAAAAGAGTTTAATCGAGAAACTGAAACCAGAGATAGTCTCATCAAAGGAACATAAAAATTGCCTGCCAAATCTAAAGTAACACATGTGTTTATAACCAAGTGAAAAAATGCTAACACAGTCAATGGGAATATCTTCTTGCATCTCCCGAGAAAACTTGCTCCTCAGGCCTTGCCGGCCGCCTGGTGATAAACCTTATGGAGAATTCAAAATGAGAACAGTTGCCCCCAGAATCAGACCACCAAGAGTTGGTGGGAATATTAACCAAATTAGATTCAAAGCAACCATAAATGTGTGAGCGAACATTTCAATTATCGTCATACTTCAGCGATAAAAACTTAGATAAGTAACTCTACTGCCTTCCCTTGACGGAATCCTTTAACTATTTTTTAATGACGTCTAACAGTTCCCAGTGAGATAAAAACAAAATTAAGGTAGCCTAGGGCAATAGTTAGAGTAGTTAGAGTCCATCAATGTTTTAATATTAGTTAGTTGGTTCAGGATCATAGGGTCCATAGCTGCATGAACCAAAGACTTATTTTTGGACGCGCAAAAAATTAAAAAAATTATGTACATTTAACTTGATCTGTAAAAGATCTATAAGTTGATGACTTTTAATCTCGATCCTTCCTGGGTTAAAGATGGTCGAGTCAGAGTGTATATTGTATTTAAGGTATAAACATTTTACTCTATGGGTACTACGATGTATCATCAAATCCCTTCTTTGGGTGGTGATTAGACATACATTGCCCCCTAGTTGGTGATTACTCACATTCAAGACTTGACTGGCCACTTGCAACTTGACTCGAGATACTTCCTCACCTTTGGGCCGAGGGTTATCCTCATCTCCCCATACCTTGTAGTCTATCTTGACCCACTAATTAATTAGAAGTTTCTTAGCCTCCTTTGGGTGATTTAATTATTTCAAGTTTAATTAGTGCAAAGTAGTCTTAATGAGATTGTACAAGAGAGTCAGAAAATTAGAAAACACGCTCAACTCCATGGAAAAAACTCCTTTGGTTGTATTTACCAATTATATAACTGGCCTTCCTAATGACAACTTGATCTTACTGAAACCCCATTGAAGATCTTTGGGCATCGGCGCCCTATAACCATTAATGATTTATTATGGCTCATGCAAAATATCTTTATCCAAATAATATGATATAGTAAATGGTAATAGGTGTATGATTATGTAATCAATAATGAATTAGTGGAATCCCATAATATGGGTTATTATAGGATAAAGTATCTCTTGTTCGACCAATATAATGTTCATTTATGTATACTGAAGTACCCCATTATCCCATAATGAAGTAGTGCTCTATATGGGTTGATAATAGCACTAATAGTTAAATTATCTTTAGATAAGATAATATAGTAAAGGAACTGCTAGATGTCATTAAGAAATAGTTTAAGGGTTCCGTCGAGGGAATGCAGTACGGTAACTTATCTCAGCTTTTATCGCTAAAGTATGACGGCAGTGGAAATGTGCGCTCACACATTCTTATGATATCCAAGTTATTTTTTACATTGATGATACATTGATGGTTCACTTAGCAGTTTGTTCTCTTCGACAAAGTTTCGAGATGTTCTAAGTTTACTACCAGAATATGGAGAAAATTTGGGAAATGAATGAGTTGATTGCAGCATTGGTCTCTATTGAAGAACGGAAGAAGATAGGTAAAATATAATTGGCTCTTCAGACTACATCTATGAAGAGGTTGTCAGTCAATTCTCAAGGGAAAAAACAGTTCAAAAATCAAGGTTCTGCGAAAAAGAAGAATTTTTAAGTCTGGTTCAGGGCAGAGTTCTCATTCACAAAATGAGAATGGGAAGCAGAATGCGACTTCGTCAACAACTACTTCATCAACTATAGAGTATTTATTTTCCAAGAAGAAAGGAAATGTGAAGCAGGACTGTCATTCTTACAAAAAATGGCTAAATAAGAAAGGAGGTGTTCATCAGTAGGTGGGCCACAAGGCCTGAGAAGTAGGTTTTCTTTAAGGATATTTAACATTTTTGCATTGAGGTTGTTGGCATTTTTTCTTGGCTTTATACATAGGTGTTACTTTAGATTTGATATGCACCTTTAATGTTTCATCGATAAGACGACCTCTAGTTTCAGTTTCTCGGTTGTACTCTTTCAGTTATTTATTCATTTTATTTTATGGGTTATATCGTCTATCTCTTGATCATTCATTTAGGCTTTACTATTATGTTTATCTTCTAAGGCTAGTACATCTTCTACTGCAAAATGTTTTAGTATTCTGAGCAATCTTCGATGTTATAACACAAAAGAAAAGGATATATTTATAGGAAGAAGTTAGAGAGAAAGGTTGTCCTATCAGATCGAGGAGGCGAGAATTATGGTAAGATCGATCAAGACGGTCATCATTAGGGACCATTCTATCAGTATTTAAAGGATTAGGATATTATAGCCCAGTACACTACCCCTGGGCTATTTACTAGTACTATTTATAGTGTAGTTATCTTTGAAGAGGGTCCTAAAACTCAGAGTCCAACCACTATTTCTGATCAGTGTTGCGATGTTTCCACAATTATCTGATATTGACATTGTGACGAGTATGGTTCCAGACCCCGACATAGCACTGGTTCTCACTCAGTTTTTTCCTCCACCCACTCCAGTTCAGCTTCCTATCGTTCCACTTCCAGCCCAGCCTCATGCTTCTACTCGAGGATCCTCAAGAGAGAGACATTCAACTATTTCTTCAGATTATAACTTTTATTCAGTTGAAGGGGATTTATTTGATTTTAACGATCCTATATTTTTTAGTAAGACTATGGCTAGTTGTTTTGCAGATCAGTGGTGTAATGAAGTGTGGGAGTTAACACCTTTACCTGAAGGATCTAAGGCATTTGAATGCAAATGGATCGTTGTATATACGTCAATCAGAGTGGGAGACATTATACATTTATGGTTTTGTAAGTTGGCGATATTTTACTCGCTAGCAGCGACGCTCAGTTTCTTCAGCAAAAGAAAGCTTATGAGACCCGACATTAGATTTATTGTAGGAATATTAAGAAGGTACCAACATAACCCTTCTATTACGGGATAAGAGATTACAGATTGGTTAATAGGAAAACAGACGATCTTATTGTTTTGGTTTACTCTTACTCATATTTTGTTAGAGTCTCTTTGAGGATCGATCTTTTACGTAGGAGTAGTTATTAGTTTATTTTATTTTTCTGTTACTGCACTAGGATTCTTTATCTAAGTGAGAGTTATTATTGGTTATTATTTTAGTCGACATTCAGAATTATTTTCTGATTATTTATCTGTTATCATATTTTGATCCGTTATTATATGTGCACATATTAAGTTTAAATTATGCAATTGCAATAAATTTTTAGATACAATTGATTTTATCATATGATGGTTGGCTAAGTATCAAGTACCTATAAAGAATACTAAAAGGCTTCTCAAGTTTGTTTAGGTTGGATATGGGTTGGCTCCACATCCTTTTGCCTTCATTTTAATATGAGCGATGGTTTTCGTATAACGGTTTGTCTTAGTATAAAACTAACATGTGTCTGGTAAACACATTTTGCAGGACACTAATGGAAATGTGCATTTTGATGTTCACACTAAACCAGTAAAGAAATTAAACTTGAAAGCTATTGAGGTTGTTAGCTTGATGTCCATGATATGAATTAGGCATGTGCTCAAAGGCCTGATCTATATTTATGTGTGAATTGTGTTTGCCATCTTTGCAGTCATAGAGTAGCAGTCAACTTTGATGTAAAATTGCCTTCGATAAATTATCATGTGTTGCTTTAAAAATTTTTTACGGCCATCCGCTTTTTATAAAAAAACCGTGAATCAGGCTAAAAATATTTTTCTTAAAAATCGAGTTAGCAACGGGTGGGAGATTGTTAGATTTTTATTCTATACTGGCACTACTTTTTTGATTTGCGGGTACACATGTTAATAAGTCGTATAGGTGTTATTGGCTATGCTCATTTCTAATACCAAGTTACGGTAGGTGGGACCTAGTATTACTCTCTATTAGGGCTTGAGGGTATAATGGGAAAACTATTATAGCCCTATCAAGTTAAATAGAGGGAAAGTCCTTCTTGGAGGCAATAACAAATAAAACTATCCTATTAAGGTCTGCAACCAATCCAAGGGAAGACTTCACTCAAGAATAGGTAATTTTCATAGAGTAGGAGAATCGGTTAGTATTAATTTCTTTTACATGTTCTGATATTGATCATATTTATTTGTAGTACAATAAATATGGGTTTTTATGTCATTAAAAAAATGGCGTAAAAGGGATTTAACACCATTTGTACAAATATCGTATAAGGCGATGACGTGGAACGGTAGGGACTAACAACATCATTAAATAAGTTACGGGGAAAACTAGGTACTAACGTCATTAATTAAGTGACGTATAAGGGGTTTCATAAAATGACATTATTGATATCAAATTCCGGTGATCAGCCGGCTAGTATATTTTATTGACGTTACTAAATAACGTTATTAAAAATAGCGTAGTTGAAATCTTTGAACGTCATATTTGAAGTGATGTGGTAGCGTTTTCATATATCAACAATATTATTTTTATGTCAATATCTCCAAAAATACAAAAATAAAATTAAAAATCAAATATTGCCCATCCCCTACCACGCCCTCCCCTCTAAAGGACCAATACCATATTATATAAAAAGGCAAAATATTTCGCTAAATTATATTACCTTCATTAAATACAATGTGTTCAAACTCAATCACTTCATTAATTGAATTATAGAGTTAAATCACTAGTAAACTTAACCATCACTGTGTATAGACTATCCAGAGTTCCTGTATATCTTGGCTTGCTTCTCAAAAGACCGTGCAAAATTTATTATCCTAGCAATTACTGGATAGACCTTCATCTCCACCCTTTAATAAATTTGTAAGGAATATATTATAAACTACTTATTTATTACCATTTTTATTTAGAGACAAGTTTTAGCAAGTTAATACTTGAATATTTGAAGGCAAATACTTGAACATAAACCACTAAAACATACCTCTAACGTTTTCAGGCTAGGGTTTACATATAATCAAAAAGTTGAAGATGTTCTTACTTCTAATTCAAGAAGTTTCTTGCTCTCTATAAGCAAAGTTCAATATAGCATTAGAACATATTAATGCACATACAACTATTAATCTTGGAAAATCAAGAAATGTAGAAATATGGTGAGTACTAGCATACGGAAAGTACCCTAGTTATATTAAAATTTCATAATATGAATATTTTGATACCCAACTGAAGAGAAACTCTACATACTAGTTGCTACCTATTGTTATCTAAGACTATTTAGATAACATAAAATAGTCACAAATTAATGATTATTTGTTCATACTTTGGTTGTTTAAGACTCACAATATTTTCCTATAACATGGAACTTCTTGGTCAATTCTATTTTTATGGTTCTACTGTAAGATAGACTTTCAAATTCTCCTTATCCATATGACCTGTAAGAAAAACAGAGACCATCAAACTTATCTAAATACTTTAAGCTAGAAAGGTTGTTACAATATTATTAAACTATAAGACTTTCCAACCTCAAATATTTATTCGACGTCAGCACGAACCCGTTCCAACATCACATTTAGGGATTCTTTATGAGTTTTATGCTTAACCAAATCTCGATTTAATTGGGTAATCGATGCTTCCATTTGTTATTTGTTGAACCATAGAGCATCTAGAGTAGCAAGAATAGCGGCCCATATTGATGATCAAATATAACTACTCAAACTAATGATGTACTTGTAAACTTGCTTACCGAAATTGTCATTTGAAATCACTAATTTTCTTCTCATCCTCCTCTTCGAGCAATCTCGATGCTTTCTTGTACTCCTATTTGCAATTTAAAAATGCAACGATACTGTAAGATCTACAATTTGATGAAAGAAGCCTTTCATCTTGTCGCAACCAGTTTAAAATTTTTTTTTTAAAGAATCTTACTTAAAACTTACTCATTATAGGCCAACCCATTCTTAGTTTATTTCTCATGGGAACATAATCATCCCAAGGGGGAGTTGAAATACTTAGCTTGCCAGGAGACTTAGCCAGTTTTGACTTTGTAGCATATCTCTTTTTCTGGAACCAATTCCATAAAAAGAAATGAACTAAGAATTTTGAAGTCCCCATTTTATTAAGATAATGAAAGCAAAAAGATACTTGCATACCTCAAAATAAACACTAAAATATTTTGATTGATTTTTAAAATCAGTTCCAGTATGCCAAATTCTTTACCTTAATCAATTCATTTCTGGCAAAGCAAATAAAACATTGGAAACAAAAAAGAATACAAGATTTTGTTTTGAAGTATTAGCAAACACCATAATAAAGATTTATAGAATTGAACAGCTTTTCCAAGGGCTTTCCAGGGAAGTTCTCTCAGAGAACCGCACATAACTAGTGGTAAGCTATACCAAATGAGACCTTAGTTATCCTCAAAGATATTTCTTAGAAGATGCAAACAACCTACATATCGATACATACTAGAACTTTTCTGTAAGAGTGCAAAGGACTTCACAGCCGGGTACTGTTGGAGTATTGGGGTCTGGCACATGTGCCTCCATCTCCATCTCAGCCACCTTATAAAGATGAGATTAACAAAATGCCTTAGTCATGGAAATTACATTATCTATATATTTCCAAGTAGTATTATTCGCGGAAGTAGCAAAAGTCAAATCAGATTTGAATGTCCCAGCATATATATTTTGAGAGAAGTATAATGCAATAGTCATACAAGATATAGTGGCAGCAACAATAAGAATCACAAGATAAAATCAAATAAGCACTGACTAATTTAGAAATTATCCCCAATAAGATGATGGGGGAGAATCACAAAGCACTTTAGGTCGTAGGAAGAAAGCTATGTCTGACGGATGTAGACTATGTCCACCACGGGGAGAGTAGCATTCCACAGTAGCTAAAGCCGTAACGTTAGCAACTCGAGTAACATTAATACAAATGTCCACCTGCTCAAGTAACATTCGAATCGTATCATTTATAATAATGTTCACCTGCTCAAAAGAAACTTGTAAATCTCAACAATTTCACAAAGATTACTATATTGTAAGGAAAGTGCATGAGAAATACATCCATAAAAACAACAATTTGCATAGGTAATAATATTAAGAGAATCATTGCTTACCTATCACCAAGGGCGAACACACCATTACTCCTACCCATTCCACCATAAAAAAAGAGCGCTCCTTTACTTATACATGGAAGGGAAAATTGCATTTCTGACCTAGTCTTAAATACAAAAAAGCCATGTGGACACTATCCAGTGGGTAATGTTGGCTTTAGAAGAGCAAGCCTTCGTTTTTGGTCATTGGCAACAAAATCATCAACATAAGGTCTACAAAGGAAGGCGAAAAAACTTGTTTGGGGGAAAATAAATATTTACACGTTTCTGGACATAAAATAACAATGTCTTGTATGTATTAGTCTTAAAGTGAAATCAACAAACACATAGTAGAAAGTACTTTCTTAAACTACAAATTAAAGTTCTTACCTTAATTCTTCTAGACAAGTTTCTGCATATCTACCATCCATGTGCCTCTCGATAGAAGGTCAGAGCATGTGAAGACCAGTACTCTTATTGATTCATCCTTTCTTGTCATAGGTTTTAAGAGCTTTAACACCTTTCAATGTCTTACACATAATTGTCATCATAGTGTCCAGTCCTATATACTTTGAGAAAAACCTGTACATTGACAGCCAAAAGAGAAGGATGTCAAGAAAAATACCTCCATCAAACACTTTATGCCTATGTAACTCTTATTTTTGACTAACCTACTAAGGTTCTCATGACCTACCTTCCCAAGTGTAGCTACAATGCCCACCACATCCTTGGCCAATTCTATAAACGTGGCAAGAGTAGACTGACACTTTTTTAGATGGCAGAACACCAGCAGCAGATTTCTCCTTCTGCAATATTTTTCCCGTTGTGTTCTCCTTAGACCGAAAATGGTCAAAATTCCATTCTTCAATTGTAGATATATTTGATGAATGATACTTTCTGAGCCTAACTGAGAGAACCAATTTTGATAGGTAAAACAATAGAGATTGGGAATAGTAAGACATAGTTATCATTAAATGATAGCCTCTTCAGAAGATAATTTTTTGAATAAGAGCATGAGAAATACAATGTATTAAGTAGTCATTCTATTGGAAGTTAGGAGCTGTTAAACCTGGGGATGTTTCATAAAAGAACTAGGCATTTTATTTTTCTAGATAAAAAACTAAATTTTTTAATATATATCCAAGCCACCGTCCGAAATATTGTATTTGAAATGCATTATTTTGATCAAAAGAACAACATGTGAGACTACACATGCCATTTAAGATACCTTATGACATATATTTAAATTCCTGCAATTAAATCTATGTTTATTTTTTGACAAGTTTTCTCCCAAAAATTAGACAATGAGGGAAATAGTCCCCAACTTATAATTTTTCTGTTTGCAACTTTTTTCAAATTTAATTCGCAAAAGTAGCATTGTACCCTACGCTAGGGCCTTTTACCAGTAGCGAGACAATACAAAAACTTATACTAAAGAACAACTGTAATATTTCATTGTATCTTCATGAACGGTAATAAAATAACTTTGAACTGGTGTTTAATTTTTTCTGAAAATATCTACCACAAAAGGATATGGTTTTGAGCAGAATAAACCACAAGAATACATGCACAAGTAACAAAAAATAAGGAACAATACTTACAAAACATAAGAAAAATATAGACATTTAGAAGGTGGGCATTGAATACTTGGAGCCCATTAACGAAGGGAGTTACTCGTGCTTGTAGCTATAGCCATGAAACGGAGTTATGACCAAAACAACAAGTAATTAGGTCACACATTTTACGACCTGAAACTGAAAAAAAAGAAAAAACAATTAAAGGAAACTCAAAAATCATTAGTTCAATACCTTGTGTCTAGAGTGAGCTCTTTTTCGTTAAAACTTAGACTCTGTGTAATCGGGATTTGTATTGCAACTCTCATCCCAAGTTTGAGTACTAAAGATCTTCAAGATAAACATCATCAAATGAGCAATCATTTGACTTCTAGATTTAAGAATAATAGCCATGTCCAATGTACTTTACACGAGTGCGTATATTGAAATAAATTGTAAAATACATGTTTAATAGTATCAAGTCATACAAGGGCATAAAAGACAGATGATGCTTTTAACTGACTTAATAATCTTGAATTCCAAGAATGGAATTAATATGTTGCCAGATTAGAACAACCAGCAATAAAAATAATATTACAATTAGAGGCAGAACAAAGAACTAAATAGCCAGAGTGTGAAAGGCAACAGCTAAGTCACCAAATTTGTCCACTTTATAACATGTTATATGAAAATAGTTTATGCAGCTGCCTAATATGTAAAAGTCTAAAATAAAATAAAGGAGTGTGAAGAAACATACATTGAGGGTGGTGTTTTGTTTTCTTCGCAAATTGTTTTCTTAGTTTCCTTTTCATTTTCTTGCCATGGATATAACTCAAAAACATATATTTATGCCTTTACATTGAGATCAGTATGACGAGAGTATGCAGATGAAGCTTATAATAGCCACCATCATTGATGTAATATCCTTCTAAATCTTCTTTAGTGACTACAACAGCTATAAGGTCTGAAAGCAGGAATTAATAAACAAGTGGTTAGCTGGATGAATCTAGCAGTTGATGAGCATAAATTTTTATATAAAGGTATACAACTACAGTATAGAAGAACAAGAAGAACATAATAGGATATCAAGATATAACAAACAATAATCGTACCAGGGTACTGAACTACTCAAAACCTACATCATATATCAAATTCAAGTATGAATAAAAATATCCTTCAAACTAGACCAGGAAGAAAAAAAATGTACTTTGCCAGAATCCTCAGTATAGTTACTATTTATATAACCCAAATATTTAATGTGCAGGTATGTTTCCCATGCGTCATCATTCAAAATAATAGAAAATCTCAAAACCCCAAGCGTCACGTACATCAATATTTTCATCATCATTCAATGCAAAAAACATTTTCCCATAAAGATATATATATTTTCCAAATAGTTAAATCCACATTAATACATCCCTTATTTTTGACTTGCAAAAACCACATATCCATAAATTATTTCACAACCAAAGCCACGCGTGACTTTAGTTGCTAGGGGGTGATTCTAGGAACCTATCTTTCGATTTAGCCCAATTTGAACTCCAATTCAAACTACCTCTATATCAGACTCACACATTTTACATGCGACATAAACATTCAGTACTCACACCTGCACCACGAACTGATGAAAAACATGGGTCGAGCATTAACACCTGTCTCTCAGGAACTCAACAGTTATTCTGTCAACTACCAATTACTACATTATTCGGAGAATGTGCATCAGTACGATAACGAATTGTGGGCAAGGCCTTTATAAAAGAAAATTTTTAGAAAAGACAAGGACAAAAAGAAATGCATGCAAATTCACCATAAAAATAATATTTTCTAGATACAAAATACTCAACTTCTAAGTTACACTAGTTTGAGTGATCACTTATAATAAGATATCAGCCTCTAGTAATAAAAGTTACTATTACTAAAACCTCAACTTGAAGTCGCGGTTTTTACCTATTCAAAGGTTTTCTATACTAAATCACCTGTGTCATTTCTTACTTTACATTAGTTTTTGTCACAGGAACATTGGTGTAAGAGTTAATTATGACAGGTCCTTCATAGAAGGTTAATAAGAAGAAGTCCATGTTAGATATTGTTGCTTAAGAAGGGGTCGAGATTGAGGCAGTGCTGAAAGAACTTCGCATTAGTAGAATGAAGCAAGTTAATAGTAAGTCCTAGAAAGTTCAAAAGTCTCAAGCAATGAGGCTAATGATTGGTGTTGATGGCAACAAGTAGAGGGTAGGCTGATAGAGAGAGACGAGGTATTTTTCCAAAAGCCTCTTGAGTGGATTGTAGATATGCCGGAGTCTACTGCGGTGAGCAAGTCAGCTCGAGCATTTCCAAAGAAGAGGATGTTGAAACATGGCTCAGTCTCTAGTACCATGGGGGGTGGTGAGGTCGAGGGAGTAGTAAAGAAGAGAAGAGTAGATCCTTCTTCTGAACTGATTGGGGCGAAGGTCACAAAAAATCGACCTGGTATAATAGATGAGTTGAAAATGGTGGAGGAAAGGGCGAGGCTTGTAGCTCGCAAATGGTGTGGGGGAGATGAGCGAAATGGTAAGTTTGATGATTTGAATATCTTTTGAATTCTGTTTTGTACTTCAATTTAAAAAATGTGGTCGATGATTATGTTGTTTTTGTAGGCTACTCGTTTGATGAAGAAGATTTGACTCGGGATGGAGGAGGAGAAAGCTGAGCCCGAGAAGGGGAAGGCTGAGCTCGAGAAGAAGGTAGCTTGTTTGAAAACTTACTTGGCTAGGGAGGGAAAGCGACTAGACTCTATGAAGGTTACGCAAAAGTTAGAAATAAGTAAGCTGACAGCTGAAGCCCGGAAAAATCTGGAGGAGGTGGTAATCCAGCGTAATAGACTTGGGCGCCACCTAATCAATTTGGGGTACTCAGAAACTAAGGTAAATAACATTATAGCGGATACCAATGTTCAAAAGGAGGAGGTTGAGGATGATGGAGCTGGCATCTTGAGAGGGTTAGATGGTGTTTCTCCCCAGACTCTACAAGAGAACGAATAGGATGATGATGTCAACTCAAAGAATGCGAGTGAGAAGGTAGAGTAGACTTGTTGACTATTTTGTTATGCAATTATGAGCAATTTGTTAACTATGACTGTATGGATCAATGCAGGATAAATTTCTACAGGCTAAGATATGTTTAAAAACCTTGTTTGTAGGAACATAAGGATATGTGCCTCTAAATTAAACAATTAGGGAATGAGCTTGCTAAGGAGAAAGGCTCCTAAGCATCCCTGTTGACTTCGCAAGCGGAGCTACAGCTTAGAAAAGAGAAAGAAATATTTTACTTGTGTGTTTCATTACTCTAGAGCTACAAAGTAAAAATTATAGCGTAGAGATAGACCAAAAATTTACTACCAGTTTATGGGCAATGGTACTCAACTGTGTATAATTAATGTCAAAGTGTTGAAAAAGTTAGAATATAGAGAATATGTACCTTGGAATATGAAGTATATATTATTGTTCATCGAATTGGGATCATACTTTGGCCTTAAGTTTAGAAGCAGTTTCATACAGTAAATGTAAAAAAATTAAAATTTTGCTAAAAATAAAATGTATGTATTGAGTGAGTGTCCTTAAAAAAACTTGATGTATTGTATCTGTGATGTGTAGGTCGAATTGGAGTCAGCTCGTTTGAGCAAAGAAGAGACATCCCAATGTAACCAAAAGTTTGTGGCTGAGTTTGATAAAATGAGAGAGGAAAATAAAGATAGGAAAGATCCATACGTAAAGGTACAATTCAAGTTCGTTGAGGCGACGCAAACAACTGATGACTTCACTCGGAGGATTGAGAAGAAGGATGCCGATATTAGTAAAGGGCAAAAATAACTCACGGAGATGAAATAAAAGACAGCGAAACTTAAAAGCCAGAGTGATATGCTGAAAGTAAAGAGTAAGGATGCTAACATGGCTCAATACCGTATACATACATTTAAAATATTAGAGAAGGAGTTACGCCATTTGTGGCTATTCTGAAGGACCAAATGATCAGTAAAATGAATGAATAAGAGCAGACTCGAGCTGATTTAATAAATACCAGGAGTGAACTTGAGTGATTGAAGAATAAAATGACTGAGAAAGATAAGGAGCTAAAGAAAGCTCGGGATGACCTATTCAACGCCGAAATTGTGGTTGAGCAGTTGACTACAGCTTTACCTACAAAAAATAAAGAGTTCTGGTTGGCATAAAGGAAATGTGATGAGTTGAATGAGAGGGTGGCACAATTAAAGACCGATTTGGCTCAGGCCAATTCGCACGCCAAAAATAGCGAGGTTGGAGAGTGCTCGAGGAAGAATGAAGGTGATGCAAGGGTTTGCATTGTTCAGGGGATTTGGTTAGCCTATCAACTCAAATTTGAGAGTTGGAGGGAAATTTAGCTCAAACTCAAGGCTACATACAAAAAGGGAATTAGAGGTTAAGGGAGTACCAAAGTAAGCTGGATGTTACTCATGTCGGGGATCAAGAGTAAGAAAGGGTGATTAGAGGTAAAGATATTTTGATAAAGAGAAAAAACAAATTGCTGAAGAAATCTCTTGCAAGGTAAGTTCAGGTAAAGACAGGGAGCTTGAGGAACTTGATGCTCATGTAGCTGAATAAAGGACGATGAACCAAGTTGAGTCCAATAAAGTAGATGAGAAGTAGAGGGAACATATCAATCTTATGTCTCGTAAAGAAAGTTGAATGGAATGGCATAAAGTGCAGAGTAAGGGGCTGAATGATTGCCTTCAAACGGCGAAAGCAAATTTATCTAAGGAAGTCGTGCCCGAGGCATTGCGCTCAGAGATGCTAATGGCAGTGATCACCTATTTTGTTGAGGAGGTAAAAAGGCTTGAGTTAGAGAGAGATACCTTGCACGACTGTTTATCAGATTGAGGATGTATTTGTAGAGTTAATGTAGATCGAGGAAATTGTATGTACTCTATGCAAACAGAGTTAGATTCTCGACCTACTGAATCGGTAAAGCTAGGCAGGGTCTATGTGGCTGCTCGAGCTTGGGAATTTATGGCTTATCGTCCTTCCATTGTAGGGGAAAGCATAGCTAACCTCCTATCAGTAGAAAATAATCCTTTATAGTGGCTATATATGTAACCTGTAAAAGTATCTGTCGCAGACATATTGAGAGATAAAAGCTAGTTTTACATTTGCCTTATCTTATGTCTCGTAGAGTTCTTTAATTAAAAACTACTATTACCTTTGTTTAATCGTAGAGTATGTATAGAGTTCGACCAAAGCTAGTTTTACCTTTTCTTTAGCCGGTATAATTGTCACAGCCATATAGAGAGATGAAAGCTAGTTTTACCTTTGCTTTATCTTATGTTTGGTAGAGTTCTTTGATTGAAAACTAGTATTACCTTCGCTTAAGCACGGAGTACGTATAAAGTTCGATAAAAGCTAGTTTTACCTTTGCTTTAACCTGTTTAATTGTTGCAACCATATATAGAGATGAAAACTAGTTTTACCTTTGTTTTATCTTATGTCTGGTAAGGTTCTTTGATTGAAAACTAGTATTACCTTTGCTTTAATTACAGAGTATGTATAGAGTTCAGCCAAAGCTAGCGATATTGAAAGATGAAAGCTAGTCTTACCTTCGCTTTATCTTATGTCTGGTAGAGTTCATTGATTGAAAACTAGTATTACCTTCATTTTAATCGCAGAGCATGTATAGAGTGCGGTTTAAAAGTTAGTTTTACCTTTTCTTCAACCGGAATAGAGGTCAATTAAAAACTAGTATTACATTTGCTTTAAACTATGTATTGCTAACGTAAGTAGAGAGCTGTGAGGGAAAAAACTTAGAAGTTTTCATTGAATAGAATAGAATGTACATTGTTTGGAGATGAAAATTTCTCTTTCGGAATGGAAAAAGCAAGAATTTGAAGTGGAGTAGTGAGCGACTTAGCGATATTACCATTTCAGTAACCTAGTGTTCCAAGGATTTGAGATATGAACTCTTTCCTCGGTCATGAGATAATATGATCCTAGGCCAGTGAGACAAGAGATTAGGAATGGACCCTCCCAATTTTCAGTTAGTTTCCTGGTATGTGCCTTTTTTCTGGGTTGAGGGATTTCTGAGGACGAGATTGTCAATTTGGAAAGTTAGACTTCGAAGTCGTCTGTTCTATGAATTGGCCAGCATATGGTAATATCGACTTAGGTTGGCAATCGCCCGTTCTCTTGTCTCATCAATCCAATTCATGTTGCATGCCAATTCGAACTCATTTTCTGCGTCAGTTAACTCATTATCTCTTACTAGATGATTATATTCTGTTAGAATAATAGGTTCAGTGGCATAGGCAAAGAGGAATGGAGTTCAGCCGGCTGATTGACGTAGAGTTTTATTGTATACCAATAAGACATAAGGAAGTTCTCGTACCTAATTTCCTTTTTTTTTCTGTGAGTAATACCTTTTCTTGAATCCATCAATGATGGTTTTGTTGGTGATTTTGGCTTGGCCATTGCCTTGAGGGTTGTAGGGGGATTGGATGGTGAGTGGATGATATTGTGTTTGTTGAGGAAAGCTACAACTTTTCTCAAGCGAATTGTGGCCCATTATAGATACGAATTAGATAGGGGCATCCAAACCGAGTAATGATGTGTTCCCAAATAAAAGAGATCGCCTTTTCTTCTCAAGTTCGACAGAGTAGAACTGCTTCTACCCATTTTGTAAAATAATTTTTAGCTATGAGTAGGTATCAGTGGTTACCTGGGGTAATTAGGAAATTCACCGGCAAGATCGCGCTCCCATATTTTGAATGGCAAGAACACCTTGCATGCGCATAGCTTGAGCGTAGGGGCGTGAATCATGTGTCCAGATCATTGACTTATATCACATTTATGTGAGCACTCTTCTGCTTTGTTGTGCATGCCTGGCCAGAATACTCCTTATGTAATGGCCATGTTAGCGAGTGATCGATCTGCGGCATGGGAGTCACAACTCCCTTCACGTTAATCTTTGAGCATCTCGTCTCCTATCTTTCTATAGAGGCACTTGAGGTAAGTCCCCGTAACTAAATGGTAATATAGAAAACCATTTTGATATGTGTAGTGCCTTGAATTTTATATCAGCTCTCGCGTTCTTTTGGATCTGCTAGGAGGGGTCCTTTGCATTCATTGTCGGTGTCAAGGTAGGCAAGGAAGGCTTTCGCCAATTATCGTCCTCCTCTTTATCGACCCCAGTATTGGTCGTGCATACAGAAATACGATCTATGTTGGGGGTCGATATCACTTCGATCTAAAGATATCTAGCCTCTGTACCCAATATCCCCACTAGATAATCTAAGGAATCGGCATGTCTATTTTTACCTCAAGGAAGATAATCGAGAGATGCTTTCGCTAACTGGCTCAAACTATCTACAATGAGGGCTTCATATTCAATCATCTTGCCATTCTTCTTATATTGTACAGCGTAATGGTGGACGATGAGTAGGGAATCTATATAGACTATAAGTTCTGGGACGCCGAGTTCAAGTATGAAGTTGAGTCTACGAATGAGAGCTTCGTATTCGGTGACATTGTTGGATGCTTTAAAATCTAAGCAGATTGATTTCTCAATTCTGTCGTTGGACTAGGTAAACAATGCAATTCTAATTCCTAACCCTGCAGATCCTGTAGAACCTGCAGAACTATCTGTAAGAAGTCTCAACCCTTTCTTTATAATCAATTCAACTCACTCGTCAAATGCTTTGGTGGGTGAATCATCTGTAATTTCTTCTGTACGATCAGGATCGTACTCCTCCCACTCGGGATCTTTCGCTTGAAAATCTGCGAGAATATCAGCAACGGTCTGAAAATTTTTAGAATGTCGTTATTCGCACTTTATATCATGTTCTCCCAAACTCACTGGCCATTGTTGCACTCTCCTAGATTTTTCTTTCTTAGACAAAACTTCCCAGAGTGGGTAGTGACTTTGACTGAATGAGCTTGGAAGAAGTACTTAAGCTTCTATAAAGTAGAAACAAGAGTTATAAAGATTTTGTCGATTTTAGAATATCTCATTTCCCCTGGAGTGAAGTTTTTTCTGATGAAGTAGACTGGATTCTCGATCTTTCCTTCTAGTCGAATGAGAACTGTGCTGGTAGAAGTTACTGTAACTGCTAAGTAGATGATCAGTTCCTTATTATCTACTAAGGTACTCATTATGGGAGACATCCCCAAATAGGTTTTCTAATCTTGAAAAGTTGCCTCGCATTCTACTGTCCTCTAGATCTTTATATTAGGCTAAATTTTTCCTTATTTGGTACAACCGCAGAGTAGTAGGAACAGCCAATAACAGCGATCTGAGGATTTTGAAATAAATTATTTAATAGTGACAATCTTGCCGGCAAGCTTTGGTACGTCTTTTGTCATCTTTGCAGATGGCATATTGAGGAGAGTTTTAATTTAATCTAGATCGGCCTAAATCCCTTTCTTGATAATGAGATGGCCGAGGAATTGGCCTAAATTTACTCTGAATTGATACTTATCAGGATTGAGTTGCATCCTGTAAGATTCATGAATGTTGAATATTGTGTGGAGACCTGTATTGTGGTTGATTGACTGCAAGCTCTTGCAAAAAAGATTATCAATGTAGACTTCCATAATTTTCTCAAGATGTGCTTTAAACATACCAGTCATTAACCATTAATAAGTCGCGCCTATGCTTTTAAGTTTGAAGAGCATAACTTTGTAGCAATAAAGTCCTATTTCAGTGATGATGGTGCTTGGTCCTACGGTAATTGGTAAGATTATCTTACCTACTAATTCTTCTTTAGAACCATTGAATCTAAATGTATCGGTGCCACTCAGAATAACGTGATCGGCCAATCCCATTTGGTCGATTGTTCTCAAAAAGAGAATCTCAATACCGCTTCCAATATCGATCATCATTGTATGCATGACAAGCTCATTCATCTTGAGTATTATGAGTAATTCATCATGATGTAGAAATTTTACGTGACTAATGTCACAATCTTTGAACAAAATCCCAAGCCGGCGATTGCACGACTCAGGGAGAAGCTTGACTTCTTTATCTTAAGGTATGAGATCACAACATTATGACAGCCTCCTCCAGATGAATCGGCAAGAGTTTTTGATCTGATAAATTTTAATCATATTGTTGTGGTACATATGGTAGAGATATTTCTCCTCAGCGTGATCTTCGACCTAGACGACTTCGAGCTGTTTCCTATAACTACCATTCTTGTATGATTTCAAGTTGATAATGTATTCAAACTTCTATCCCTCCTTGAAAATGAATTCCAGCAACCTTGGTTTGAATGACTCAACCCATCTCTACGATTAGAACAAATGTAAAAACTTGTTTTATATCAAAGACCCTACCAAGCATAAGATAAGGCAAAGGTCATACTAGCTTTCTTCTATCTCGCTATGTTTGCGATAGATACTATTTATTTTCAAGTTGCATTCACAACCACTACAATGGATTATTTTCTAATGTTGGGATGTCAGCCGTACTTTCCTCTACAGTAGAAGGTCAATCAGACTTCAGTTTACCAGTTACAGTAACCCTGCCCCTCTCTATCAGATCAGCAAGTTGAGGACCTAAATTTATTTCCATGGAGGCCATATAGTTCCCTCGATCTATATCAACTCTACAAATGCAATCCTTTTTTGACAGACTCTTGAACAAGGTATCACGTTCTAAATTAAGTCTTTTTACTTCAGGTCTAAGCGTGATTCATGAGATGCAATTATCTTTAAAAAATGAGACCTCACCTTCACGAGGTGTGGCTCCAACCTCATATACAGTCTATTTTAATGTGTCATTTCCCTTTCTGCCAAAGCATCTAAAGCTATACTTTATTCAAAAATTTTGGCAACTTTAGATGTTTCAGTCTGATTAATTGCCTTTATCTCCACCACCTGAGCACAAAGTCTCTCAATTTTTGTATTCAACTCTTCCATGGCTAAAGTGTCCTCTAACTGGTCATCTTTATTCTTCATCAGAATCTCCTTTGCCCTGATTTCCCCTTTCAAGAATTTTTCCCTGACAAGGGCAGCATCTAACTTATGTTGGCACTCCCTTAAGTTTGCATTTTCTTTCTGCAAATGCCCTTGAATTCGTGCTGCATCACCATTTAGCTCCAAAATTTAACCTGACAAGCTAACTACATCCCCTTGGAGTAGAGGAACTTTAACATCATTTCTACTCCTCCTCGAGTGCTCTCCAGACTTGGGATTCCTGACACGCACGTTGGCTTGCACCAATTCAGTCATCAATTGTACCACCCTCTCATTTAACTCCTCACACTTCCGTTGCATTGTCCGAAACTCCATATCCTTGGCAGGTAGGGCTCTGTGCAAGTGTTCGGCTGCAACTTCCAAACCCGATAGATCCTTTCGAGCTACCTTCAGCTCGTTATCTTTTACAATCATTCATTTTCTCTGTTTCTCCAGCTCGCTACAATAATTTTGAAAATCAGCTCGAAATTGTCCCTCTGATCCTTTTAGTACCAGAATATGGTATTGATACTTGTCGGTATGCCTACAATTTGCCATCAGCATGTCAATCTGAGTTTCAAGCTTCACTACGTGGCTTTTTTTTATCTCCACAGGCACTTTTTGCCCCTTATCAATTTCGGCATCCTTCTCCTCGATCTTGCGAGTGAGGTCGACAAAAGGTTTGGTTGCCTCAACAAACTTGAAGTACACCTTTACATGTTGGTCTTCTCTTTCTAGATTCGTCTCCCTCACCCTATCCAACTTCTCTACAAATTTATTTTCAGTTGCATTGGAGTTCCTCATCTTCGCCCGAGAGAGCTAAATCCAATTCAACCTCCACAATATTGATACATTATATGCAGTTCGATTCAGAATGCCCCATCAGCATATATATATATATATATATATATATATATATAAATCTCATTTCTAACAAGATATCTGATTTCTAGCATCTACCATGTACAATTACTTCTAGACTTAATAGTTGAAGTACGATCTCAGATGTATGCTCCATGACATATATTTCAAGGTCTAAGATACATGTTCTCTATAAGCTACTTTGTCTAAAACTTTGATTTTTCATATACACTATTTTAGTGTCATTTTCCTGAAACTAATAACATGTTTTTGGTCTGCCTCTATGTTTAATGTTATCTTATATACTTTGTAGCTTTATGTCACTATAGCATACAAGTCAAAAGGCCTATTCCAATCTAACCTGCAGCCCCACTTACTTATGCAGTGAGGATGTGGAGATCTCTCTTTCCCTAACAAGCTCGATCTCTAAAAAATTTATTTTGGGACTCATTTATTTAAGTACCTACAAAAGGGCTACAAAAAAAAGGAAACTCAGCCAACTCAAATCTATTCAATATACACAATCCAACCAATTTACAGAACACTTCCAAAATATTCATTTAAAGTCATTTTTCTACCCTACCTTCTCATTACCCCCCTCTGGGAGTTCGGTGTCAACCCCTTAATTGTCTAGCACCGTCTGGCAGGAGACATCGTCTAACCCATAAACAACTCCAACCGCAACCTCTTCCACCTCTTCATTATCTCCCACCTCGACATAGGTGTTTACCTTAATAGCATCCACCTCATCCTCAGAATACCACCTCAACATAAGGTGGCGCCCGAAACTTTCGCGCTCCACCACCACCTCCTCCAGGTTCGCTCTCGCCTTTGCTTGTAGATTGCCAATCACCACTATGTGGGAAGCCTTCAGAGAGCCTCCAACTTTCTTACATCCTTGAGAGAATCAACTTTGCTCGAGCTACCTTCTTTTCAAGCTCGATCTTCTCCTTCTTCAGCTCGGATTTCCCCTCTTCAACTCTTGGCCAAATCCCCCTCACCAAATAAGCAACCTGTAAAGCACAAATTAACCTCAGTGTGAGCTCCAAATTTAATACATAAATATATTTCACATAATCGAGCATAAATACCTACCATCTTACTCATGTCTTCTTCTCCATAAAGAGCTGCCAGCATGGCCCTTTTTACCACCTCTTTAAAATCGCCTTCAGCAGCAGGTCGCTCTTCAGCGACCTTTTCCCCCGACTTTCCCGAAGGTTTAATATTATTTTTTTTCGGTCGACCTCATCACTTAGAGTAGTACCAGAGGCCGACGGACACTTCAGCATCTATTTTTTCAAAAACGTTCGGGCTAATTCACTCGACATAATAGACTCTGGCTAAACCGAACTGTCAATTCTAGGGGTCTTAAGAAAGTTCATTTGCCCTTCCCCATAAGTTCCTTTCTTCATTAACACCCGCCATCAGCCTAGTCGATTGAGATTTATGTACCTTTTTGGACTTGATCCCAACCCGTTTCTTTCTGCTATGGCCAAGTCCTTCCAGCACAAATTTGAGCTCAACCTCTTCCTCAATAATTTCATCCAACAACGAATCTTTCCTCTCCACCTGGGACTTTGGGCCTTCCATGCACAACATTTTTATTATCAACAAAAAATCATATAGCTCAAGCATATTAATATTATACGCCATACATTACTATACCTACTTTGTTTTACAGTTCTGAACAGATGATCCGAAGGTTCTTCATCATCTCTCTAAAGGCAATTTACCCATTTTACGTTGTCGTTCTAGGCTCGACCTACCAAGTTCAGATCGAAGAAGCGAGGCCAAGTAGCCCTCGCACAAAAATATGCCACACCGCTGATATGACAATTCTTCACCCCAGAAAACTGTAAACATCCTCAGGGGATATCTTTCTCACTTTCCCCTCATTCTCCCATTTTTCATTCTGATGGTCGGAAACACTTATTAGCTCCAACATGTTCTCATTTAATTGAGCAGAACATGCCCCAATATTATTCATAATCCCTTTCGCCAAATTGGTAAGATGAAGACATTACCCGTACTCTAATTGAGACAGGTAACACAAAAAGTACTGTGAAATGTCACCCCGAAAACTCCCATCAAAATATTCTAACGATATCGATTCATCTATACCCCTATCTTATTTCTCCTCCTCCAAGTTGGCTAAAAAATAAAAATACACCCCTTAAATAGCCTACCGACGTATTCTACGTAGTTACCCCATGTCCTTCCTACAATAGCCTTGGCTTTACAAAACTTAATAAATGCATCCGAACAGGAAGGATTGGTCACCAATTTGCAAGGGAAACCTGGAAATTGTTAAAACCCTACTTCAACCTCACGGTCAAACATTTCAATTTCAGACTCTACCGTTCGACCAGAGGTCGACACCTCATTAACAGGTGGACTATCCATCTTAACTGCAATTCTACTGGCAAAGGTTTCATCATACACATACAGGTTTAGGAATCTATCATTATCTTATACACATCGATCATTCACTTACAAAATATTTTTTATATATTCTATATATATTTCAAAATTTATAGGTTGCTATAAATAGTGATTTTTTAGAGATTTGCTTAAAGCAGATTACGATTTTCAAAAAACATAAGCATGCAACACATGTCTCTACTAACCTTCTGAGTTAGAATGAGAATCCGAAGCAGTGACAAATCTATCCCTCGTAACATTACTGTATAGCCACCTACGTGATTCAGTTCCCGTAACTATTTTCGATTGTTGCTCACTCCTAAATAAATCCTTAAAAAATCCTCGGCAATTTTTTTGGGCTTCTCTCTCTGTGCTCTCCAAGTTTTTAGAAGTTTAAAAATGTTTTAATGGTGAGGAAGAAGTACTATTTATTATTTATCTCTCTAATGGTTGGCAGTTATTGTGCCCCACACGAGCCGTCCTTAGTTTTGGAACCAAGGCATCATTTCCACTATCCATGTCAGGCGTCTTGTACCTTCTTATAAAACCTTATTTCCATCATTACCCCTTCCCTCATATTTTAATTTATTTTTCTCTCTTGTTTTCATATCTTTCTCTGACTTTCCCATACTCATGATGACTCACACTCATACTATATCAGATTTTTGCAGCTTTACATAAAAAACCAAACTAGAAGCTCCTACTTTTTTTCTGTTCTTGTTTCTTATACTTATAGCATTATTGATTTCATTTTCAAAGCTAACAAAATTTTCAAAGTTATTCAAAACAGTATCAAACGGTATTTGCAACTATAGAGGATCAATTTGACTTTCATCTTTTCTGTTAAATTCAAAAACTTACATTTATTTCTGATAACACTTTACATATAATTAAGCCTAAAATAGCCTTGATGACTTGGGCGACCATATTCGATCAGATATCCTCTAGCAATCATCAAATCTTCAGACTTGATCTTCTCCACAGCAAGCAATCTCACTTCTTCCTTTCGATCTGCTGGATCAACCATTATTTCTCAGAACATTTCTTCGCAAAAATGACGTTCATATTACCGCTAAATCCCAATCATATCCAAACCCTCAACATTCACCTCCCTCACTGTCAATTCAGCATCATAATCCCAATCATATCTTCGCCAATACTTATTTATAAAGACTGCAATAAACCTAAATACACAAGATTTTACGTGGAAAACTCAGTGAAAGCGAAGAAAAACCATAACCTCGAGGAGGGTTTTGATATAAAATCCAGTATATTACTAGTTATTACAGAGATTTTGAAAGATAGTGGGGCTATGAAGTTATAATTGTCAATGTGAAAGAATTTTTCGGTCTTTAATCATCTATTCTCTGCCTTTAATTATAGTGGATAAAGGACATTTTACAATGAAGAAACAGTCTCCTATTCCTGGGGGAGTAGGCAAACTTCGCGGATCTCTTGCAGCTCGTTCTTCACCAGGCATAATGGCTACTTCTTATATGTTGACGACAAACAAAAGTTTTTCAAATGTTGAGTTATCTTTTAATGTAATGTATTGTATTCTCAAATGTAAGTCTTCGATTATGTATGGCTGTCTTCGACTACGCTCTGCCATCCTTGTCAAATCTGGGGAATATGTTACTTCAATCGCCCTATTTTCGACATAGACACTTGTGTTTGTATCGAGAAGAATTTATGAGAAGCAGGAGAGGTTGTAAAATAGAATATGAGTCGTCTTTGTGAGTTCCAATGTCAAAGTCAAATGTATCTAGCAATGTTATTCCTGAGGTGCATTGAATGTGGTACATTGAATCTGCTAGGATAAAAGTGGTGTATAAAGTAGCGGTTGTTTGAAGAGGGATAAGGTTGTGGCAATGAACATGAAAAATATCCCTTTACAAAGATTAGAATATCATCTGCGAATAAGAGGTGTCTGAAGGCTGGACAATTTTTCATCTTAACCAAGGGAAGGATCTTCCATTTTTCAAGTAGACGGTGAAGGTGAATACTCAATATATCTTTAGCTATCGCAAATTGCAGTGGGGATAAGGGGTCCCCATGTTTCAGACCTTTGCTCATGGTAAAATAGCCTGAAGGGCTGCCATTCACTGAGACCGATATCATACTACTACTGACGATGGTTGGTATCCACTGACAAAATGTAGGGCCAAATCCAAAAGAATCCAAAGCTACAAATTGAAATTCCCAACTTAGATTATCATAAGCTTGTGAGATGTCTAGCTTAAGTACAATGTTTCCACCCTTCTGTTTTTCTGTCATTTCATTTACCAACTCAGAGGCCATACAAATGTTATTCTGGATACTTCTGCCTGGGATAAATGCACTTTTGTCTTGAGAAACAATTCTGGAAGCAATAGGAGATAATCTTGTGGCTATAATTTTAGTAATTAGATTTTTAATAGTCATTAGATTTTTAATAGTCATTAGATTTTTTACCTTAGTAATCAAAATGATCTGGCTAGTACTGTAATGTTTGGGGATCATAACATTAGTGAAGAAGAAGGTGATTCCAGAGTAGATGTCTGCTTCTCGAATATTCCAGTGTGTCCTAAAAAAAGATCCAGGGAAACCATTCGGAACTGGAAAACTATCTCCATCCAAGTCAAACACAGATTCTTTAATCTCTTCTTGTGACGAACTGTCAGTCAGCTGATTGTTTTCCTCGGTTATGACTTTGTGGAGCATGTTGGCAAACAATGATGGGTATAAATGACTTCGTGGGCAGTGAATTTCTCTGTATAGTATGCAATTATAAGTTGTCGAATATCATCTTGGTCCATAATAAACAAACCCCCTGGAATGGATAGTTCAGTGTTAATTACTTTCTCTACTTTGATCCTTGTTCAAGAATGAAAGAATTTTGAATTTCTCTCACCTGCTTGAAGCCATTTAATGCGGGAATGTTGTCTCCATGTAATCTCCTCCGTTTTTTCAATGTCTGCGAGCAATATTGGTTTCCAAAACATTTGATGTTCCAGATCGTCATTTGTATGGTCTTGTTCTAACTCTATTTGCAGATGAAGAATTTCTCTTAACAAGTCATTTTTTATAATCTGGGGGGCGGTAATAGTAGGCCTACATTACTTTATATCTACCTTGAGTCTTCGTAGTTTAAGCATCACCATAAATAGCGGGTTAGCCTGCATAGCTTTGTACCAGCCCCGCTCCACCACCTTATAAAATTTAGAATATCAGCTTCATGCCTGAATGTATCGAAAAGGAATATTGAGAGGTTTTGGTATGTGGAAACAATCTCTAAATAGAAGAGAATGATCTGATTTAGTTCTCGGGAATACTTTGAATTTTCAACCAGGAAATGAGTCTAGCCACTGCTTATTTTTGAGACATCTGTCGAGACGACTGAAGATTCTGTTATGTCCATTTTAAGCATTGCACCACGTGAAGAAGTTCATACCTTAAGTAATACTCTCAGTCATGTTGGCACTATCAAGGAAATTCGCAAAATTTGACATAGCATTCACCAAAGAAGGTAGTCCACCTTTTCTTTCTGAGAGACTAAGAATCTTATTATAATCCCCTATACAAACCCAAATTTTGGTGTAGTTCATCGAGAATCTAGTCAGCTGTGACCACAACTCCAGTCTATTTTTTCTTAGGCAGTCTGCATGAATAAAAGAGAGGCAACAATCCATATATTCGACCGTTATAAACTATTTATATACATGAATCACCTATGGTTCCTGAGAATTCTCAGCCCATAGTATCCATAAATTGCCTTTCATATCCATGGATTCGTTTGAAATCATCCTTGAACTAAATTCAGGAATGTAAAATTCATTATTGAAGATCTTAGGTTCAGCAAAACCCATAATTTGGGGTTTAAGTATTCCAATTTTCTGCTTCAAATAAGATATAGTTTTTGAGTTTCCTAAACCACGTGCATTACAAAAGATGACTTTCATCAAATGCCTTTAAGTTGGGATCGTGTGGTTCTAGGATCTAAGGTGTACACCTTACCTCCATTAAAAACTTGATTAGGCGTTAGTTTGGGCTGATTGCTATCCACGAGTTCCATCTCATATGCTCAACTCTCCGGGTTAAGTAGTGTTCATACTTCCTCTTGTGCATTAGAGATATTATCATTGTCTTCTTGATAAGGTACCATGTGAAAATTTTGAGGTTGAACCCCTTCTTCATTTGCTGTTTCTGCACCTTCTTTCTCTTGTGTACCTGAAGATTCCTCTTGCCTATGTTCTTTTTCATTGTTGCCTAAAGCTTGAAATTGATTGATGCTTGTGGTCAAACTATTTTTAGAGGTGGTAGACCTGCGTTTGTTATGACCTGCCTTAGGTGTTGACCGCAATTCTACTTCCCTAATATTCTGTTGCGCCGTGTTTATTTCAGGAAAATGAATTATAGGTAATGTTACGCTACTTTCATTTGGGGTATCTTGAAAGTACAGCTGTTTCTTAGGCATGTGGGGTTGTTGTTCATTGATTCCTTTCTTCATAGGTTGTACATCTTTAATCTTCACCACTTGATTAATTTTATGGATCACCGACTTTTGACTGATTTTCAGTAGCTGTTCATTCTGTCTGCAGACCCATTGTATCACTTTACATTCTGCTATAATATGCCCAATGTTGCTACAATGACCACAATATTTTGAAATTCTGGGGAGAATGGCTAATGACCGCTCCCTCCAACTCTATCAAAACATAATTTGGTATCGATTTTAATAAATTAATGCCTTCAAGGACACACGCATTGTAAACATAAACGTTGTTAGTAGTGGAGTGGTCTAGATGAATAGGTGTATCCAGCATTTTTCCCAAAGAAATTACGATCTTATGGCTCCATAATTCCATTCGCAAACCTGGAAATTTGCACCATACGAGAGCATTGGTGTTGTTGTGTTTATCAATAGAGAAATTTGGGTTCCAAGGCGTAATCCTCATGGGAAGGTTCTGAACTATCCATGGTCGTTTACTCCATATAAGTAGTTTATCTTCTTTGTTGTCATGATGTGTAATGAAAAAGCCTTTTCCAATTGGGATCAATTTACAGAGCCCCGTAGACTTCCAATGATCACGAGCACATTGTTGTATTTCAGCGGACTTGATTTTTTGGTGGTCCAGTCTACCAATGAGACTGAATTGGAATTCGGATATTCCTTCGGCAATATCATCGGATGAAATTGACAAAATTAAGGTTTTACCTCTAATCCCTGCTTGTTTTAGTGGCGTTGATGGTTGTGGTTTCTCCTTCCCTCGGACTATTTTGGCAAAGCTGCTTGTATTATTAATAATAATTCCATTAAGGATTTTACTATGGTCTATGGAGACACTCCCCATAACCTGTTGACAGTGTTTAACTTTGTTTAGTGATTTGATTTCTTCCCCTCCAGCAGCTTTTCCCAGGAATCCCCATGGGCATACAATCTTAGATTGGAGATTAGGTTGCTTGGTAGTTTCCTCTGTCACTTGTGTTGCTCGATCCTCTACCTGAATATTCCCAAAATCTGGAATTTCTCTATTAACAATTGCTTCTGCTGGATTGAACTGCTTCATAAAACCCTCCGTATTTAACCCCACCGATTTCAAATCATTGCTGGGAATCAATTGGAGTAGATTCATGGTAAGAGCATCCATGATTACATAAGTGATTCTCAAATTCCTGAAAGTTGTTATCTGATTTTCCTACAATATCCAATCGGTTACCAATTGGATCCTCATGAGAATTGAACCAACCAATTGAGAGATAACAATCAACCAAATTTAGTAGTTGTTAATTGATGAAGAGAGTTAACGAAATGATATCATTGTAAATGAGGAATCAAGATGTATTATCGAAATGAGGAAGATGATTTTTTTCCAACGAGACTAATTACTGCTAAAAATCTACAATTTTTATGATTTGTGTACTTTGTTATGTTTGTATGCAGAAGATCTAGGCTGAACCAACTTTAAATTATGATAAAGACATATATGCGAATCTTGAAGATGTCGATCCCTTGATGATTGATCTGAGAACTTTTGTACAACAATTGGGGGGAGATAGGGTCGAGAGTGCAGATATAGGGGGTGTAGAGCAGTTTAAGGTAGCACCTAGTGTGATCAACTTATCTGAGGACGAAGCTATGGAGACTGATATGGATCACAAGCCCCAAACTAGTGATCGAGAAGGTAGTAAGGATGGGGAAGAGGATGTGGAGGAGGGGGGGATGCATGCAATAGAGCGGGTTTAGAGACCAAAAAGATAACAAAGTTCTGGAAGAAATACGGCATTCATGAGGATATAAAATTGGAGGTGTATAAGAATGAAATGATCGACGAGGAAATACCCTTAGATGATATTCTGGTGCATCGAGAACAAATAAAAAAAGGATTGAAGCACCCCCTAAGAGCAGATCAGAAAAAATTAATAAACTTCTTCGATGTAGCCCCAGGTCAGTTTAATCCAAATGTGTATAACCTTTTAAGGTATGTAGGGTAATAAACGAATGACTTAGGGCCAGGGGAAAGAAGGTAATAACAGTTGATGATTTGTGTGTTTACTACATATTGAGGACGAACCTGAAATTAAAAGGGTACCAATATTTGGCGAGGTTCTTGAAGAGGCTGATGTTTTATGACATGGTGTCAACTGGAGGTCGATACACCGATGAACGTCTACTAGTGTCGGGGAATTGCAAATTCAACAAAAAAGACCTAGGGGAGCCATTAAAAAGAAAAGCATTTCATCTAGGTCTGTGGTTAGGTAACTTAAATAATAAAGTTTGATGTGTCCTCGAGTTAGAATTATATTTTGTAATTTTGTGTTTTTCTCTCTGTTTGTGGCTATGAAGGAGAGCGGGAAGAGAGCGGAAGTAGATGAAAAATTATATAAAGAAAGATAATGATTTTTTTGCAGGATTGATAACTTAGCGATTGACCAAGATCATCTGAATGCGCTTTTTCAAGAACCAGGGCTAAAAATGTTGAGAACTAAACGTTATTGGGGGAAAATGACGGTAAAGAACAAAAGAGGCACTGATGTGAGTTTGCCACTGGTAAATCCTTCCTTGGTAGGGTACAATACAGATACGGAGTTCGATGCTATGTTGGAGGACTCTTTTGTCAAAAATAAGAAGCAAAGGAAGGTAAACTCTAAAGTACCTCCGTTGCTTAACCCAAAGAGGACTTCTCGACAGTCGTCAACTTAGGGGGTCAATGTGACTGCCAATCTTGTTGTTGTGGTGAGTGAGTTTCCTCCACGAGGTTCAAGTAGTGTACTTCCCTAGAAAACTACTGGTGGGACTTCGAAGAAGAAATTTATGGAGGAGTGTGACATGGAGGTACAAAAGACTATGGAGTTTTATATGTCCAGGACGGATGAGTTTAAGAAAGATATAGAGGATTGTATGGTGGGCATCAATAGCTTGGATACCTTTTAATGCGAGGGACAGAGGAATTTGGCAAAGATGAAAATTTTTAGTGCTTTTGTTTGAATGAAAATTCTGGTAGGTCACTCGAATATTCATTATATGACTTTCATATAGATTAAGAAGTTGATGGGTGATGCAATGGGCTGTGTCTGAAGCTTGAATGGGCGTCTAGGGATCTTGCCGAATCAGGGGAGGCTCCGTACATATGTTTCCACGCTTATATGTGGAAGCAGTTCTTAGAAGTTTAGTGACCTGGGAGTCATTGAGTTTTGTTCACTGGAAAGAGGCTTTAATGTCTGATTCGGAAGAAAAAAAAACACAGTCAAATAAGTCATGTAAGTCAAATTAAAAGTAGAATATAGTCGAAAGATGAATTTGTAATAGAATGAGATAAATGTCTAATGCAAGAGATGTAATATATGCAAATGTGAGAAATATCGTATGCAAGAAACAATTTGTTTAAAGAAATAAATATTTTATTTGTCGAAGTTGTATCTGATTGTAGGTTGTTTATGAATTGTTGCGAGTATGAGTCGAAGATATTTGTGTTGATTTTTAGTTTATGTGGATAGAATCGACGATGTTTGACTATGTGGTGCCAGGGACAGATTTCGAGGTTGATAGATGGGACTTTGCAATTTGTAAAGTTCCTAGGCGGAATAAATGCAGATGAGAATTGTTTGATTGAAATGATTATTAATAGGTCCGTTTTGTAGATAAGATTTTGCATACAAAGATGATGAGGACGAGAGCACAGGCCTGTGATGGTATGTTTAGACGTATTCAGGCAATGCATTGCGGCGCTACACACGAAGTATTTTGGAATGCGGAACCTTTATTTGCATATGGATGATCTAGAGGAGCCAGATTATGAAGGTACGAGTGAGGCAAAAACGAAGAAGGCTAAGGAGGACATCGAGTTTTATGTCAGATTGCAGTTTTGGCGTCCCCCTGAATGTTGTGGTGGAATGTGGACTCAAGAAAAGTTGTTGGTGAAGAGGGAATATGATGCTGCAGGGAGGGGTTTTTGAAATTATAATATTATAAGAGGAGGTTTGTGTGTATGTAGTTGTTGATGTCAAGTGGAATGGATGTAATGTATGGTAGTTGAATGGAATTTGTACTTTTTAACGGTGGGTAATGAAAAAAAGTGTCTAAATGAATTGATGTCGAATATAGTTATAGTTAATTTTTGCTAAATAGAATCCCAAAAATATAGAAATTCGCAGGGACAGTATGAAATATGGAACGAACATGCAAAATGATTTTGGCAAGATGTCTTTCGTTAAGGGATTTGATAAAATTTAAGGAAAAAGATGTAAATTATCTGTTTGATAAGTTAGGTCGTGCACTTGGGGATATGAATGTATCCACAAAAATTCTTCATGAATTTGAAGGGTTGAAGTATGAATGTAGAGGTTATTAATTGTGAGAAGGTTAAGAGTCAAAAAAGACGAGAAAAAATGCATGAGGCATTTCATTCGAGGAACTGAACAGTCACGAAGTGGTACGACGAACAGTTACATGAGGTCTATAAAAATGTTAGAGGTAGGCGACTGTTTATACTCTCTGGAAACATAAAATTATTTGGTAGAGTAAATTGTTGTTGCGCGCCATTGATGTGGTTAGATACGATTACGATGGAGGAGATTTGTGTATTAATCGAAAGGGCCAAGCGAGCAAAGGAGAGGGATACAGAAGCGGCGCGTAAATAAGGGTAGTGATTCTATTGAAATTATTTTCTTGTTTAATTTATAGGTATAGATGAATAGATATAAATAATGTAAATTGTGTGGAAGTGAATTAGAAATGAATGAGTGGTGGATAGTAAAATAAATATTGTGTGTGTTAAATTCTGGATGCCGATGATTCTGAGTTTCTGGTTGTGAAAATTTGGTTGTAAAATTGGGGAGTGGAGGAGAAGGAAAAGGGACAGGTTAAGGGCGCTATGATTACGGTGCAGTGGGAGAAATTAGTTGTGATGTGGTGAGATTGTCAGAGATTGAGCTGGATTCTATGTTGTAGAAAAGGAATTTGTAAATTTGGAATGATTTTGTTTTGGGGGGAAAAGGTGAATCTTCTTCGAGAAGCTATTGAAATTCTTAAAATTTAACAAGAATGATAAACAGATCAAAATGTTAGCGAAGAATTATGTGTTAAAATATTAATCATCGAGTAATGATTAATGTGTAGTAATTGATGGTATAGATATGAAGGAATATTGTGCATTAAGAACTTAATAATACAAAATGATAGTAGCAGATAGTAAATTGAATGTTGTGATTGTGAGGAATATCAATAACCATATGATTATGAATAGATAAACTTATGAACATATATATGAATCACATATGGTAGATACTAACTGTGGTAAAAATATAGAATCTTATTGAGAGGTTCTAATAATTGCTGAACCATCTTTTTTTTTTTTGCAAAAAGTTTAGATTATTTATATATGCTCAATCAAAGATTACAAAATAATTAAAAATCATGGACACATATGCCCTCCCACTCTCAAAAAAGAACTGATATCTACTTTGTTCGAATAGACTAACAATCTATTTGAAAAAAGTTATATTCAAATAAAATAGTACTCTATTCGAATAAAACTGCCCAGGAAGACTTCTATTCGAATATTGGTTTCCAAAACATGTAATCTCCTCTATTTTCTCAATGTCTGCAACCAATATTTGTTTCCAAAACATTTGATGTTCCAGATCGTCATTTGTAAGGTCATGTTCTAACTCCATTTGCATATGAAGAATTTCTCTCAACAGGTCATTTTTATATCTACCTTGAGTCTTCGTAGTTTAAGCATCACCATAAATAGCGGGTTAGCCTGCATAGGTTTGTACCAGCTCCGCTCCTCCACCTTATAAAATTCAGGATATCTACTTTATGCCTGAATGTATCAAATTGGAATATTGTGCAGTTTGGGCATGCGGATGCATTCACCAAACACAAGAGAATGATCTAATTTAGTTCGTGGGAATATTTTGATTTTCCAACAAGGAAATGAGTCCAGCCACTGCTTATTTTAGTAACATCTGTTGAGACGACTGAAGATTCAGTTAAGTCCTTTTTGGGCATTACACCACATGAAGTTCATACCTGAAGTACTACTCTTTGTCAAGTTGGCACTATCAAGGAAATTTGCAAAATTTGATATATCATTCAGCAAAGGAGGTAGTCCTTCTTTTCTTTCCGAGTGACTGAGAAACATATTATAATCACCTATTCAAGTCCAAGGTTTGGTGTTGTTCAACGAGAATCTTGTCAGCTGTGACCACAACTCCAGTCAATTTATTCCTAGGCAGTCTGCATGAATAAAAGAGAGGCAACAGTCCATGTATTCGAGCGTTATAAACTATTAATTTACCTGAATCACCTGCGGTTCCTGAGAGTTTTCTGCCCATAGTACCCATAAATTGACTTTCATATCCATTGATTCATTTAAAATCATCCTTGAACTAAATTCGAGAATGTAAAATCCATTGTTGAAGATCTTAGGCTCAGCAAAACACATAATCTGAGGTTTAAGTATTCCAATTTTCTTCTACAAATAATATATAGTTTTGGAGTTTCCTAAACCACGCGCATTCCAAAAGATAACTTTCATCAAATTCCTTTAAGCTAGGATCGTGTGGTTCTAGGATCTAAGGTGTACACCTTACCTCCTTTGAAAACTTGATTAGGCCCTAGTTTGGGCTGATTGCTATCCACGAGTTCCATCTCATCTGCCCAACTCTTCGGGTTAAGTAGTGTTCCTACTTTCACTTGCACATTAGAGATATTATCATGGTCTTCTTCATAAGGTTCCATGTGAAAATTTTGTGGTTGAGCCCCTTCTTCATTTGCTATTTCTGGACCTTCTTTCTCTTGTGTACCTAAAAATTCCTTTTGCCTATGTTCTTTTTCATTGTTGCTTAAAGCTTGAAATTGATTGATGCTTGTGGTCAAACTATTTTTAGAGGTGGCAGACCTGTGTTTGTTATGACTTGCCTTAGGTGTTGACCGTAATTATACTTCCCTGATATTCTGTTGCGTCATGTTTATTTCAGGAAAATGAATTATAGGTGATGTTATGCTACTTTCATTTGAGGTATCTTGAAAGTACAGGTGTTTGTTAGGCATGTGGAGTTGTTGATCATTGATTCCATTCTTCATAGGTTGCACATCTTTGATCTTCACCACTTGATTATTGATGTGGATCACCGGCTTTTTACTGATTATCTATAGCTGTTCATTCTGTCTGCTGGCCCAATGTATCACTTTGCATTCCGTTATTATATGCCCAATGTTGCTACAATGACCACAATATTTAGGAATCCTGTGGAGAATGACTTCCAGACTGATGATTGCTCCCTCCACCTTTATTAAAACATTATTTGGTATCAATTTCGATAAATCAATATCTTCATGAACACATGCATTGTGACCATAAACTTTGTTAGTAGTGGAGTGGTCTAGATGAATAGGTCTACCCAAAATTTTTCCCAAACACATTACGATCTTATGGCTCCATAATTCCATTGGCAAACCTGGAAATTTGTACCATATGAGAGCATTGATGTTGTTGTGTTTATCAATAGATAAATTTGGGTTCCAAGGCGTAATCCTCATGGGATGGTTCTGAACAATCCATGGTCCTTTACACCATATAAGTAGTTTATATTCTTCGCTGTCAAGATGTACAATGAAGAAGCCTTTTCCAATGGGGTTCAATTTGTAGAGCCTCGTAGTCTTCCAATGATAACGAGCATATTGTTGTATTTTGGCGAAATTGATTTTTTGGTGGACAGTCTACCAATGAGACAGAATTGGAATTCGGATATTCCTTCGGCAATATCATCGGATGAAATGGAAATTATTAGGGTTTCACCTTTAATCCCCGCTTGTATTAGTGGCGTTGATGGTTGTGATTTCTCCTTCCCTCAGACTATTTTGGCAAAGCTACTTATATTATCATTAATAACGCCATTAGGGATTTTACTATGGTTTGTGGAGACACTCCCCATAACCTGTTAACATTGTTTAACTTTGTTTAGTGATTTGATTTCTTCTTCTCCATCAGCTTTTCCCAGGAATCCCCATGGGCATACAATCTGAGATTGGAGATCAGGTTGCTTGGTAGTTTCCTCGGTCACTTGTGTCGCTCGATCCTCTACCGGAATATTCCCAGAATCTGGAATTTCTCCATTAATAATTGCTTCAGTTGGATTGAACTCCTTCATAAAACCCACCATATTTAGCCCCACCAATTTAAAACCATTGCTGAGAATCAACTGGAGTCGATTCATGTTAAGAGCATCCATGATTACAGAAGTGATTCATAAATTCAAGAAAGTTACTATCTGAATTTGCTACAATATCCAATCGGATACCAATTTGATCCTCATGAGAATTAAACCAACCAATTGAGAGATAATAATCAACCAGATTTAGTAATTATTAATTGATGAAGAGAGTAAACAAAATGAAATCATTGCCAACGAGGAATGAATAAGTATTATCGAAATGATGAAGATGATTTTTTGCCAACGTGACAAATTACTGTTAAAAATCTACTATTTTTATGATTTGTGTACTTTGTTATGTTTATATGTAGAAGATCTAGACTGAACCAACTTTAAATGATGATAAAGACATATATGCGAATCTTGAAGATGTCGATCCCTTGATGATTGATGTGAGAACTTGTGTGCCACAATTGGGGCATGATATAGAATAGGGTCGAGCAGTGCAGATACAGGGGGTATGGAGCAGTTTAGGGTAGTACCTAGTATGATCATCTTATCTGAGGAGGAAGCTACGGAGACTGATATGGATCACGACCCCCAAACTAGTGATCGAGAAGGTAGTGAGGATGGGGAAGAGGATGTGGAGGTGGGGGAGGAAGCATGCAAAAGAAAGGGATTAGAGACCAAAGAGATTATAATGTTCGGGAAGAAATACAGCAGTCCTGGGGATATAAAATTATAAGAGTATAAGTAGGAAATGATCGACCAGGAAATACCCTTAGATGGTATTCTGGTGTATCAAGAATAAATAAAAGATTGAAGCTCTCCCTTTGAGCGAACCAAAAAAAATTAATGAATGTCTTCGATGCAGCCCCGGGTCAGTTTAATCTGAATGTATATAACATTTTGAGGGTATGTAGGGTAATAAATGGTCGACTTAAGGAAAGGAGGAAGAGGTAATAACAGTCGATGATTTGTGTGTTTACTACACATTAAGGACGAACCTGAAATTAAAAGGGTACCGATATTTGGCGAGGTTCTTGAAGAGGCCGATATTTTATGACATGGTGTCAACTAGAGGTCGATACACCAATCATCATCGACAGGTGTCGGGGAATTACGAATTCAACAAGAAAGACCCGAGGGAGCAAATAAAAAGAAAAGCATTTCATCTAGGTCTGTGGTTAGGTTACTTAAATGATGAAGTTTGATGTGATCTCGAGTTAAAGTTATCTTTTATAATTTTATGTTTTTGTCTCTGTTTGCAGCTTTGAAGGAGAGCGGGAGGAAAGCAGAAGTAGATGAAAAATAGTAAAAGGTAAGAGAATGATTTTTTTGCTGGATTGATAACTAAACGATTGACCATGATCATCTGAATACGCTTTTTCAAGAAGCAGAGCTAAAAAGGTTGAGAACTAAAGGTTCGGAAGTACCTGTTATTCGGGGAAAAATGTCGGCGAAGAACAAGAGAGCCACTGATATGAGTTTACCTCTGGTAAATCCTTCCTTGGTAGGGTGCAACATAAATACGGAGATCGATGTTATGTTGGGGGAGTCTTTTGTCAAAAATAAGAAGCAAAAGAAGGTAAACTCTGAAGTACCTCCGTTGCTTAACTCGAAGAGAACTACTCGACAGTCGTCAACTGAAGGGGTCAAAGTGACTGCAAATCTAGATCTCGTGGTGAGTGAGTTAACTCTACGAGGTTTGATCAGTATACTTCCCAAAAAAACTACTGGTGGGTCATCGGAGAAAAAAATAGAGGAGGTGTCTGAAACGGAGGTGCAGAAGACTAAGGAGTCTTATTCGTCCAGAAGGGATGAGTTGAAAAAAGATATAGAGGATTTTATGGTGGGTATCGATAGCTTGGATACCTTTTAAAGCGAGGGACAGAGGAATTTTGCGAAGATGAGAAATTTTAATGTTTTTTTTGGAATGAAAATTCTAGTTGGTCACTCGAATATTAATTATATGACTTTCATGTAGATTAAGAAGTTGATGGGTGAAGCAATGGGTCGTGTTGAGGATAGTGTTGAGTTGGTAAACCAGGTGGTTGCCTGCAAAAATATAAAGAAGGAGGTGATCGTGGAAAATGCTTATCTGAATGTGATTCTGAATAGGTATAAGCTTGACACGAAGAAGGCGAATGAGGCTGTACTGGCTGAAGCGAAGAAGGTGCTAGAGAAAGAGAAAAAAGAAGCTTTGGCATTGCAGAAAGCTACTTATGAAAAAGATGTGAGAGATCAACTTGCTGATATTCGCAGAGCGATGGAACTGGAGCAGGGCAAACTTCTCGGTGATGTGAAATCTCGAATGAATGAAGAAAAATTGGAAAAGTGCAAGGAAGTGAGGATGTATTATTTAGGACAATTCGAGGAGGCAGAAGATAGGAAAAAATATTACAAGGGACTTGTAAAAACTGGGGGTCTTCCATGTGATGACAGTTCGGATGATGATGTACCCCAGACATCTGATGTTCGCGGTGTAACTGATGTTGTCAAAAATAAAATGACAATGGATATCCAAGGTCCTCGTCTTAGGGAAGTATTAGATGTGCAGGTACCCGAAGGTGCCTTAAATGAAGATAAATCTCCGTCTGAAATGTTAAATCTTGCTTAAAAAATGTTGTGTTAAGTGAAAGTATGTAACAAATGGCCAGTGTGACTGGAACAATTTTAATTTTGTGTGTGCGAAGGATATTTGTGTTGTTTTTAAATATTTGGATAGATAACTATTTTGCATGTGAAAATAAGTTTTTAAGTCATAGATGAGAGAAAGTGATTGGTGTCGTAAGTGATGTTATATTCGAGTAGATAAGTAAAGAACGCTTGTATGCGTGAAATGTGAAAGATGGCCAAAAAATGGCAAGTAAGGATTACCAGATGTTTATCTAAAGATAGGTATCTGGATTTAGATTGGAGAAGAACAAGAGCTCAGAAGAGGTTGTTCGATAAGTAAAGAACACGAAGTAAAATATCCTGTATTTGGATATGCAGTCACGTAAAGTTGAATGATAGATTTTAGGATACTTGTTGAAGCAAGGACCTAAGAACAAATCAAGATAGTAAGGAAATTGTTTGTCTCAAGAATACTTGACAAGCATTGATCGAGATCAAATCGAAGTAGTAAAGATATCGTTTGTCTGATAAATACTTGATAAGTATATATCGAAATCAAATCGAAGTGGTAAAGATATTGTTTGTCTAAAGTATGCTTTGACAAGTATAGATTGCGATCAAATCGAAGTGGTAAAGAATATAATGATGAATCAAATTGTTTATTTAATTTGAAGAAAATGATTACAGTGTATCATTTGTAAAAGAGTTTTAGCTGAGTAGTATTCCATGGATACTCAAGTTCAATTTCGTCTTCGGTCATGAGCCAATAAGTTCCGCTATCTATTTTGTCGCTAATAATTTAAGGCCCTTTCCTGTTTTCTGATAACTTTCCAAATTTTTTAGGTCGAGTACTGTCTTGGATCCTTCGTAGGACAAGTTCTCCAATATCGAATTTCCGTTGTCGAACTTTTTTGTTATATGCTTTTTTTAATGTATCATGATATCGTCCCAAAGTGGCAATGGCTTTGTCTTGGGTTTCTTCGATCCAATTGTGGTTACAAATAGACCGAGTTCATTTTCCTCATCAGAGATTTTTCGTCGAGTACTAGGGAGATCAAGGTCTAAAGGTATGACTGCTTCGGTAGCAAAAGCCATCATGAAAGGAGTACAACATGTTGAAACTCAAGGAGTAGTATCGTAGGCCCATAAGATACTGAGTAGTTCATCCACCATCTGCCTTTCTTGTCGTCGAGGTTCTTGCGTAAGCCATATTTGATGCTTTTGTTGATGGCTTTAGCTTGTCCGTTGCCTTGAGGATAATATGATATGAAAGTTGTCAACTGAATCTTGTATTTATGGAAGAAAGCAAGAACTTTAGCACTGATAAACTGTTTTCAATTATTAGAGTGTATCATTTGCAGATAACAAAACCGGGTAATGATGTGCTCCCAATGGAACTTGATGACCTCATTCTCATCAATATGGCAGAGAGGAAGTGCTTCAACCTACTTGGTGAAGTAATTGGTGGCAGCTAAAATGAACCTTCTGTTTCCCGATGCTGGATGGAATGGGCCAATAATGTCGATTCCCCATCGCTTAAACGGCCAGAGGATATTGCTAACATGTAAGTCGAGGGCTGGGCACTTGATGTCCTTAGCGTATATTTTGCATTTGTAACATTTACGGACAAAGTCATCGCAGTCTTGTCTCATCTTGGGCCAATATAATCAATGTGTGAATGCACGTTGGGATAGCAATCTTTTGAAAGCATATGCACCACAGATACCTCTGTGATGCTCTCTGATTTTGATCTGAGCCTATTTCTGCATGATGCCCTTGATAAGTGGTCTGCCTCTAATGAGTCGATATAATATTATATTTTGGATGGTGAATCTGGTACATTTGGCTCACAGGGATCGAGCTTCTCCTTTATTACTGGGGAGGATATTGGAGTTGAGGTAAGCATAAAATGGTCTTCTCCAGTCTTCAGGGTCATCATCTTCATTAATGGTTATCTGGAGTATTGACAAGATATCGAGGCTAGAATGTTCGAGGATCTCAATTTGTAAAGATGTTTCTTCACTGTCTCCCAATATGGCAGCGATGTAAGCTAATGCATCGGTATGACAATTTTTTTGTCGAGGTAAACACGAGATGGCTGTATGCCTAAATTTTTTCATCTTTTCCTCGACCGAGCCTGCGTAAGTAACCATATTGCCTATTACCTTGAAAGTTTTGTTATAATGATTGGCGACGAATAAGGAGTACACATATACTACTAATTCCTCAACTCCGAGAGTAAGTGCAAGATCGAAACCGTGTAAGATTCCTTCGCATTCGGCTTTATTATTGGTTGCATAAAAGTTGAGTTTGATAGCTATCTCAATGCGATGATTGGAAGGCATAACGAGGACTATGACAATTCCAGATCCTTGTGTTCTTACCAATCTGTCTGTAAAACATTGCCAACAAAAACTTTTGGACCATGCGTCTGGTTCTATAATTGAGTCATCGATGAAGATTTCTTCGAGTTATTCCCTATCGGGGTTTTTGACAGGCAAATCTTTCAAAAAGTCAGCTACTGCTTGTCCCTTGATGGATATTTGAGGTTCAAAGCAAATATCATACTCTCCATGAAAGGCAGACAATTGTTAGATTCTGCGAGATTTTTCTTTCTTGGTGAGTACCAGTTTGAGAGGGTACTTGGTGATGACTTTGATTGGATGAGCTTAAAAGTAGGGATAAAGTTTTCGAGAGCTGTAGACCAAGGCAAGTAGCTATTTTTTTGTCATTGTGTATCGCTTTTCAGAAGGAATAAGTGTTTTCCTGAGGAAGTAGATTGGTTTCATTACACCGCCATCTTCTCAAATAAGAATAGAACTAATTGAATCTTCCGTTATGGATAAGCTCATAGTGAGTGATTTTCCATCAATTGGAGTACTCATTATAGGAGGATGCCACAAGTATCGTTTAAGATCGTGGAATGCCATTTCACAGTTAGGAGTTCAAATAACTTATTTTTGTCGTTTATTCAAATGAGGAGTGGGGTTGCCACGAAGAAGAAGGTAAAGGAGGTTGCATCAATCGGATGACTTTGAGATGATCTGTGAAGAGCGGCTATCTTGCCGACCAATTTTTGAACATCTTTTTTTGTTCGAGGAGTGGGAATTGCAATGAGTACTTTAATTTGAGCTAGATCGATTTTGATTCCACTTTTGCTGACTTGATGTCCCTATAATTTGCCAGATACTGCGCCGAATTGACATTTCTCTAGGTTGAGCTTCATCTGGTATTTGCGAAGGATATCGAAGATAGTTTGGAGGTTTATGAGATGATCTTTCTTTTTCAGGCTTTTGCTGATCATATCATCGATATATACTTCCATGTTTTATCGAGCCAATCTTTGAATATTTGGGTGACAAGTCGCTGGTAAGTAGCTCCAGCATTCTTTAACCTAAAAGGCATTACTGTGTAAAAGTAAAGTCCTCTTTCGGTTATGAAGGTTGTTTTTTCTTGATCTTCCTCGGTGAGTGGAACTTGGTTGTATCCCGAGGCGGCATCCATCATAGAAAAAAGTTCGCGTCCTACGACTAAGTCAATAAGTTGTGGAATTAGTGGTAGCAAAAAAGTATCTTTGGATGTGAATTTGGTAGGTTCTGTGAAGTTGACACAAACCCTCATTTTTGCCATTTTTCCTTGGCACAACGACGATATTAAAAACCTACTTCGGATATTTAGCTCCCCGAATAAATCCTAAGCGATGGAGTTTACCAATCTCTTCGTTGACTGCATCTCAAAGTCGGGGAGCTAGATTCCATCATTTTTGGATGACAGCTATGCTGCCTGGAAGGAGGTTGAGTCGGTGGCAAGAGATTGAAGGATCGATTCCAAGCATTTCTTGCAAAGTCCAGGCGAAGACGTCGATGATTTTCTAAAGTAGTTATATCATGGCCCCTTTTTCGTCGATTGACAGCTTGGATCCAATAATGGTTATGCTTCCTAGCCTATTGAGTTTAATAGTTTCAACCATTTCAGTATCATGTTGTTCAAATGTGGGTGGTGCTTCATGTTGTAGTTGCTATGCCTTAAGAAGTTTAGCTATTTAAGGGTTAGTTGTGGTATTTTTGCACATTCGTGAGACTATTTGGCTGCCCTTGATTTTATTGACTCCATGATCCGTAGGAAAACGTCGCGCTAGATGATAAGTTGAGGGTACTGCTTTGATAGAATGTAACCATCTGCATCCCAAAATGCCCAAATATTTTAACTCTACATCAATGACAAGAAATTTAAGGAATGTGATCTCTGAACCTGCTTGAGCTGGCAGAGTGATTTCTCCTATGGCTAATTCTTTTGAACCATTGAAGCCTGTGATTGTTGATGTCGAAGCTTTTACTGAATCTGTAAGGCCCAGGACTTCGATTGCCCTTCTGAATAAGGCATCCATGGCACTTTCAGTATCGACGAGAAGAGTATGTAAGTAATCATGTCCGACTTTGAGCATAATAACGAGAGGGTCATCATGAGGGTATTTAACATGACTTGTGTCTCAGTCCTTGAATGTTATCTGGGAAGGACATTTTGATTTGCTTGTGCTAGGAAAGAAGTTTTGCTGATTTGTCTGAGGAGGTTATTTTGCAGCAAGACGTAATACGATCGTCTTATTTTCTTTTCTTCCATTCTTTAATCTCGATCATATACAAATGGCGAGCTTGTCCCTAGATCTGATTTTGTTTGACTACTTTGATTTTTGCTTATTCTTCGAATAATTTCTGAATGTCGAAGACATAATTGTTGAGTCTTCCAGCTAAGAGGTTACCATTAAAGATACGTATGAGGGAGTAACACCTATCAGTTTCATGACTACGCACATTATGATACTGACATAAGGGTCTATTCAGGAGATTAATAATTGTTTGTGGTACGCGATAGCACTCATCTCCCTTTAACGTCGGCAAGATAGCGGAGAAGGTTGTTATCATTGGCGGCAGAATTGGGACAGGTCTGTTGGGTTTGCCATCTATTCTTCTAGTGTTATCAGTATTTCTATCGCGTTGTTTCGGCGCTTCAGTAGTGACTGCTCGGTAGGTTGGGGTCGAAGATGCTTCTCGAGAATGGATGATAGAGATACTTTTCATCTTATCTTTCATCGATCGTTCTTTCTCAATGTAGTTATTAACCACGTAAATCATTTTAGTGCCCGTGCGTGGTTTGTGCAGTGTAACTTCTTCTCAAACTTTTAAGTCGATGTACAAGGCGGAGGTGAATGCCGGAACAACAATTTTAGGGTCTGAATACCCAGTCTTTTGTGTTTCCTATAGTAAACATTTATAAAAGTTTGCCAAAGTTTCTATCGCGCCTTGCTCGAAGTAAAACAAAGAGTCAATAGTGATTTTGCGCTCCCTAGCATGAGCGTAGTTGGATTCGAAAAGATGTTGCAATTTGCTGAAGGTGGTGATGATGGCCTCTTGGATAGTGTGGAACCATCAGAGTGGTTCTTCTTTTAGGCTCATGTTGAATAGTCTAGACAGCATATGGTCGAGCTTGGAGTATAACCCAACCGCGGCTTTAAAATGTCGAACATGGGTAAGCGGATCAGTTAGGCCTTCATATCGATTGAACTTGGGCATATGTAACTTTTATGGGATGGGCATATTTTTGAGATATGGAGAGATGGGGTTTGTTTCGATTCTATCAAGTACAGATCGTCGGCCTGTGATGTCAAAGGTAATGAGTTGGATTCTATTGTTAAGGTCATCTAAACTGAGGAATTGTTGTAAGGGAAGAGGTAGGGCTATATTTTGAGGAACAAAATTGCCCTGTCCCTCCCGTCCCAATCGATCCCTGATGGGCCTCCTTTCTGGAAGATGGGTTTGAGGACATGAGCGTCGACTTCCTTGGGTTGTCGAGGCTGATGAAGTTAAACCTAAATGTCGAGAGGCTCTATTTGGATTTCCTGATTTAGATCGAGACATTCATTAATCGTCCTCTCCTAGCTGATCATCGCATTGAACTGCTTTTGATCGATGCTCACTTGGAGCCAGTGGAGGTAACGTCTGGCGAGCAGTGAGTCGATCTTGTTTCCTTCATAATCTTTCCATCTCATTTTGATATGTTGGACTTTACTGATCCAAGACTTTTCTGCGTTTGTCTATTTCTGTTTGAAGAGCTTGAGCGTGGATATGCTGAACTTCCAATCTCTGGGTTTTATCTGAGACCATTTGTTTTTGAAGTTCAAGGACTGTACCGCGTAGATCAATAGCTCCTGGTATGTCATGATCTCTTATGGTACTGGAATGGCTTCTCAAGTTCATATTTGTCATCGGATGGTGTTTAGATTAGAAATGGCAAAAAAAAGTTTGGCATTCCAACCGACGGCGCCAATTGTAGTGGTGGGTTTTCCAGGAGGAAAATATTTGCCAATACTTATTTGTAAATACTATAATAATACTAAATAAATAAGATTTTATGTGGAAAACTCAGTGAATGCCGAGAAATACCATAACCTCGAGGAGGATTTTGATGTAAAATCTAGTATATTACTTGTTATTACAGAGATTTTGAAGGAGAGTGGGGTTATGAAGTTATAATTGCAATGAAAAAGGATTTTTTGGTTCTTAATCATCTATTCTCTGCCTGAATTTATAGTTGGTTCAGGCAGTTTTACAAAAAAGAAACAGTCTCCTATTCTAGGGGAAGTGGGTGAACTTCACGGATCTCTAACAGCTCTTTCTTCACCAGGCACAATGGCTAGCTACTTCTGGTAGGTCGAGGACAAATAGAATCTTTTAGAATGATGAGTTATCTTCAACTGTAATGTATTGTCTCCCCGAATGTAGGTCTTCGATTATGTATAGCTGTCTTCGACTACGCCCTACCGGCTTATCCTTGTCGAATCTGGGGAATATGTTATTACAATAAGCAAACCAATTTTGTGTTAAACTGTGGAAAGTATCACTTCATGGTGATACAAGGGATAGTTCTTGGGCATATCATCTCCAACAAAGGGATAGAAGTTGATAAGGCCAAAATCAACATTATTTCTTCATTACCACCTCTTAGAACGGTTAAAGCCATTAGATCCTTTCAAGGCCATGTCAGGTTTTATCGCCGGTTCATCAAAGATTTTAGTAACATCTCCCAGCCCTTGTGGAATTTACTTGTAAAAGATATAGATTTCCACTTTGATGATGAATGTTCCAGAGCTTTTAGAAAGCTCAAACTTCTATTAACTTCCGCTCCATTTATCTAACCGCCCAACTGGGATTTTCCATTTGAATTGATGTACAATACCTCTGACTACGTTGTTGGAACAGTTTTAGGGAAAAAAGTAGATTAACAACCTCATGTTATTTACTATGCCAGTCGTGCACCCAATGATGCACAAATAAATTACTCCACCACTGAGAAGGAGTTATAAGCCATTGTATTTGCATTAGAAAAAATTTGGTCATATTTTGTTGGGTCCAAAATCATTGTCTACACCGATCACACGGCCTTAAAATATTTGTTATCCAAATGAGGCGCTAAAGCTTGGTTAATCCGATAGTCTCAAATTAGGGATATGTGCAAGTTAGGGATGTGATTGGGAGTTTCTTATGATCCAAGTTAGGGATATGTGAAACTCTTCTTATACAAGTTCTTCTTATACAAGTTAGTGATCTTTTGTGCAGACTCTATACATACTTAGCATAACCCCAAAACTTCCCCCCTAACCATTATCCCCCCAACTAGCAACATTGGGAAACCAAAATCTTTTAAAACTCATTAAATGCCTTTTCACTATAAAGCCAGGCCTTTCCCCATACCTTCTTCAAAATACAAGTATTTCTTTTCTTCTCTTCACTTTTCTTCTCTTCACTTTTCTTCTCTTCAAATCTTTAAAAAAATGCCTCATTTCTTTACAACTAAGAGTGACTCTTCTTCCAAAGAATAGTACATTGGATTTACTATATGTTATGATTCATCCTCCAACAATGAGGCTAGCTAGACAGAGAAGGATGAGAGTGAGTATGGGTAGATACAAGAAGAGGAGGAAGAAGAAATAGACGTGGAAGAAGAATAGACAGATGTGGAAGACGAAGTAGGGACAGATGAGGAAGAAGAAGAATAGATATACGAGGAAGAAGAAGATGAAGAGATTGAAGAAAATGGAACAAAAGAGAAAGATGAAATTTTGTATGTGTCTATGGGTATTGCTTTGTTTTCTAGGTTCTCTTTTGGGATCCCTTCTCTTTTTGGGATGTAGAGATGTTTTTGTTTTATGTTTGGGATCCCAGAAAGTGTTTTTGCTTTTGTCTAGGGTCTCTTTAAGTTTTTGTATTGTAGTGGTGGCAATTGTTTTGTGAATCATTGGAAATGTAATTTCCTTTCTAGATGATATCTCTTCAATCTAACATCTCATATCAGACCAGTTGGAATTTGGAACTGTAATTTATTTGTAACTGTAATTTTTTGTATTATAGAGCTGCCTTTTATTATATTGTGGAAATTCCATTTTTTTTGCCTTTTTCCTTTTTTGTATTGTAGCAATTTTAGACTAAAAATTTGTACCTGTAATTTTTAGATCAATGAGTACTTGTACACCTGCACATTTTAGACCACTGTGACCTTCTGCGCATTTCAGACTAGTATGATTGTGTGAGTACCTTCTACACATTTTAGACCAGTCAGATCTTTTCCCATACCATTTATACATTTCAGACCAGTCAGACCACTGTGAGTATATTTTGTACATTTTAGACCAGTATGACTGTGTGAGTACCTATAAATTTTCATAGATATAATAGCCAAACAACAACAAATAAGCACAGGCATGTAATAGAGTGAGTACCTGTTAAGTTACAAAATAGACAAACAAGAAACATTTATGAAAAAAACTACAAATAAAAGAAGAGTACATAGAGCACCTGTTAACATTCAATTAATAGAGTGCCTTGGGGCATGAACTTGTTGTGTTAACGCCCTAGTTTTCCTCGGGACATGACTTGCTTGCGTTAGCCTTGGGGCTTCAGTATCTTGAGTTTGCCTTATACCCCTAGAAGATCACCCACCACCACCACCACCACCTGTACCACCACTTCCCCACCCTCTTATATTTGGTATTCTAGGTGGTAAGACAACACTGCTTATATGTCTTGCCATGCTAATATTTGTATCTACCCTCTTAGGTGCTCTTGCCACTCTTGGTCTTGCTGTTGCTAGTGCACTCATACAAGTTTTCTAGTTGTGACCATAGCTATCATATTTTCCACATCTCTTCAGCCTCCTTTCTTCATCTGGATCAGGGATTCTTTATTTTCAAGGTTTCCCAGCTCCTCTCACCAATGGGGGAGGTTGGAAATGGTTTTCTTAGTTTGTAGGCTACCTATAATATAAAAATAAACATAGATATCAAATATTAACTCAGATACACTTGTGTTCAAATATAAGCCTTCTCATATTCTGATCCATCAACTACATAATATATGGCATTTTTATATATTTGGACATATGAAGTAACTTTATAAAATCAAGAAACATAGTTGTTAGCCATCCATAAAAAAAATTAGCTTTTAAAAATATTAGAGACACAACTTTGTAAACATTTAGATTATTAAGCAACAAATACTTTACATACTTAACCCATTGCCACCCATAAGGGAGCATAGTACTAACAGAATGCACACATGGTAGTCCAGAATGTTGCCATTCATGGTAGTCATATTAATGTGTATTGTTGTTCCTCTCCATCTTTGGCTATTTATCCCAATTACAAGAAATGATCCTGATATTATCCCTTGCACCTAATATTGACAATAGCATTTGATCATCTTATCAATGCGGGTCTGTATTCTAGGGACCAATACAAATCTACAAATAGGATATACATATAGTCACATAGTAGTTCATGAAATGAAGAAAAGATCTTAAACAATAAGAAAAGGCCTTATTTAGCTTAATTACCTACTATTTCCTACTCCTTTTCCTTGAGTCTCCTATAAAACATGAGTTTCATCAACATTATATTCAACTTTTCTAGTAACTTATGGATTGGCCTGTCTCTAATCTTTAAAATCCACATGTTAAAAGACTTACTGAAGTTGTTTGTGATGTGATAACACTTGGCAGTGACATCAATGTGGGACCTAGCCCAGTATTTAAATGGCTCCTTAAGTAACCAGTCATGTGCAATTGGGTTTTCCAGTTTGAGTTAGTCCATGCGCTTGTTCTATTCATATTTGCTAAATATCTTTATTGTACTCCGCACTAACCACTCTATTTTGATCCCCCTGTGAAACTTCATCATATTCTTATACATATGTCTAAAGCAGAATTTGTGATTTGCATGAGGAAAAAGGGAAGTCACAACATCAATGAGTCCCTTCTGCCTATCTGATATGAATACTAGCTTTTGATTATGTAGAATGAGATAGGGCAGAAGAACTTTAAAGAATTTGGTCCAAGATTCTTTACATTCTGAACTACATAAGTAAAGAACAATAAGGAATAGGCCATTGTTGCCATCCTAGGCAATCATAGATAGATAAACCCCCCCATATTTACCCTTTAGAAAATAACCATCCAAACCAAATGCAGGTTTATACCCACTTTACCATCCATCAAAACTTTACTTAAACATCACCAATGAACTTTTCCGTTGGATACTCTGATGATCTTTACTACATTTGGCGAAACTGCCAGGGTTAGCCAATAAGACTTATCTTATAAATTCAGGTTGCACAATATAACCCTCATCATATGATACAACTATCCTCTTCATGCATATAGTTCAGCCATTCCATGAAGTATAATATGAAATATCAATACCATATCTTCTTGAAATCAGCTCTTTCACACCTGCTACTCAGGTGGTTCTCACTATCTTAATTGTTTCTTCAACTTCTTTTACCACCCACAAGGCATTTACATTTTTATTGGATTGGTTACTCTTACCATGACATGTGTGAATGAGATTACTACTGGATCTCATACTGAAAGTGGTACCATTTGGGTTATCCTTAGCATAGAACATCCATTAATAGCTAAATGTTTCAGCCTCAGTACAAATATATCTTACCCTCATATAGTCATTCTTTTTTGTTGGAATTGGTGCTTGTTCACAATGGCTCATTGCCTTAAAAAAGTTCTGCAAACATCAACTGTGGGCCACTCCATGCCAATAACCATTTCTAACCCAGGATTATGCACATGTAATGTAGTATGATGAACTTCAGCATCTTTTGTTGCAAAAATTTTATCACATTTGTTGGCAAAATCACTAAGCTCATTATCATATCTATTTATATAAGCTTTGGATGGACAATCATCACCATCAACTGATGAGCGATTTGAGTAATACCCTTCCTCTGCATCTAGGTTAGTTTCTGCCCATTTATTCCAAGCATCAACTTCATCTTCATTATTTGAAGCCTCTCCCCGAATCTAATTACAGCCTCAGTTTTAACATTAACTGAAGCCTCTCTCCACAATCCAACTCCAGCCTCAATTTTAGCATTAACTGGAGCATCTTCCCCCAATCCAACTTCACCCTCAGATTTAATATTAGGTTCATCATCACTAAAGTCCATATGTGGAAAATTACCAAGTTCTTCCTCAGGTAGTTAACTTTCCCTTGGTTTCTTAACTCTTTTAGTGTTTTCTTCACCACTTCGTAAACTATTGAATTTTCTTTTTTGCTTTGATACAACTCTTCTTCTTTTTTAGTCACAACTACCTTTTGTCTACCCCTGGCAATAGTTTCATGTTGAAGTAGATCAAATTGTGTACTCTCATGCCGCAGTGGATCAAATTGTGCCACAACTTGAGAAGTAGGACATATTGGTAGTCCTTCATCTGGTTCCATCATAACTACATCTGGCTATTAAATTAAAGGTTGGGGCATAACTTCTATAGGCACTTCATATGTATAGAAATGTACATCCTACATACTATCTCCATTGCTGCAATGCCACATCTTATAGAAACTTGTATCATCACAAACATCCACTATCTCAGCTGCACACAGTATCTTCACCACTATCCCAGAACCAGGTAAGATAGGTTAATTTATTCCAATAATATAAGACATAATATACTCCAACAGACCTTGATAGTAAAACTAATCACCATCTACATTTTCAAATATATGAATGTCCCCATCAATATATAGAAGATGTGTGTACCCTGTCTCCCCAGGTTCAGACCATCAACCTCCCTAATGAATAATGACATTTTTTAGGTCATTCCTGTCATTATAGCTTACCCCAAACACTATATAATTAAGACAAATATCATGGTAATATACCAAAATACCTAATTTAAAAACACCACTTGTAAAAGCCCCAATTTTTTAAATATAGCCTTATTTTATAAAACAAAAACCCTTATTTCATAATCCAAACAACTTTTAAAAATCCCCAATTTTGTAATCCAAACTCTAATTCTGAACACAAATCTTCTAACTATTATAATGGGAAGACCAAAGTGACAAATATCATATAGAAAATTACAAATTTTGTCTATTCATAAAGAAAGAAATAGAGAAAGGGAGAGAGAAAGAATTACATTGTGATTGGAGAGAGATAACAGATTTAAAGGTTTGGCGAGATCAGTTATTAGATTGCCGCATTCTAGTTTTCCAAAAATTTTATAGTTGCAAAAAATACAAATTTCCTTAAATTTTCCCTCTAAGAATATTTTTTGTTTAAGACAATTTTGGTGAAGAGATGATCGGAAGACAACTTGTTCACCTGTTAGGGGAAATCATGTGCAACTCATGTAAGGGTAGTTTACTCAATTCATGTCAAAATTTGAGTTCAACAATGGCTAACATATGGTCAGAGGCAATTTGGGGACCAAAACTACATATTTAAGTACTTGGGGAGTAAATGCAAATATTCAGTCTGTAGGTGGGACTTTAGTCAATACTTCTAGACCATTTATCCCGACGTCTCATCGATGGTGGTGAAGATCTCCTACCTATCTTAGAGACATTTCCTGATAAGCAGCTCATGGTCATTTTACAACTACCTTGGTATGCCAACATTGACAATTATCTTGCTACTAAATGATTACCTGACCGCTGGTTTAATCAAGATAACACTAAATTCATATACGAGGTTAGACTTTTTAGTTGAGACGATCATTATCTGTATAAATTTTTTTCTGACTAAGTTATTAGGAGATGCATTCCAAATGATGAGTTCCAGAGCGGACTCATGTTTTTCCAGACCTATACCCGTGAAGGGCATTTTAGTACTAAGATAACGGATACAAAAGTTCTTCATTCTAGTTTTTATTGGGCTACCCTTATTACGACCCCACTCTACGAGCACCGATATTGTTCACACTTAACCACTACGGTTCTCCAGCAGTGTAAAAATTTTATTCCTAATAAAAGGTCTTAGTGACATGTAGAGTAAAATCTTAACTTAAGGACCATACACCTGGTAAGATCTTAAGTGATGACGAACTAAACCATTGGTGCTACCATCACCGTAAATGAGCTAGGCACCTTTCCAATACCCCCTCAGCCGGGGTGTTATATCCTTTTTTCGTGATGCACAAATCTTTTATTCCACTTGTGATAGGTGTTAGAGGACCAGCAATATTTCTCACTATAACATGATGCCCCCAAACAATATTCTTATTCTAGTAGAAACTTTTATATTTTAGCAGAAACCTTTATATTCCAGTCATAGTGGATTATGTCTCCAAATGGGTTGAAGCGGTAGCATGCCCGACAAATTACCATATAATGTGGTCAAATTTATGAAAAACATCTTTAATCATTATACACTCCTCGAGCAGTTATTGATAATGGTAGGAAACATTTTTATAATTGTGTTTTGGAAACTTTATTAAAAACTTATTCCATCACTCATAAAGTTGTCATACCTTACAATCCACAAACAAGTGGTCAAGTAAAAATTTCCAATCGGGATATTAAAAGAATTTTAGAAAAAGTTGTTCGAACTTATCACAAAGACTGGTCAAATATTCTTGATGATGCTCTTTGGGCCTATCGAACCACTTATAAAACCTCTATTTGAATGCCACCATATAGAATTATCTTTAGGAAGGCTTGCTACATGCCCGTAAACTTGAGTACAAAGCTCTTTGGGCCACAAAAGCCCTTAACTTTGAGATAGACCAAGTTGGGTCCAAGAGAAAGCTTCAACTTTCTGAGTTGGATGAACTCCATCATGAGGCTTATAAAAGTTCAAAATTTTATAGGAAACGTATCAAAAAAATTCACGATAAATCAGTTATTCGTAAAACCTTTGAGCCCAATCAAAAGGTATTACTTTATAATTCTAAGCTACGTCTATTTCCCAGGAAACTACGACCCCATGTGCATGGCCCCTTTGCGGTCAAACTATTTTTCCTTATGTGGCCATGGAGGAGGACCCTAAGAATGGAAATATTTTTAAGGTCAATGGCCAACGATTAAAACCATACTTAGAGTCCTACACTTTTGATGAAGAGACAACATTTTAGATGATCCAGTATATCAGAGCTGGTATTCTATACCACTATAGTACCATTATAACATCATCTAAGTATAAGGGTATATTCATCTAGTTGACGACGATAAACTTAGAACTTCTTGGGAAGCAACCCATAGCACATTCAGATAAAAAAATTTAGATTTTCTCTTCCATTAATTTTCTTGTTCTCAAACATTGAAGGCAATATGTTTTATTTAAGTTTGGGGGTAGGAAAACATTTCTATAAATGTTTTTTGAAGAAAAAAAAAATAATGGCACTTTAAAAATTTATAATATATTTTTGACGAATTTCTAAACACTTAACTGATTTTATCTTGACATAAATATTATGGAAAAGCCTAAAATTTGAAATTATACCAAGTATACACTATAATATTTTTGACTATCTTAAGCTAGATATACTATCTTTTTTTAAGCGACTAATTCAAGTTAGCTTGGCAAATTTTAAAAACATGCACTTCACTGTAGTTTTGCAATTAATATTTTCAATAAATTTTTGCTCAGTGTAAGGGAAATTTAGCATTTATGTTAGGAATATTTTTTTATAAGGGAGACAACTGCCTAAGAATAAGTTCATTTCTAAGAAGAAAAATTTAATAAAAATAAGCCAACTCGCATAATAAAGAAATGAAAGAGGAAAAATTATCACCAATCTCGAGCTTGACCATGGGCTATTTGAAAAGAGCATAAGAAAATGTTTCTTGTAAGAATCATTAGTCGAGGTTATGATGAGGCACTACACCAAGGAAACCTTAGCTAACTGGCAGGGATTGTTTGTAGGGGCCTAACTTCGTTTGAAGGGAAGTCGGCTCTTATACCATAGGATTTATCCTTTACCAAAGTAATTTAAGTATATAATCTATAGCATAAGTAATCTACTAACAATATACTTGCGTAGAGGCCTAGAATGTGATGCTCCACGACCTCTGATGAGGATTTTTAAAAGATTTTTTATTACTGTCGAGTAGTCGAAGGTACGAGTGCTGTGCGTTTTATAAGGTGATCGAAGGTAAATTGCAAGGGTTCAGGGGAGAGATTTTGTAACCCCTCTATGATTCCCCATCCCTCCTATTTATAGAACATAGAAAGGGCTGATTTATCTTAGGAGGTCAAATTACATGTGTACCCTCCAGGTATCAGGCGGTTATCCCGGAGTTGGTGTTGATGCCAAAAATATCGGGTCTGGTACTGTGCTCAGGTACTGCAGCAGTTGTTGGGTCTATCACTATAGATCTAAGAATCAATAGCATCGCCACTCTGGTCTGGTGAGCTGGCTGTCTTCCTTCGACCACGTATAAAAGTGGTCGAAGTGTATCTTATGCTGACGTGGGGTCTTTGTCCTCAAGGCTTGTTCAGAGTCGAGGCTTCATCTTAAAATAATCTTACAAGGCTTGTTTATAGATTGAGTGGGCTTCGAGGTAGCCTTCGAGTAGGCTTCGAGGTAGTCTTCGTATGTTCAAATAACGGTAGAAGGTTGCGTGTAGGCTACTGCATTCGCCCCCTCTCAGCAAGGGTCACGAAAACGGGTGTAGAAGCGATTGCTGAGAAAAGTCGTTGGTTGTTAGAAGTTGAACTGTTGGCTGTTGGTTTTCAAGGGGGGTAATAATGGTGGGTAATAAAGAAATGTTGGTAATTACGGAGTAATAAATAAGGTTAAATGGGGCTATAAAAGTATGGGTTATAGAGGCAGTAACACTGCATACTCCTTTTCTGTTGCACTCTCTTCTCCTTTCTCTGCATTTCCTAAAAAACATAATGGACACCACACCCAACACCCACTGCCATAAAAGGATTGCATTCATCGAAGACCATCGAAAAGGGCAAAAGACTGCTGAATTGAAGTTGAAGCTCTTCGGTAATCATGAGCTCGACTGGTACATGCCTGACCTTGTACAGTTAGAGATCGGGAAACCCATAAACGGGGTGTCTAATGCTTACTTGTGGGGAAGATGAAATTTTACTTTACTACTGTTGAGGGACGCTACCTCTATCTGCGGAGTTTAACCGAATGTCTTGTGCAGGTAGAGGATCAGTTGGTAGAGGAACAGGGTTTAGCTGGAGGATCTGGCCTGTCTGAAAATAGGACATGTTCTTCTTAAAGCGATGGCAAGTGGTAGTGATTGGGTTTTTTTTGTAGGACTGTATTTGAAGGTTTCTGTTGTTGCTTGATGTTTTTATGTATATCTGAACTTGGAAGCTTCTATTTCTGTTGTTGTAATTTGTGGAATAAAATGAGAGCTGCACTTTACTGCGATTTTGTGTTTTTGTATCTGATAGGCATGGCAGCCGAATAGATATATAGGCATGGTATCGAACATATCTTTTTGAATGTTAACATATAGAAACAGTCAACATCTGAAAAAATTGACTTCGAAGTATAATGAAATGGTCAAAAAAATTTCTCATATATAGGCTTTACTGAATGGTTGACTCTGCATTGGTCTAAACTTGATGAAAGAGGTGAGAGGCAATGTATAAATGGGGTCGATTATTCAATATTGGGTATTTGTTCAACTGCAAGGCCTCGGAAATGGGGTTTGAATGTGGATACTGAGATGACTATTAGGTCTGGGAAGTTGTAAAGTATGAACTACTGAGTTTTCGTGGGGGAAGAATTGAAGATTGTAATTAATGCGGCTTAGGATTAGGGAGGGTTTAAATGTTCCTTGGAGTATCTCTGAGAGAGCTTCACACAATTGTTTCTTCTTCGCCTATCAGAATCTCTGCATCTTCGTCTCAAAGCCACAAAAATGCTTCCAACATTAAACACCAGGACCGGATGGCAGGAAAGGTCTAACATGTACGGGAGAAGACGCTATAGTTGAAACAGAGGTTTCTCGATAACCAATACCTAGACTCGGAGATGCCAAATCTGTTTCATGTGGAGCCGGGGGAACCCATTAGTGGGATTCCTTTTGCGTACTGGTGGGGGGTTATACAAATGATGGGCCCATTTCCCGGCCACCGGCTGGCCTTGCTAAATTTTTTTGCTGAGGAATTGGTGGACCAGGAAGATTCTGAGGCTCAGTCAAGGTAGGTGAAGAAGTGTCCCCATAATATATTGGTAATTTTTTACCTATTTTGTTAATTATTTTGTATAGGATGGTATGTTGGGGTATTTGTATGTCTCAGTTTATTTTGACAGTTTTGATCTGTATTTTGTGTATGGGTATTTGCCCGAATGAAATCGGATGTTAATGAAATAACTATAAAAGCAAAGTTCTTAACAGTGTGTAAGTTGGAAAAATATCGAATTCGACGGTAATTTAGGCACCACAACTTGTCGAATGTCGAATTTGCAAGAAATCAAATGCTTGGCATATTTTGTGATCGAAAGTCAGGGTATCAGTGGATGAATGTTTGATTCACGATACAAACGATTACTTGTGTATGAGATGAAGGTATTTCGAAGGTCTGCTAATTTTGACTGGACGTACTGATAGCCGAACAGTTGGCTTGTCTGAACGATATTGTTCTGGGGGCAGAGTGTCGTGTAGGTTATCATGATATTTCTATGATTTACTGAAAAAGGATGATTTCAAGTAGGGATTTGATTTGACAGCTTCGAGCATGGACCAGAAGGTTTGACTTGTTTTATGTTGGTGAGGGTAATGGGGGGTAAAGTGGTCAATACACATCTCAGTCGAAAAGCAGGGGTAGTGGGGTAGTGGTAATGATAGCAGTTTTGGAAATCGTGGCACTTTTTTGGTATTCCGAGGTGGTATATATATGTAGAGAAAATAATCAAAAATATTGTTCACAGAAAAACCAGAGAGTTAGAGGAAGATAGCATACGCCATTGCTTCATAAAGCTTGAGAGAAGTTATTAGGTTGTTGGTGAGGGACTGGCTGACTTGCTGTTTCAAGTGTACTTCAATTAATGCAGGTATGTCGATTGATCTATATCTATTTTTGTTTTTCTTTGCCTTCTGTATCTGTATGTAGAGTCTTCTGGGTTTGTAGTTATGAAGATATGATCGAGGACGTGGAAAAACCATGTGTCGGAGGTTTAGCTCATTTGGGATTCTAAGAGTATTGATGGAAAGACAGGGATTAGGGTTGAGTTTTTAGTTGTGCTTGTATCAGTTGAAGATGGTAGATGAAAATTAGTTATTGACACATAATAGTCGAATGTATCGATCTAATTGTGTACCTATTCTTCTGTGGGATAAGATGTGTACCCGTCGAGCATCAAGACTGAGGCTAATAGATGTGGAGATCGAAGAAAATGAGGCTAGTGTGCTTGGCCGTGCTCCGATGGATGAGGGCAGCGACGTAGAAGAATTGGTCATAGCGAAAGATATCCTACATGCTAAGGTAGTTCCTGGAGCTGGGGGCTCAAGTTGTAGGTGTCGTAAGATGATAGTTACAGAGGATAGTGATAAGGAAGAGATCGGAGGAGGATAGAGAGATAAGGAGGAAGGTCGGGCTGAACCTTTAGGTTATAAAAAGGGTGAGATGGAGCAAAGTGATCGTAGTGAGGATTCGACTGAGTTAGATAAGGCCGATGGTTCTGCCTCGACTAGAGATAAGAAGAGATTAGATCGATTTGTGGTCAAATTTGAGCTGCCAAAGGTAGGAGTAATATTATATGTTCCAGGGCAAGGGTACAGCTTCCAATCAAAACCTCTAGATGGTATCATGACATTTAGAGGCCAAATTCGACTAGGGATGCAATTGCCCCTTCGAAGGCTGGTGAAGGAGGTGTTGAACTTTTGGGAAGTTGCCCCAGATCAGATGAATGGGAACATTTATGAAATGATGAAGGTTATTGAGGTATGAATGCAAAACAGCGAGGTATGGGGAGGAGTTTAATTGTTTGGTTCGACGTTGTCTCGTTCTACTCCAAAAAGGTTGACACCTATTACATCCAGTGTCACGCGAATAAGCCCTAGTTGTTTGATCTGTGTTCGACGGGTCCTAGGTGGGACAAAGATTTGGCTGTAGTACGGGGTATCTCTGAGAATGTCGAAGGGGAGGACCCTTATAGATTAAAGCATAAAGTCAATAATCCAAGTAAGTTTTTGGTCGAATATTTTTTGATGTATTGCTCGAATAAACTGGCGATCGTGTTTTTGTTTGTTTAGTAGGTCCTAATATCTGGACATTGGCAAATTTGAGGGATTATATTGACGCCTTGATCGACTCAGACGAGGAGTGGGTGAATTCTATTTTCAAAATTCTTGGTATAAAGAGGAATAGGCAAAAGATGATAGATTCCCTGCTTCAAAATGTACCCATTACGCCGAAGCCATCAAAGAAGTAGGGAGGCGAAGGTGCTTGGAAAGTTCTCAAAGGAATGGAGGAGGAGAACTTGGCAAGGAAAGTAAAGTATGTTTTGAAGGCGCAACAGCCGTCGAAGCTGGCCGCGGCAGTGCCCGAACTAGATTTTGATGCTTTATGAATGAGGCTGAAGTAGGCATCGACACAAGCTGAGAAATGGAAGAGAAAGGTCATTCCCGAGTCTCTGAGGGCACAGCGGCCAAAGGTTATTCAACGTAAAAGGCGTAGGGAACTGGGGGAGGATAATGTAGAGGATGCGAACGAAGGCATGATGGAGGCTGAGCGAGAGGAGTAGGCTCTAGCCCTGGCTGCTATGATTGTAATACTCTGTGCTAGTGACCCAGACGACGCAGGGTGGCAAATACATAAGTCAATGTACCAGGTAAATATTTTATTTTTGAAATGCTAAAATTTTGCTTATGTATGAAATAAGTTAGGATATAGAAATGGCTCAACTATTCTCGCAAACGGATGCTTGGTCACAGGCATTCATCAAGGCTCAAAAGGTAACATCACGGAAGCTGCTACAGGCCCTTGATAATTTGGAGATCGCTTGAGGGACTGAGGTGTCATTGGTGTTTGAGAATTAAACTTTGAAGCGAGATCTGGCGGCTATGAATGATGTATTTGAAAAGAGATTGGAGGGTCAAAGTTATAATCATGAGCTGGTGTAGAGGTCGAAGTTGGCTGAGAAGGAGAAGGAAAATAGATAACATAAGGAACGTTTCCAAGGGTAATTTGATTATGAAGTTGCGGATAATGTCAGATTTAAGGAGTTCATAGAAGATTTGGGGTATTATCCTTAAACTTTGGAACGCTTTCCTATTTCACAAGATCCTGTTGCAGAAGGCTCTTTTCGAGCAGAGGGGACAGAGGCAGGCTTTGTTGATTAAGGTGTTAGAATTGGGGTGGAGACTCCCGTTATCGAAGGTACTGTTGCTGGAGCTGCAACTGATATGATAAACAATGGTGCAGGTTCTTGACCTTCTACTGGAGGTGCTGGAAGTATCAACACTGAAGAGCCTGTTGGGGGAGAAGGTGCAGCCACTCCAATATGAGGTATTGTACTGGAGCGCCATACAGTTTTTATAATTTTTCAGTTGGGTTGTAATATTTAAGCAATGTTGAGCTTTCTTTGATCTTGTGATTTCTTTGAATTAGTGTGCTCAAACAGACTTGTACTGTACTGATTCTGTTTGGTTGTAAAATGTTCTGAAACTTATTTGTGTTAGCATGACTTGTACAGAATTGTTGTTCTAGATTTTTGATGTAAGCTCTGAACTAAACTTAAGTCTTTGATATATGTTGTACTGAAGTGTCTTACATGTGACAAAACTGTTGATATTCTTGTATATTTGTATCTGCATATGCTGTAAGTGTAGAATGATTGCAGAGCGATCGAGGTATTAAGAGCTTCGAGATGGCTGTGACACTTGGGTAGACCCATAAGATTTATTGAACATCGATGGCCTAAGCTGTGAAATAAGACGTGGTCGCCCCCAACGCATTCTCAAGGGCCCGGTCTCTCGACAAGTTGTGCCCCTCGAGCTTGCTCGAATGTTGGAAGTTTGAAATTTTTTAAGGTCGCCCCCAAGTATCAGTAGAGTCAAAGGGTTGACATGATACTCAGGCTTAACCAAGAAATTTACTTGACTTCGACGGCTTGAGGCCTGATCGAAGTAGAACCTATTTGCCCTTAATGCATTCCCAAGGGTCCAGTCTTTCGACCATCCTTGCCCCTCGAATTTTCTCGAAATTGGAGGTTTAATAATTTTCAAGGTCGCCCCCAGATATCTGTTTGGTCAAAGGGTTGACAAGATAGTTAGTTTTAACTAAGAAATTCACTGGACTTTGATGGCTTGGGGCCTGATCAAAGTAGAATGTGTTCGCCCCAATGCATTCCCAAGGGTTTGGTCTTTCGACCATCCTTGCCCCTCGAGTTTGCTCGAAATTGGAGGTTTGAAAATTTTTGAAAGGTAAACATGATACTTTGACTTAACCAAGAAATTCACTAGACTTCGACGGCTTGGGGCCTGATCGAAGTAGAACATGTTCTCCCCAAATGTATTCCCAACGGTCTGGTCTTTCAATCATCCTTACCCCTCGAGTTTGCTCAAAATTGGAGGTTTGAAAAATTTCAAGGTCACCCCCAAGTATTAGTCGCGCCGAAGGGTTGACATGATACAGATGGTTAACCCAAAAATTCAATAGAAAGCAGGAGACGAAGCTTGGAGAAAAAGACGTTCATTAATTTATATTGTATTTACATTAGTGGAATAAGGTGGAGGTCATGGCCTGCTGTATGATACTAACAGTATTGTATTCCATGGATTTGGTAGAGGCTCTTTGTCTTCTGTCATCAGGTAATATGAACCATTATCAGTTTTATCGTACACGACATAAGGTCCTTCCCTAGATTGGGTGACGCATCGAAATACGAGATCTTTGATGTTGAAACTTTATGGTCGAACTCTCTTGTTATATGTCTTCTAGAGGGATAGGTGGTAACTATCAAGGTTGGCGATGGCTCGGTCTCTGGTTTCGTCAATCCAAAGCATATTGTTCCCGAGCTCAAACTCATTATCTTCGTCTGGGAAGCTGGGATCTCGTATGGGTACTTTAAATTGAGTAGGGAGTACTGCTCCAGTACCGAAGGCTAGAACGAAAGGGGTACAGCTTGTTGCTTTTCCTCGTGTTACTCGATAGGGCCAGTGCACATGTTATAACTCCTGAACCAATCGACCTTTCTTCATATCATCAAGTTTCTTGAGACCATCGACTATGGTTTTGTTGATTGCTTTGACTTGACCATTGCCTTGGGGATAGTAAGGTGTTGAGGGTGAGAGGATGATGTCGTGCATTTTAAGGAAGTTTCTGACTTTGCTCCCAATGAACTGCAGACCGTTGTCACATCAAATCATATGAGGGCATCCAAAATGTGTAATGATGTTTTCCCATAGGAATTTGATGACTTCTTCTTCTCGGGTTCGACACAAAGGTACGGCTTCGACCCATTTGGTATAATAATCTGTTTCAATAAGGATATTCCCTCGGCTGCCGGAAGCTTTAAAAAAGGACCAATGAGATCGATGGCCCAGCGTTTGAATAACTAGGAGACTTGACTGAAATGGAGGTCTTATGAAGGGCTATGGATTTCATGGGCATGACGTTGGCATCTGTCACAGTGTTTGGCGTACTCTTCGGCTTGCTTCTTCATGTTGGGCTAGAATAAACTTTGGGAGACGGCTCGAAGGGCCATATATCGACCAGCAGTATAAGTACCGCAGGGACCTTCATAGAGTTCGGCTAGAATCATATATGCTTCGGCTTGAGAGATACATCGAAGGAGGACACCATTTGGGGTTTTGCGATGTAACTCTATTTTGTTGATTGTGTATTAGCGACAGTTGTCTAATAATTATCGTTTTTCTTTAGGATCATCTTGGAGAGTAGCATTGTTAAAGTAATAAAGGAATGGTGTTTGCCAGTCGTCTGGATCGAGACTCTCGCCCCAGTATTGATGGCATTGACTTCCATCTGGTCAATGCTTGGGCGTTCGAGTACTTCGATATGGAGAGTTCGGGATTCTGATTGGCCAAACATAGCTGCTATGTAGGAGAGGGCATCTGCGTGTCAGTTTTCTCCTCGAGGGTAATGAGTGATAGAAGATTTTTTGGGGAAACGGTCCATGCGTTGTTAAACTAGAGTAGCATATTCCGCCATGCGACCGTTAGCTTGATTTTTACCGGTGTAATGTCTCTGAACAAGTTGGGAATCTGTGAAAATTCCAAGTTTAGGGACACCAAGTTCAAGGGAAAGGTCGAGACCATGGATTAAGGCATCATACTCAGCCTCGTTGTTAGACTATTCAAAGTTTAACTTGAGGGCCTTCTCTATTCGATCATTGGTAGGTGTGACCAGGACTATACCAATCCCTGAACTATTATGCCCAGCGGATCCATCTTTGAAGAGACGCCATCTTGTGTTAGTATTCCATGGATCTGTTGCTTCTGGTTGGCCTTCTGTCAGGTCATCTTCATGTTCTTCCCAATCGATATCTTCGACCGGAAAGTCAACAAGGAAATCTACTACTGTTTGGCCTTTTTAGGATAGCAGCCTTTTGAATGTAATGTCATGTTTACCAAGATAAATAGACCACTATTGTACTCTTCTGGATTTCTCTTTTTTGCTAAGTACTTCTTGAAGGGAATAGCTTGTTATAACACAGATGGGGTGAACTTGAAATATGGTTTTAGTTTACGGGCCGAATAGACGAGGGTGAGGAGTAAACGCTCAAGTTTTGTGTATCGAGTTTCTGCAGGTATTAGAGTTTTATTGATGAAATATACAAGTTTCTCAATGATTGATTCAAGTCGAATGAGTACTAAGCAGATAAAAGTGTCAGTGGTATAAAGAGAGTGTTTCACCTTCGATAGGGGTGTTAATGATGGGTGGTCGACTAAGATAAGTTTTGAGTTCGAGGAAGGCCCGTTCATAGTAAGGTGTTATGTTAATCTCAGGCTTGTTTTTCTTTTTTGTTTTGTGGATGCCTTGGTCATGCAAGAAAAAAAAGAGCCAAACACAACGGTCTGAGGATTTAGAAATAAAACGGTTAAGGGCGGCTATCTAATAAGCTACTTTTTGGAAATCTTTTTTGGTTCGGGGCGAAGGCATGTCGATGAGGGCTCGAATATGGGTAGGATCGATCTCGATACCTCGTCTACTTATAAGGTGACCTAAAAATTTACCAGACGTAACGCCAAACTGGCATTTGTCTGGATTAAGTTTCATGTTGTATGTTCGAAGTATCGAAAAGACTTCTGTTAGGTCCTGGATGTGGGTCTGTTTATGGAGGCTTTTGTATAACATGTCGTCGATGTAAACTTTAACCGACTTGCCAAGCAAGGGTTTAAACATGGCTATAACAAGGCGTTGATAGGTGACACTGACATTTTTAAGGCCGAAGGGCATGACATTAAAATAGTAAAGGTGTTATTCAGTGATAAATAAGGTTTTAAGTTAATCTTCAAGAAGGAGGGGTACCTGATTGTAGCCCGAAGCCACGTCCATCATTGATTGGTGCTCGTGTCCTGCAGTGGCATCAAGGAGTATGTAAATGATCGGAAGGGGGAAGCTATCCTTTGGTGTGTGCATGTTCAGGTCTGTGATGTCGGCGTAGATTCTGATCTTGCCATTCCTTTTGGGAAATGCCATAATGTTTGATATCCAGTTAGCATACTTGACCACTCTGATGAAACCTGCAGCTAAGAGTTTGTCTACTTCAAGGTTTACTGCTTCTCAAAGTCGTGGAGCCATGGTGCGCTTCATTTATTTTACTGCTGTAGAATGGGGGAAAAGATCGAGGTAGCGGCATGCCAAATTAGGATCGACACCGGGCATCTCCTAAAATGTTCATGCAAAGATGTATATGTTTGCTGGAGGGAAGTCTGTAAGTTTGAGGTACTCTGCCTCGTCGAGAAAGGTTCCAATGAATGTACCTCAACAAGGACTGTCAAGTTCAATATAGACAGTTGGTTCGATAGGTGAGGTGGCGGATGTTGAAGGTATGGGGACTGAAGGAGTTGTTGATTGCTATGGGAATCTAATAAGTTTTCGGGTCTGATCGATCTTCGAGTGCTCACATGAACGGGCGAGATGTTGAGAGCCTTTTAAATTCTATGTACCACAGGGGGTAGTGAAACGAAGGGGTCTGATAATATGTTGATGGTATGGCACACATGGCATGAAGCCAGCCGTGCCCGAGGATACCAAGGTATTCAGACTTCTTATCAATGACAAGAAAGCAGGTTTCAAGTGTGACTGGGCCGGTGGTAACTGGGAGGCTGATTCGACCAACAACAACTTTTGTGGCCCCATTAAAACCTTTTAGTTTGATATTGGTGGAAGTTATGAGGTCTATTTTATTCATGACATGGACGGTTTGGAGGAAAAGTATATCGGCTACACTTCCTGTATCGATAAGCATGGTGTAGAGGACGAGGTGTTCGACCTTAATTATGATGACTAAAGGGTCGGAATGGGGAAAGAAAATATGTAATGTATCGCAGTCGATGAAATAGATGCCTTCGGGTTAAGGAGAAAGGCTTGATTCTGGCAGGAGAGCGGGCAACTTCTCCTGGTAAGTGAGTTTGTAACATTCTTTGACACGCTTGCGCTTACTTTTGGAACGGCTGCTGTCGATATTATTGACTATAATGAAATGCACTTGGTATATATGGACCTCAGCCAGGTCGATAGCAGGGGTGGATTGGGGTTTGAGGTATGACCCGCCAAGGTAGCTGGGAAGGTCGGCAACATACTGATGCAGACGACCTACCTTGAGTATTATTTCGAGAGAGCGCTGCAAGGTGAAGCATTTGTTTTGAATGGTGATAGTTATGCTTATGGTTAGTGCAGTAAGGTTCACCCGGTTTGACCTCGATGGGGAAGGGGATACGCCATATGGGGTCTGCCTGGATCTGAGGTAGAAGGGTCTTGATGGGGGCAATGAGTCAAGGAAGGACTGGCTTTGGTCATTTTTTGTGACCTTCTGCAGTGTTATCAGAGTGAGGGCGTTTACGACTCTCAATCGCCTTTGAGACAGGAGCGATCAGGATTATGGGAGTAGATGGAGGGCCTTGTCGAGGTTTATTAATGGCAGAGGTCGAAGGTTGCCCCAGTTTATCTGATTCGCAGAGGCGCTCATGGTCGATATACCCATTGACTTTTGAGAGCATCTCCGCAAGGGTTCGAGGTTTGTAGAGGACTAGGCACTCTTTGACTCGGCTGTAATCTGGTAAGGCATTTGAATATGCGAGTGCAGCGTTTGCGCAGTCGAGGTTTTTGACTTTTTGCGACTCGTCGAGAAACCTCTTGGTGAAGGCTTCAAGGGTTTCACTGGTGGATTTTGTAAAATTGAAAGGGGCATCAACTCTGATCTCTCTGTCTTTATTGAAAGTAAATAGGGCAATAAAATGATAGGATAGTTGCTCGAAGCTTCAAATAGAGCCACTGGGGAGGTTATTGTACCATCAAAGAGGGTTATCAGTGAGACTTGTGAGAAAAAGGTGACACATCATGTGGTCGGCTGTGGATTAGGGGCTTAGAAAATTTTGGAATTTGAGAATATGAGATTGAGGGTCGGTGTTGTGGTATTTGCTGAGTTTAGAAGCACAGAAATTTAGAGGTACCTCGATAGCGAGGAGTCTGGGGCAGAGGGGATTATTCAACCGACTCCATGAGTTTGAAGTTGGGCTCGTGCTGACATGGATAACTAGCTGGATTTTTTACACGAAGTCTTGCAGTGCATAATAAGCAGGATGAGAGGGGATCGAGGGATTCGAGGTTGATGAGGCCGAGGGATTGGTATATGTTCGGCGCTACACTCCCTGAGACATTCTCGAGCAGGGCGGCGTGTGGGATGTCTGGAGGAGCGACGGGTGGATTCAGAGGAGTCCTCCATGGGATTGATGCCAAGATGGATGAAGCCAGTGGGGGGAATAGTAGGGTGGCACCCTCGGTGTTGGTAGGGACTGGGGGTACTTCTTAATGTGGTAGAGGCCCCAGTCGTGCGTGGGCAGATATGCGCGATGGGGCTGGTGCTCGAGATGGTGGAGGAGCATCTAGATGTTGTAGTCGATGCAGCTCTCGCACTGTATTGCGAAATTCATCGATGACGTGGTTTTTTCCAATGACATCGCCCAAACGGCGATGCCATTTGGCTTCAAACTCCTGCTGAGGTTTTTTAGGTTCTTGGTGCAGTTATGTTTGGTGTCGCTCCTCGGCTTGAGCGAATTGCTGGGAAAGTAAGGCAAACTAGGTGTCTACTCCGTCGACGGAGTTGCCGGCATGGGTGGAAGTAAAATGGATGGTAGGGGCCATTGGGAATAATCTATAGGAGTTGGAAAAGGGAGACAATGAGTAAGGGAAATTGGTAGAGTGGGAAGCACAGATGACGCCAAATGTAGGGGCCTAACTTCGTATGGAGGGAAGTTGGCTCTTACACTATGGGATTTATCCTCTAACAAAGGGATTCAAGTATATAATCTATGGCATAAGTAATCTACTGACAATTTACTTGCGTGGAGGCCTAGAATGTGACGCTCCACGACCTCTGATGAGGATTTTTAAGAGAGTTTTTATTATTATCGAGTAGTTGAAGGTACGAGTGTTGCATGTTTTATAAGGTGATCGAAGGTAAACTGTAAGGCTTCAGGGGAGAGATTTCGTAACCCCTCTATAAATCCCCATCCCTCCAATTTATAGAACATTGAAAAGGCTGAGTCATCCTCAGAGGTCAAATTATATGTGTACCCTCCGGGTATCAGGCGGGTATCCCAAAGTTTGTGTTGACGCAGGAAATGTCGAGTCTGGTACTGTGCTTTGACACTGTAGCAGTTATTTGGTCTATCACTGTTGGGTCTGTCACTGTAGCTGTAAGAACCAACAGCGTCGCCATTCTTGTCTAGTAAGCTGGCTATCTTCTTTCGACCACGTATGAAAGTGGTCGAAGTGTTTTTGATGCTGACATTGAGTCTTTGTCTTTGAGGCTTGTTCAGAGTCGAGGCTTCAACTTAGAATAATCATGCAGGACTTGTTTATGGATTGAGTGGGCTTCGAGGTAGCCTTCTAGTGTTAAACTGGTGGTAGAAGGCTACGTGTAGGCTACTACATTGATGACCGAAAGCTCCTTTTTACGGAGGCTTTACTTAAAAACAATATACTCAAAAGAAAAGACTTGCAAAAGAAAAGAAAAATTGCATAACTCTAGAGGGACGAATTAACTAAGACACTTGTCAAATTGATCGTTGAATTTATTCCAGTAAGAACTAGATTACCAAAAATTGAGTAAATTATTCATGACAACGTATTAGGCGATAAAACTATTTTCACTATACACTCAAATATAGGTAAAGCAAAATACTTGAATATCTTTCTAATCATGAGGTAGTACCCCTAGTTTTAGATAAGCTTAAAATATTTTTTGGTATACTTGGGAGAATAACAAGTTTAAGGATTTCCCATTGGTATATTTTTGTCACAACAAAGTACGGATAAGTTCACAGTAAATGAGTCACGTGTATTATAGAATTGTTTAAAATATCATTATTGATTTTTGTGAGTATAGGCACTGCAAACCCTCACGAGACTACACTTGTCCACTAGGCTAAATCTGGAAGTTTAACGGCTTGTTGCATATTCTAAATGCAATCGCGCTCCCTACGAAAGTGGCTATTATTTTATTTTACTCGGGACGAGCAAAAGGCAAGTTTGGGGGTATTTGATGAGCGCGTAATTATGGCATTTTTAATATACCCGAATATGTATTTTAGTTGTCCATTAAATTTAATTTTGGGTACTTATGCGTATTTGTTTTATTGCAGCTATTAGGGATGGATATTTGAAGCCAAGCTCTTCAAGACAAGTAAAAGTATCTCCAGTAGTTCATAGCACAAATAAAGTCAAAGATATAATATATTTTGTCTCAAGATTGAAGAAATATATATACAAATATTCTTGAAGAATAAGATCAAATAATATATTACATCCAAGATCCTTGAAGATATTTTATATTGAAGATATATACAAAAGTTTCCATGAATAAAGATCTCTACATCACTTAAGGGAATTATATGCAAGAATCTCAGGTGATTGGTTGTAATATTATTAAAAATTATTGAGAAAATATATTTTTTAGAATTTAATGTATTGTTTCAAAATATTGGTTCCTTCTCCTATAAAAGGAACCCTCCCCCCATTGTAATTTGGCATCTCATATTGTAAGGTACTAGTGAATATAAAGTTAATATCTTCTTCTTCTTCTCTTTAGTTTAATTTTTATTAATAACTTTACTAGTTGTTAATGCGATGAAGTTCGAGATGAGCAGCTAATCTCCTAGCTAAGGCTAGGATGAGGCCTCTTCTTGGATGAGCAATAGTTTGTATTAATTAGGTTCTAATTTGTTTTCGCTTAGTAATTTATGATTGATAAGTTAATTCATCATATTGGAGGCTTGATCATAACTTCGGTTTGGTGTACGGTAACTTTGGATATAAACAAGTGCTACTAACCGTAGACTTGACTTTGAGACCTGAAAAGAGGAAACACTAAAGAACACACGGAAACCTATCCGTGGTTGAGTTGATAATTTTCTGAGACACTCTTCACCATCACTTAAAACCATACCCACTAAATACTTGACCATAGATTTAATGGTTTATTTTACAATATCATATGTGTCATCACACGAACATATGATGGGTGGAGATTTTAGGATCAATTTGTATATCGATTAGTGTTTTGAAAGGAAGAGGCTAAGTGCGAACCTTAGCTTTCTCTCTTATTAAGTTTTATAATTAGCTTTTATTTCTTCATATAAGATTTATCACTTAAAAAATCGTAATTCGGCCTAGAATGTATTTGTTTTCCCGAACCTCCTTGTGGATTCGATCCCACTAATCTATGCTATAAACCGACAACTATACTTTGAGCCAGTATTTTGTTAGAAGACACAAAAATCCTCTTATCAGGCCCTATAAGTATTGTGGGGTTGGTCACTCTATTGTTAAGGTAGTGTTGAAGATCACGTCATATCTGCACCACAAAAGCATGGGAGAAGGGGAATAGGAAAAAAATAAATGATGAGGTAGCAAATTTGTTTACTATAGCCAGATACCTCATTGATTACCGAACTATTGGGTCGATCAACTGGCAACTTTTGGGTACATCTACGGGGTTTGATTTAGAATGGGTATGTACGACGTCGCTCCTGTATCGTAAGAAGATGCCACTTGAAGTCCCAAATTAAAATTGCGAGTATTATTTGGGGGATAGATGATGGAAATAGTTGACTGGCACTGCGGGTATTTCAATCGATCCTCCGCATAGCATGTCGCCATATCTTAGTCCAGCATATTTATAAGCAATTATAGATACAAGCTTCGTTGACTATGCTCAATTGATGATAAGGGAGGAGTGAGAGACTTAGGCCTCATACTGTGCAAGCTAAACTAATAAGGTTGGCCACCTGTTGGCGGATTCGCAGAGGATAGGGAATATAGATATGTTTGGGCCCAGTGCACTCCGGGCTAGTATTATACCCGTGGTGGTTACATTAATAGAGGTTCATAGCTTATCCCCGAACTTCACTCCGCCAGACTTGGAGATGGAGCCAAACCCGGGGTGGTACATGGAGTGGACAGGGAGGCGTAAGATGATCCCCATCCACCGTTTGAGGGAGTTACCACCCATGTCTGCCTCCTACGGCACAAGAGAGTTGTGACACCTGACTCATGGTATGCGGTGAATCTCCCTTGCAGAGACTGCATGGGACGCCCAGACGATCTAGCACTTGACTTATGAGGTTGTTGCTCTAACGACTCACATAGACAATATTGACGACCAACTATATCAACATGTAAGTAATTTATTTATATATTTATTCCTTATGATCAAATTTATTTTTTCAAAATCTAAATAAATCTTTTTTGTCCTATTCAGAACCCACATCTGAGGAGGGGGAATGAGGTACGGGTGGTACTGCTACCACTTGGAGGTGGCGCGAGGACGAGGCAGGGAACCCGTGGAAATGGTCCGCAAACCAGTGAAGTCGGTAGTAGCCGTAGGGGGCGGGGGTACTGGAGATGATATTGGCCCGTCTAAGTAGATATAGGTGTAAGATGAGTGTTCTTTTTGTAGACGTATAATTTTATTTTAAACATCAGTACTGAACAATTTCTATTGCAGAATTTTGTTTTTCTATATAAGTACTTGTATGATCTGATGTCAATTTCTTTATATAAATCAAGATTAATCAATTTATTTTGAGTCTTGAATATAAATAAAAATGAAATTATAATTTTTAAAATAGTAGTTTTTCACATAAAATAAAACTCAAAACAGATACAATTAAACTTAATTTATCGATCACGACTTATGTAGGGATTAAACTCAGACCATTTAGTAAGGAGGAGCGGATCCTATCTATAGTTGGAAAGTTTGTAATTTACAAGAAACTCATCAGGCGGGATGCAGTTTTGGTAAAAATAATAGTATGGAGTCTCGAATGGGAATAACTGGTTTTATTTCTCATACCATTTGTCCCTAGCTTCACGGAAAATATAAGCTAGTAGAACACCTTTGACCTGTCAATCAATACTCTTTCGTATCTCATGAAACTCGTCATATTTAACATTAAAAACAATCCACCTATTGTATAAATCTCTAGGAGGGTATTGAAGTTCCGTACATGATCTCGATTCCATAACTGATTGAATTTGAGTTGTCGGAGAGGTAGATTATCAAAAAATACTGGCAAGACGTAGGTAGAGCCCACTCTTTATTCTAGCCAAATACCACTGAAGAATCATGGGTTAAAGCTGAAAAACTCGGTATTGTTGAATTCAAGTAGAGGACCTGTTATTAGAGCATCTTCAGCCAACATATATATAAAGTAAAAAGTAGTCGCTGTGAAGCCAAAACTAGCCGTTGGGATACAAAAAATAGCCGTTGTGAAGGACCGACAAGAGGAACCAGTGGTTGTGGGAAATTAGTAGAGGGAGTGGTGTTATTTTTACTTCATGGTAATCAAAATACCACGCGGTTAAAAGAACACCATCGCCTCCATTAATTTCCCCAACAACTTCTTCTTCTTCTTCCCCTTATCTTTTCATAGCTTTTCTCTTCTCAATATTTATTCCCCCTTCACCTTCAACACCGTTCTCTCAACTCCACGGCCTCAAATATCTTTTTCATCACCACTTTCATCCAATGATGATCGTCCACGTGTATTGTCCTCCTTTGACGATCTTATGTTTGATTGTTTGACGGTAATGACCATTATGCACAAACATGCTATGAACATAGTAGTACAGGATGCAACTTCGAGTCAATGCAGGAGTATCATTGGCCGTAAGGATAAGAAAATGAAGCGAGATCACGAATTGGAGTATTATAGCATTATACGGGACTACTTCTACCCAGGGTGCACAAATGAGTTGGACAAATTTTGGTGACATTTTTGAATGAGTAGACAAATGTTTATGTTTCCTAAGCAACGGTGTCGTGGCAGATCTTTTTGACAAGTATATCCGAATAGGAGATGGCAAAACCTTGTTAAGTATGAAAAGGCTTTGTGTTGCGGTTATAGAAATTTTTGGCGAGGAATATATGCGAGCACCCAATGCGACAAACGTCGAAAAGTTAAAAGCGGTAGAAGAGTCACAGGGATTTCCCGACATGTTAAGAAGTCTTGATTGTATGCATTGGATATGGAAAAATTATCCCATAGCTTGGCACGGTCAATTTACTAGTCATTACCCCAAGGCGACACTGATTATTGACGCGGTAGCTTCACATGACCTTTGGTTTCGGCATACATTTTTTGGGTTACCAGGGTCAAATAATAATATCAATACCCAACAACAATCACTTCTTTTCACCGACCCAGCCAATGGTATCGCCCTGCCTTACAATTATACAATTACTGGAAAAGCTTATGATATGGGTCATTACCTAGCAGATGACATATACCCCAAATGGGAAACACTTGTCCAAACCATATCCAATCCGGTTACAGCGGAAAAAAAAATCTTTGCTCACCAATATGAAAGTTGTCTAAAAGACGTAGAACGAGCGTTTAGGATTTTATAATCACGGTTTAATATTATAAAAAATCTGATTAAATTATGGAAACTCGAGGTTTTGAATAATATCACGAAGGCGTGCGTGATAATGCACAATATGATCATCAAAGAGAAACGAGGTTCATTCCCATCATACTTAGGCTATGATCCAGACAATTCGACCAACGTCGAAGGCGAAGGGTTTAATATTGTATGCGAATGCTGAACGATAGAATCTTTTATAATAAAAATAAGCCACATTCGAAGTCGAGAACGATACTTTGATCTAAAGGATGATCTAATCGAGCATTTGTGGGTCGTGAAGGAAAATCTTCGTTCTTAGTATTGCAATCAAGTATTATCTGAGTTTTCATAATGTAATTTAATGCTTATTATCATACAAGCTTATTAAACATGTTTTTGATATTGCATTAATCTTGTATTTGTCTTAACATAATATTCTTGAAAATAAATATTTTGAAAAAAAGATTACATTTTTCAATAGAAAAGTATATTACTCAAACGATTATATTATTCGAAGGTAAAATACATTCTTCGAAAGTAAGCTTCTCTCTTCAATAAAGTTAAATTATATTTAATCACCTGAACTGGTACCTGGTCCACCTACTTGGCCAGACGTTTTTTACCTCAGCTTGCCTTTGCAAATAGTATTACAATTAATGTCCATAATGATTACTCAGGTCTTTATCCATGATTTTGCGATATTCCCTTACTTCTTCTAAATCCATTTTCGCTTGCCAATGTTGATTTACTTTTTCTCTTCTTCTTACCTTTTCTTCTTTCGCTCATCTCTTCTCCAACCTCATCTCCGTAAGTATTGTTTGGATTTCGCTACCAGATGCAATAACCTCATCCAAGGCATTTTGTGTTGCAAGGTTTTTTCTAAAGGGTTTTTGGCCGACAGGCCTGCTTTTACCCTCATGCAACGAATCATCTAATTCTGCATTTTGGCCCATGAATTGAGGTATAGGTTGGTCGTTTGGGTCTTTTGATGGATTGTTTGATCTGACCGAATTCCCCGAAGATGAATTGTGCGATGTTCTCCTGGCTATATTTCTTGGTACATTCCTTGCATGGTTCGACCCATCGTGGTTCTCGAGCCAAAATCATATATGCTTCACGGTGTTTAAAGTCATTGCCGCCATTCATATCTTGATAGATCCAGTGTGTATCTTTTTTCTTACAATTTGCAAATTTACCAAATACAAATAAATAACGTGTATATTAAAGAAAAATAAATGAAGTTGAGTTGTTTAAAATTAGAAGGTACCCGATCTTCACTGGTTTTCCCGCTATCGTACCGAAATTGTACTTGAGCAGCTATCCCGTTGTACGCCACACATTATACATTAAGGGGATACTTGTGAGCTTTGGTTGAGCCACATGATCGTCGTATGGGGCACTCGGGGTCTCTATTAAAGGCAATGTTGACATTTTGATAGAAAGTAAAACCATTTCAGTGGCCCATAGTCTGGACAGAAGTTGGTACCCATGCCTTTGCGAGACACGTGAAGTCTACATCTGCCCAATACAGTCTAGCATCATCCATCTAATCCAAAAACTCAGCATCTTTCGGTACTTGCACGTTTTATATTTATTTTACGGGTTCCCTTTTCTTTCTTCCTTTCCCTTTTTTTTCAAGAGCGCCACTACTTCAACAGGTATTGGCACATTTGTGCCACTTTGATTATGCAGGTAATTCTTAAAGTAATTTGGTGGTTAAAAACTTTTAGGTTGAATGACCGGATAAGATTGATAGTACGGGTTAAACGCCTGAGGTTACAGTTGTGAGAGTGTAAATGGATTTTGATACTGTCCTTCGAATGTATCCCCTTGCAACATGGTAAACGGTGGTGGGGTCTGTGATTGGAATTGATATTTGTTGTGGTAGATCTATGGAGTGAATTGTGATAATGGGTGTTGAGAGAATGGTGTTGAAGGTGGGTTCTGGGAGGATGAGGTCGACGGTGTGGTGTTATTAATGCTGGTGCTAGAGTTTGCCATTTGGGGACTGGCGAAGAGGTTCTCCTCTATGCTTTGCAATTAGGTTTAGGAAAGGAGAAGTAGCAATGGAGAGATCAACCAAGAAAAATGGATAAGTTGTGTTTTGAAAACTGTATGGTATTCTTTTTACCAGGCGATAAAAATAACGCCACCAAACTCATTTTTTTGAGTTTGAAGAACTCAAACCCAGTTTGGCTCTGACATGTCCACATCATCAAACCCAACCTCATTTTTATGCTGCTGGGAGCACAAAAGTTTGGGTTTGGGTTTGAGTTGACAAACCCAACCGAAACCCATACCGTGTTGGAGATGCTCTTATAGATAGGTTTGTGAGGGGAGCAGATTCGTAGAGATTCTAGAGAATCTCTCTCTCTCCCTCTCTCTCTAATTCGATCTAAAGGACAAGATTGCAATTTGTGGAGCGAGACATCACTAATTCTGAAGCAAGGGATTTCGTTTGGTTTTACCTCTCAAATCATCTTTATATCCACTAAACCCTAATTTGTTGTATGTTGATTTTTAAGGTTTTGGTGTTCCAATTATAGATTGATGTTGATGTTTATCCCATTTTAGATTAATTGAATGTCTATTGGTAATTTAAATCTCCTTAATCATGTGTGTTGTTAGAATTTTTTACCTAAAACTGTATGTGCGTCTCTTTTTGACGTTGCCGCGTAACTGTTTTGCGCCTTATTTTTTGGAAACTGCATGATTTTATTGGTGGTTTTGTTTGATAATTTGTATTGTAGTTTATCTCTATAGCAGTTTCCCACTTGTCAAATCCCCAAAAAAGTGCAAAATTAGCTGGGGGTACTATTTTTCATTCTTGATCAAACCACAAATCACAGTTTTAATTGTCGATGACTACGGGTTGTCGACAATATTACAGATTGTTGTGAACCATACCAAATTATGTGTATGATATTTTAATGTGCCTTCCAAATATGTGAATGTATGTGATTGTTTATTATAGTTAAAAAAACACAAGCTTTCGATGTAAAGTATCTGCTTTTGTGGACTATATGCCATGCTTTATGTTGATAACTCCTAGCTTCTAATGTAAAACATTAAATTTTTCCGACTATATGAAATTAACCGATAATTCTTCAACTTTATTGCAATGTTCATGAAGTTTCAATATTTGGAGTGAGATGGTGTATGATTCGTTGTTACGTGCTTTTTCGTCTGTCGTCGGCATACGGAGTATAGGCACATGGGGCGTTTGCTAGCTATAAACTATGAGAAGAGTAAGTGTGAAAATTTTCATTATTTTTTGGGATAACCAGGTGAATGTGTTTGTTTTAATGACTGAAGTTGTTTTTTGGCTGATTATTTGGAATGTAAGTGGTTTTGACTGAATTTCCCACATGAAATTGGTTGTTTCCATTATGTTACTGCTCTGATTATTATTAGATTGTCGATATACAGGTCAACTAGACAATTTAGAGAAATGCTTTTGTCAATTACTTAAAATAGTCTACAATTCAGATCTATTTTACAAGATAATTTTTGTCAGGATGTGCATTTCTCCATAAGAAGTGCATATCCATGGATGTATAACATTCTCGTTGACATTGAGCATTCAACAACTAAGTGCCAGAAGTACAATTCATTGGCATTACAATTGATAAAAATTCACACTACTATGTCATTATAATGCATAAACTAAAAAGGGAAACCTCAATTTCAACTTTGAATTCATAGTAAATCAATGTGGTTACAATACAATACAAAATTGTTCAAATAGTTCTAAATATCCCAATAAATTTTGTTTTGCAAAAAATTTAGAATATCAAAAAGTGGAACTAGTACAAATGGGGGACCAGATTACCCAAATCCAAGAATGTCCAAATCAACTACAACGATACAATGATAAAAATGAAATGCACTAACAAAACCTAAAATATTATGAAAATGGTCTTCAGTCTTGTGCAAAAAGTCTGATCTCCCTTCAATCCATTCTTCAAAATTAGCTTGAGCTATTAATCCTCATCAGGCTATAGTATCTGCTGATAAATTATTTTCTCTAAAAATGTTGAATCTCTAAATTTTGAAGCTGTCTTTTGATTGTTTGCCACAAAGCAGCAAGCATCCTAGGTATTTTACCAGAGAATCTGAAACCACCCACACTTTGTTCTAACTCCTGCTAATAGCCTGTTGGACCCTATTTATAATTGCCTAAATTTCAGCAATGTACCAGGCTGTGTTACTTTCTAATTTGTTGTAAGTTACCAGAACTGCACCTTTATGGTTTCTGCATTTGGCTCCTATCCCCGCTACTCCTAGATTCCCAAGTGTTGAACCATCACAAAAGATTTTGGTTTCCCCATGATTTGCCAACTCCCACCTGTAACTTTTTATCCTTTGTTGTTTTCTGTGTCTGCATTGAACTTTGAGAGCTTTCAGAATCTAAAGATTCTGCATACAGTTGTTCATACAGCTTTTAGATAATTTTATAGCATCTGAGATGTACTTCAGAGTAGATTGTTGGATATGTTACATGTTGTCTTTTGTTCTCATTTTGGATTTGGTTTTTGATGTTTCATATCTAGCTACAATTTGAAAAAAATTATGAGTTCCATAGGTCTTTGACATAGGAGTTTGGCATTGCTGCTTCATTCAAGAGTTCTTTTCTAGTTGTCATCAGGCTCAATCAGAGGAAAACAAAAGATGGTGCATAACCATTGCCATACCTCTTTTACCAGTTTACATTCCATAAAGCATTGTATAGAAGAATCTTCATTGATGTGATAAAAGGAGCATATGAAACTTAGACTAATGCCTCTTTTCTTCACTTCATTATCAAAGGCTAGTACATTATTTATAAATCTCCAGGAGAATGCATTAATCCTTGGATGCATGCTTTTGTTCCAGTAGTATTTCCACCAACAAGCAATGTCTAACTTGTTTCTTATTATATTAAAAACAATTTTATTAGAAAATTCTCCTTGTAAATCTGGTTTCCAGATTTGTTTGTCTTGAGCAGCAGGGTCATACTAAAAACTGTCTATGTTAATGCCCAAAGCCAGTAAAGGCAGGTTAATATCATTTTGTAGGTTCCAGCCTTCATTGTTTATAAAATCCCACAATCTTGCTTTGCAGTGCTTCCACAAGTGTCTTGGCATATCTAAATATTCTCTAATTGGTATTTTTGTAGACCATGTATTACTCCAAAAGTCTATGTTTATACCATTTCCTATGACCAATCCCATCTTAGATGAAGTTAAAGGAGCAGCTACTTTTAAGCCTTGCCAAATAGATGGCCCCTTATGATATCAAATTAGATCTCCATTGTTAGTCTTGAATTTTGCAGCCATGAATTTTGCTCAGTCTTATTTCCCCCTGTAAAAGTCCAGTTGAGCTTGCATAACATAGAGTTATTAACTTTTTTCAAGTTCCTTACCCCCAGACCTCCTTCTTTAAGAGGTTTGCATTCCTTCTCCCATCTAACAGTGATATCATCTCTTTTAGATGGATATCCAGTACAGATGAAATTTCTAATAATGGGGTTCCCTTCCTTTGATTATGGACATTGGCCATTTGTAGACAGCCATATTGAATATAGGAATACTATTAAGCAATGCTTTAGCCAGTACCACCCTTCCCTGAAAGAAAGTAACTTGTCCATCCACTCATTAGCCCTTTTCCTAATTTTTTCACGTAAAGGTCTAGCTGTAATTTTTGTCACTCTACCCGGAATAAGTGGTATCCCCAAGTAGGCTTTAGGCAACTTTCCCTCCCTGAAGCCAAAGATCTCAAGAGCAATCCTTCTTCTATTATGGGTATATCCCCTAAAAAGATTTTAATTTTTTCAATGCTCACTGTTTGACAGAAGCAACTTGGCAAGTGAAAAGAAATTTTTTAAGATTCTTAAGGCAATCTGTAGCTCCATAGACAAATATGAAAATATCATCAGCAAATACAAGCTTGCGGGTGCTTGTTCCTAGTAAATTGAAACCATATGTCTGATCCTGCCTTCAGCTTTTAGTTTGTCGATGTTTATAGTAACGCTTAATTTTAATTCTAGTTTATATCATAATTTTTTATGAAATCTGCTTGCATTGATTGTTTCACAATATATTTTATGTCATATATGTAATGTATTAATCCTTGATGATATGTAACAAAATTATGCCCATTTTGATATATTTTGAATGCATGAATTTTATTTAACACGAACAGTTACGCACGCGTACAGTCAAATATAACAGCTACCACAACATCCGTAATTGCGCCTAATTGTATCGTTGCGTGTATTTGCGATATCATTTAATGTCATCGCGTTTGTCTGTGACTCTGTTTGTCAAGTTTGATCTCTTGACTAAAGTGTTACTTTATTTGTTTAAATTTATGTAATCAACCCGTACAGAAAAGGACACTGGTGTTGCGGAAAGGAAGCTATAAGCTAATGCACAAAGGAGGGAGTTGTATAGAGCTAAGAAGGTGTCACTGTTTGAATCCGACGCTACGCGAAGGGATACATTATCTGGTACATTTTCATTACCCCCTAACAAAGGTTCATTATATGTTTCATTTATAATGTGTATATGAATGATGTTAGTCATTTGATTGATTGTATGCAAGCTTCTACTAATATGAACTTGTCCCTATTTATTGATCAACCAGTGTGGATGATAATCAGGTGCGTAATAAGAAAGAGTTGCGCAATGTAAAGAAAAAGGAACACTATATGTAATGGCCTAATTCCGTAGCTCGAGATGGCTTGAAATTAGCTCCTACACCAAATGTACCTATGGCCAAAACTAATGTAAACAAAAAATGACCTATGTGATTTAGCGTGGAAAACCTTTGAATAGATAAAAAAATCTTGACCTCGAGTTAAGGGTTTTAGTAATAGTAAGTTTTATTGCTTGAGGCTGATATCTTATTGCAAGTGATCTCTCGAACTAGAAATACTTGTTCTTGCAAATAAAATTTTTTTGGTGTTCAGAATCTTGGAATTTCTATATTAGTCTTGAAAATCTGGTTTTTCTTAGGTCCCTGTTTCTTGTTGAACTTTTTCTTTATATAAACCTTACCTGCAGCTCGGTAATTGTTTAGTTCGTGGGAGATAGGTGTTTTTGACTAGTTCATATTCTTTTGTTGTGCTCGATCCACGTTTTTTATCAGTTTGTGGTCTAGGTGGCAATGTTGACTGTTTATGTCACGTGTAAAATGCGTGAGTCTGATATGAAGGTAGTTCGAATTTAGGTTAGGTCGAGGGATAGGTCCCTACAATCGCCCCCTTAAAATTGAAGGCACAAGTGGCTTTGGTTGCGAAAGAACCTATGAATTGTGTTCTTGGAAGTTGAAATGAAATGATATATTAATGGTGATTTTAACTGCTGGGTACTCGGTATTTTTTTTATGGCGGGATGTATCTGGCATTTATGATGATGGAAATGATTGATGTATTTGATGCTTGGGGTTCCGAGAGTGGCTCTGCTTTGAATGATTATTGCTTTAGAAATGTACCTGTGCATTATATATGAGTTTGATATATGCCTCTGGCAAAGTGTTTTGTTGTGGTAATATTCTCTGTATTCTCTGAGTGATAATGGTGAAGACCCGGCGTATGGTTCTTGAAGAGAGAGTATCTATAGAAATATAGAGGTTGACATTGAAATATTTTGGGGATCAATTGTTGGAGATGCCCACCTCAATTCCCGTACCATCGACGTATCACGGTCTGTCGAAAGATGAAGCGGTTGGGGCTGAAAATGATTTTTACTGTATATGGAAATTTTATTACGTTATCTTGAAAGGCGAGTAGCGTTGGAGGTGTCTCCGCATCCTTAAAGAGGATAAGGTTGAGGAATTATATGTAAAGGCCGGCGTACTTGCAAGGCATTACTATCGGTATCCTGCGAGGGACTGGATTATAAGGTAGGGCCCCTTTTCATCTCCATCAACTTTCATTTAGTGGGAATTGCGGAGGTGATGATGGTGGTGGAGGAAGCAGATATTTGAAGTCTTTCTGTTATACTATCATCTTCTCTTGTCGTAAAGAAGGTTATGTCGCAGATTGTTGGATCAAGTACTAACACCTTTTCTTCCTCAGCTTCTTGTAGAAGTAAATGGTGTGACGTAAGTAGGATTCACAGTAATTTCCAGTTTCGACTTTTCTTTAGAAGATTCTCAGAGTGAAACATCACTAAAAACTTATATAATTTGAGAATGAACGGTAACAGTATCTGAAAGACTTGTAATCTGTAAAGTATCTGGAAGGCTTGTTATTTGTAAAGTTTAAAAGACTTGTTATCTATAAAGTATCTGTAATTGATATTTGAGTTAATGAAAAAAAATTTGTTCAAACTCTGTGTTGTTAGATAGAATTAGCTCTTTTCATGTAAATCGAGCTAGAAGAGGTATATTTATGTATGCCAGAGAACAAAAGTGTAATATTTGAAATCAAAGTAAAAAATAGAGTTTTATTTAGTCAAGTTGTGAAAAATGTATGTTAATGCTTGTGAAAAATGTGTTTGCGAAATATGTAGATGCGTAAAAATATGTATCGAACTATACAAATTATAGAATCATGTGAGAAGAAAATCTTTCCAGATATAGAATATGTAGAAATTGAAACTTTCGAACTTATGGAATTGTTGTTTAGAAATGTTCTATAGGTGGAGAGATTTTAAAGAGCAGGTGGAAATGTGACAGGAAGAATCCAAAGAAGTTGATTTGTACAGATAAGTTTAAATAACTTTTAACAAGGATTTTAGGTTTTCATCTATGGAAAAATAGAGTATTATATATATGGAATGTGAGGGATTTGAAGTGATTTTAAAAAGTGTATAATTATGAGGTGAATGTGATTGTAAGAGGAGGAAGAAAGAGAGCATGGTGAGGACTTGTTCTAAGAGAGTTCGTCATGCTCCTGAGGGACGGTTGGCGATAAAGATAGCAGAGGTGCGGGAAAGAATTTTTGGGTTGTTAGACTATAATTCTAACTTGCCTGAATCTATACTACAATTTAAAGGCATGGATGCGAGGGAGAGGGAATTTGAGATAAGGTGCCATTTTTACTCAGAGATCTTCCATGAAGTGATTTTGGAGTCTAGAGCTCGAAAGGAAGCCATGAGACAAATATCTTTGGAGGATATCTAGGATGATGATGTAAGGATTGCTGGTGGTGAGCTGATTAGGAAGATGTGAGAATTGTTGGTCGTAAATTGTGATAGAAATGTAGGTAAAATGTTATTTTGAATCTGTCATGTTTTGTTACAAATACTGTTTGGAACTGTTGTAAATAAAAATTTTGAAGTTTGAAATTTGATAGCTTTGGAAATGACGTCAGAAGTTCTATAAGTAGTAGAAGTTGGAATAAAAAATATAGGTGAGCTTAGATTTTTGTCTCTTGGGTAATTACAGGGAAAGTTTGATTGCGTGTGAGTGTTGAGTCATCATGAGTGTGGGAGGGTTAAAGTGAGATTTTCATAGGAAATGCGAGAATATATTAAAATATAGAGTTGGTGGTAATGATAAAAATGCACTTTCACCAAAAAGGTACAAAACGTCTAACATTAATTATGGAAGGGACGCCTCGGTTCCAAAACCTTGGGCAGCTCGCGGGAGGCCCAATAATTGCCAGCAGTTAGAGGAAAATAATATAAATAATAGTTTGTCCTCCTCATTCAAACGTTTATCAACTTCTGAAAAATAGAATAGCAGTGGGAAAGAGGAGAATTTTTCTTAGAGATTCGTATGAAAGATTAGACGAGAGTGATCAGCTCTCAAGGAGAGAAAAAGTTATAGAAATAGAAACGCGACGGTGGTTGTATAGCAGCATTGTGAAAGAAGGATTTGGCAATTCATACTCGAACATTGAAGGTTAGTAACTGATTATGATATTATGAGTGTGGGTTTTAAAGATTTTTTATGTTTCATTTTTTTTTGAATAATTACTCCTTATAGTAATTTTATAAAAATATGTTGGATTTTTTTTTTCTTTTGTGTAAAAAGCGACGTATATGTATGATGATTGTATGGTAGATGTGTGCATGGATGTGTGTAAATAAATGATAATAATCGAATACCTGGACTTGTATGTTGGTCGAGCGTCGGGAATATCTGTTATAGAATAAAACCTCACTTTTAAGCTTTATCAATGAGATGGATACTTTAATTGATATGGAGACGTCGACCTCTGGTCGCTCAATTGAGTTTGAGCATGTAGAATTTGTTAATATAGAGACAAATAGGGAGGACGAAGTAGTAATAGTTAAATTTCCTGACTTCCCTGGTAAATTGGTATCATACCCTCCGAACTCCGATGTATTTAGAGAGTTCTGTAAATCCAAAGCTTTTGTAGGTGGAATATGGGGCAATGTTGTAGAAAATGTTGGTAGATAGTTCAGAGGTTGTACTGTAGCTTCTGGGGAAGCAAATTTCTTCTTATTGCCTGACTTAAAAAAGGAGAAGTTATAGAAGGGAGTGGATGAATCGATCTGTCACGCCCCAAAATCCAATAATCAAAATAATGATTAAAACGTGGATAACTGGGTGTGCACGTCGGGGAATCTAACCGATTTGCACCACAAACAACCGAGCCATAGACAATATCAGGTTCAGTCATTCACAATAGCAATATTATCAGAGTAAAAGAAATACAGCGGAGACAAAGATATTTACAAATATATCAACTGAAAATGTAAATACAATGTCTCAAAGTACAATACAGAATCAAAAGCTAGAATCGTACATGAGTACCGCAACAAGAACGGATCTGCAGCAACCCAAAACTAGATCCAGCAGTTGAGCTCTCAGCCAACAGCAACTACTCCACCTCTAAAAGGGGGGAACAAAGAGTGAGTGAGAAAAACCATGGCTCACTAATGCCTAACAAGGCTAAACAACATACTAATATAATAACTGCAGAGAAGAGAGAGATGAATGAGATAAAGAATACTCTAAAGTGCAGTAATATAAAGAACCTGCGATGAAAAGGGGAAAGATAATAGGAATGAGATTAGGAGTAGGAATAGGAATATATGCGATAATGTGATGATGTGATGATGATATGATATGATGATGATGTACTATGATGACTAGAATAATCCCATAATTATCCTAAATGCTGGATGATACTAAAAGTCCTAATGTTGAATGATTAATGTGTAATGATTTTAAAGAACTAGACCTATTTGTTAAAAACATTGGGCTGATCAACCCCTAATGCATAATAACCTTAAGGAGAATCTCAGTTGGATATAATGGGTCGGATTAGTTTGCAAGTTCGACCACGCTTAGGATTTATCACTTGATCAGAGTGTTTCAGGCTTTCCAACCCCCGGAGCCAACGTCCGAACTTTATTTCACTTATTCCAAGTAAATTCAGCCTCAAGGATAAGATTAGTACCTATGGAAACTGCCTCATACCATCCCACACTCCTGAAGGGTAATAGATAAGATAGTGTCCGGCCAGAACTTCACCTACTATTTTAACCCGAAGTAGGAATCTTAGGTCCTATCGAGGGTCAGCCGATGTAGAGCTTTGTTATGTATCCGATCCCATTAAGCTAATAGAATATAAAAGAAGCCCACACTGCAAACAGATCCCAAAGATCAAAACATCACAGCCGCCCAATCTGGCCAACACGCACATAGGATAACCACCTGCCTCAGAGGATGGCAAATAATCCTACCAAAGATGCAAACAGTGACTAATAGACAGTCACAGCATCCATCATCATAGGTCTCAACAGACTGGAACACAGCCACCAAGGGAAACCCACAAGAAATACCTCACAATGCACGACCTAATTAAAAATTAGGGAAACATGTCCTACGTACCTAACGATAGGAAAAACAATAATAGATTCCCGACTATAACCAAGAAACAATGGAATTAAGAACCTAATCACAAACACCTCAATGCCAATATGCATACCCTAATCAGCGCGAGTTACACTAGTAAAGTAATTTAGCAATGAAGGGACACTGGCCTGATAAACGGTTCAAATTCTGCAGAACAAACTCGGAACTCCAACAACCGCAAACTCGACCAAAATCAGAACAATCAACCTCAACAGTACCGGCAATAATCATACCAACTCATCAACCCAACAACTGCAACCAAGCACACCGCAAATCGAAAACACCAAATCAACCCACAAACAAAACCCTAGAAATACAAATCACAATTAGGTGAGGAAAGAGGGGAAACACTCACCGACGGAAAGGCGAGGGAATCCACCCATAACAATCACCAAACTCCAAGGTTTGAGCAAGGATAAGTGAGGAAGAGGGTGAGTGAAGAGTGAAGGAGAGAGAATTGTGAGTGAGAGGAAGATAAATGAAATTAAAAGCTAAAGAGAGGAAAACCACTGTCAAGTCGTTCGAGCGACAAGGAGGTCGTTTGAATGGATAGGAAATTCACAAAATAGATTCAGAAGTCCTTCGAATCGGCCCAGAAGTTGTTCGAGCGACTAGGAAATCATGGGCCAAATTCCAGGGGATTGGTCAACTCGTTCGAACGGGACATGGAGTCGTTCGAACGAACCACCCTCAAAGACTAAATTTCCAGAGGACATTTCAACTCGCTTGAACGAATATTTATATTCGTTCGAACGATTTTGACAAAACTGGAAAACACAAGGCTTCCCCCGGGATCACGAGATCCCCAGGGATCTCACCACCAAGGACAAAACACAATAATAATGACTACAGAAACCACAAGAACAACCACAACAACAATAACAACAACAAACTCCTCCGTCCAACCACTGAAAGAAGAATACAAGGACCTGATGCTAGAATGAGGTGAGGGTGCAAAATGACATGAATGCGTAATGCATGGGTGCAGATGAATGAATAAAGAAGAATAGGAAAATAAAATAAATGAATTTTAGGGGATACTACCTTCTACCCTCCTTAAAGAAAAACTTTTGCCCCGAAATTTCTACACATACCTCAGTCCGAGAACAAGTGCGGATAACAGCCTCTCACATCTGCCTCGAACTCCCAAGTAGCCTCACTAGGATCGTGGTGAGTCCACTGCACCTTCACGAAAGGAATAATCTGTCTGAGAAGAATCTTCTCACGGCGATCCAAAATACACACCAGATGTTCTATATTTGAGGCATCATCCTGAACCTTTATCGGTTCCCAGTCAATCACGTGAGTCAGATCCCGCTCATACTTCCTCAGCATGGAAACATGAAATACGTTGTGAACGACTCAGCTGTGGTGGCAGTGCTAAAGGATAAGCTAATTTTCCAACTCTAGCCAGAATCTCGAACGGACTAATAAATCACAGAGCTAACTTCCCTTTCTTGCTAAAACGCATCATGCCCTTCATCGGGGAAACCTCCAGAAAAACATGATCGTTGATCACAAACTCAAAAGGTCGCCTACGAATGTACGCATAACTCTTTTGTCAGCTCTGTCCTGTTCGTAACCGATCTCTAATAATAGTAACTGCATCAGTGGCCTCACGAACCAAGTCATCCCCAGTAAACTTTGCTCACCAACCTCTGCCCAACTCAGCGGTGATCTGCAAGGTCTGCCATACAAAGCCTCATAAGCTGCCAAACCAATGCACGACTGAAAGCTGTTGTTATATGCAAACTCTGCCTAAGGCAAGTACTCGTCCCAGCTCCCCTTGAAATCTAAAACACAAGCCCTAAGCATATCCTCAAGGATCTGGTTAACTCTCTCTGTCTGACCATCGGTTTGTGGGTGGAAAGCTGTACTGAAATCCCATCTAGTATCCATGGCCCGCTGAAAACTCTTCCAAAAGTCACCGGTAAATCTTGCATCTCAGTCTGACACTATAGATACCGGAACCCCGTGCAAATGTACTATCTCTCTCACATATAATCAGCTCAGCTCGTCGACCGTCAAAGTCTTGTGAACCGGAATAAAATATGCTAATTTGGTCAATCGGTCTACAATCACCCAAATATAATCATTGTTCCCCTTTGTCCGGGGTAAACGCGAAATGAATTCCATCGTCACGTACTCCCATTTCCACTCTGGAATAGGTAAAGATTTAAGCTGTCATGCTTGTTTCTGATGCTCGGCCTTCACCTGCTGACATGTAAGACATTTGGAAACAAACTCAGTTATCTCTCACCTCATGTTGTCCCACCAATAATGCCTCTTCAGGTCCTAGTACATCTTCGTACTGCCTGGATGAATAGTATTCCTAGAGCCGTGAGCCTCACTAAAAATCTCACGCATCAGTACCTCTGAATCAGGAATGCATAGTCTGCCCCTGTACCTGATACTGCTATCTGAGCTAACTGTCCAATTGGGTCTGCCGTCATCTGAAGCCCATGCCATTAATCTAGCATCCTGCTACTGCTCCTCAATAATCTGAGAAATCATTGAAGGCCGAACTCTCAGATTTGCAAGAAAACTACCCGTACCCCGTAAACGCAAACTCAACCTGAAATCTGCCACATCGCGAAGCATCAACCACTCATGAATCATCAGACGTGCAAGAAATCCCTTAGGCAAACGAATTAAAGCGTCAGCTACCACATTCGCCTCCCCTGGGTGATACTACAAGTCAACATCATAATCCTTCAGGAATTCCATCCATCTGCCCTGTCTCATATTCAACTACTTCTGCATAAAATGGTACCGCAAACTCTTGTGATCAGAAAAGAGCTCGAACCTCTCCCCGTAAAGATAATGACGTCAAATCTTCAATGCAAAAACAATAGCAGCTAACACGCGGTCATGAGTAGGATAGTTTCTCTCATGCACCTTAAGTTGTCTCGAAGCATACGCCACCACTTTTCCCTCTTGCATTAGAACGCAACTAAGTCTACTGAGCGAACCGCCGCTGAAAACCATGTACTTCTGCCCACTGGGCATAACTATAAGGGCAGGTGTTATGGTCAATCTCTTCTTTAACTTTGCAAAAGATGAATCACATATGTCATCCCAAATGAATCTAACATCCTTCTGCGGCAAGCGATTCAAAGGTGCTGTAATCCGTGAAAAGCCCTCGATGAATCTGTGGTAATAACCGGCTAATCCCAAAAAGCTGCGAATCTTTGTAACATTCGTCGGCTGAACCCAATCTGCAACGGCCTCAACTTTAGAAGGATCAACTGCAATTCTATTCTTGGACACAACATGCCCTAGGAATTTCACCTTTTTCTACCAAAAGTCACACTTCACGAATTTTTTAAATAACGTGTTCTCCCTCAAGGCCTGCAATGCAATCCTCAAGTGTTCCTTGTGTTCAGCCTCGGTCTTCGAATAAATCAATATGCTGTCCGCGAACACAATCACGAACCGGTCTAGGGCGGGACGGAATACTCGGTTTATAAATCCATAAAAGCTGCGAGCGCGTTTGTCAAACCAAACGGCATAACCTGAAACATATAATGCCCATAAAGAGTCCGAAATGATGTTTTCGAAGCATCCTCCTTCTTAATCCTCAGCTGATGGTAACCCGATCTAAGATCAATTTTTGAAAAGAACAGCGCTCCCCGAAGCTGGTCAAACAAGTCCTCGATCCTAGGCAGAGGATATTTTTTCTTGATCGTGACTTTGTTCAACTCGCGTTAATTAATACACAAGCGCATAGACCCATCCCTCTTTTTCGCAAACAAAACCGTAGTACCCCACGGTGAAGTACTCAAGCAAATGAACTTCTGATCCATCAACTCATAAATCTGACCATACAAATTTTTCAGTTTAACGGGTGGCATACGATACAGAGCCTTAGAAATTGAAGCTGTACCAGGTAAATGATCAATACTGAAATCAATCTTTCTCGTCGGTGGTAAATTGGGAATCTTCTGGAATACGTCGGAAAAGTCACACACCACTGGAATAGAACCCACATCAAGACCTAAGGATTCTAACTCTAAGAATACCAACATCCCATCTCCTGATAGCACTGGTTCAGAACTAACAAACATGAAACGCCTCTCACCGGGAATACTAATGGTTGCTATCTTCTCAAAACAGTCCACAGTAACTCGATGAGATGACAACCAATCCATACCCAGGATAACATTAAACTCATGCATCGAAAGTACCAACAAGTCACCAGAAAGAACACGACCCCACACGACTATCGGGCAATCTCTACAAATACGGGAGATAGAAATCGAAGAATCGATAGGAGTACCCACGGAAATCCCGTCAAGCAATATGGAAGACTCAAAACCAATAGTGCAGAGGAATGCATATGATATTAATGAATGAGATGCACCGGAATCAAAAAGAACGCGAACGGGCGAATAAGAAATATAAAGTGTACCTTCCACTACAGGTCAAGCAGTGTGAGCACCTCGCCTCCCTACTTACTGCATACATCCTGCCTTGCCATTGGCCCTTACCCTGGCCCTGCTGCTGACTCGGCTGCTATGGTCTTTGTCCACCCTTAGGGCCTGGAATCATCATTCTACTCTGCGGACCCTGAAACTGTCCCAGCTAAATCTACTGAAACTGAGGTCTCGGCTGGTGACCAATAGGACCCTGAAACTGTTGTAATGGTTGAGGACCTCTGGTTGGATTAGAACAAAACTTCCTAGCGTGACCCTTCTTCCCGCAGTACCAACACTCACCAAAAGAGTCATAGTCTATCAGAATGTTGTCCTCCCATGAACCTAGCTGGGGTCCCACCAGTAACACCCAACTTCTGCCTCATCGGACCAAAGCTCTCATAATGCATTTAAATTGCCTTGCCCTTATCAGCCTTCTGATCCTGACTCTGCCGACTCCTAAAGTCCTTTGACTTGCGCTCCTCAACATCGATTTGCTCTATTGCTAAGGCCTTAGACAAAGCCTCTCTGTACGAACTAGCCCCCGAAGCGATCAAAAACTTTTTATAATACAGACAAAGACCCTTAGAAATTTTATCTTACGCTGCTCTTCCTCCTGGACAATAAACGAAACGTATCTAGAGAGCTTATTGAATCTCTGATCGTACTGGGAAATTCACATGTCGCCCTGTTAACGCATATAGAACACAGAAATGCAGGAATCCCTGTAACTCTGCGAGAAATACTACTCAAAGAACCGCTCTTGAAAGGAAGCCCAAAGTTTTGGAGTCTCTACTATGGTTCTCTTGGCGGTATCCCACCAAATATCTGCCTCACCCTGAAAGATATATGTCGCCAATGTCACTCGCTGATCCCCAGGACAGTTCATAGCCCTCAAAATCTTCTTTATAGACTTGAACTAAGTCTCTTCCTCTGATGGAACCATCATACCAGAAAAAGTCGGATGCTTGTACTTCTGGGGCTGCTCGAGGTAACTGTACTCTCTAACTGTTGATCTCCTGGCCTGCTGGAAATGAGCTGTGAAACTCTCCATGAACTACCTCATCTCTGCCGAAATGCCGGGAACAACTGGGATAGGAAAAACGACAGGCTGCTCTGGGACTACGATAGCTGGAGGAATGCCCTGGTCAATCGGGATAGTCCCCAAACTCTCCTGACTCAGTGCTGGCTCATTAGCAAGTGCACCACTACGCAACCCTCTACGGCCACGGCCCATTGCACGGCCTCTGCCTCTTCCATCTCTTGCCATCTACAAAATAAAAGCACATCCCAGGAAAGAAGGAAGGATGATAAAATACATAAAACCGAAAGGGATCGATCCGAACTGCATCTAGATAAATTACTCATCATGTGATTGATAGAACAAATATAAGGATTAACCTAAAGTTTTGATACCAAGTGTGTCACGCCCAAAAAACCAATAATCAGAATAATGATTAAATCATGGATAACTGGGTGTGCATGTCGGGGAATCTAACCGATTCGCCATGGAAATAACCAAGCCATAGAAAAAATCAGGCTCAGTCATTCACAAAAGCAATATCATCAGAGTAAAAGAAATACAACGGAAGCAAAGATATATACAAATATATCATCTGTAATCGTAAATACATTGTCTCAAAATACAATAAAGTATCAAAAGCTGGAATCGTGCATGAGTACAGCAGCAAGAACGGATCTGCAACGACCCAAAACTAGATCCAACAGCTGAGCTCTCAGCCAACAGCAACTATTCCACCTCTAAAAGGGGGGAACAAAGTGAGAGTGAGCAAACCATGGCTCACTAATGCCCAACAAGGGTAAACAACATTTTAATATATCAAGTGCAGAGAAGAGAGAGATGAATGAGATAAAGAATACTCTAAAGTGCAGTAATATAGAGAACCTGCGAAGAAAATGGGAAGGAGAATAGGAATGAGATTAGGAGAAGGAATAGGAATATATGCGATAATGTGATGATGTGATGATGATATGATATGATGATGATGTACTATGATGACTAGGATAATCCCATAATTATCCTAAATGTTGGATGATACTAAAAGTCCTAATGTTGAATAATTAATATCTAATAATTTAAAAAAACTAGACCTTATAGTTATAAATATCGGGCTGATCAACCACTAATACATAATAACCATAACGAGAATCTCTGCTGGATACAATGGGTGCGATTAGTTTGCAAGCTCGACCACGCTTAGGATTTATCACTTGATCAGAGTGTTTCGGGCTTTGTGACACACGGAGCCAACGTCCGAACTTTATCTCACTTATTCAAAGGAATTTTAACCTCAAGGATAAGACTGGTACCTAAGGAAACTGCCTCATATCATCTCACACTCCCAAAGGGTAATAGATATGATAGTGTCCAGCCAAAAATTTACCTACTATTATAACCCGATGTAGGAATCCAAGGTCTTATCGAGGGTCAACCAATGTAGAGCTTTGTTATGTATCCAATCCCGTTAAGCTTATAGAATATAAAAGAAGCCCACACTACAAATTGATCCCAAAATAATACAGCCGCCTAACCCGGCCAATACGCACATAGGATAACCACCTGTCTTAGTGGATGGCAAACAATCCTAACAAAAATGCAACAGTGACTTATTGCCAGTCATAATATCCAACATCATCAGTCTTAGCATACTGGAACACAACCACAAAGGGCAACCCAGAAGAAATACCTTACAATGCACGACCTCATTATGAACAAGGGAAACATGCCCTACTTGCCTAACAATAGGAAATACAATAATAGAATCCCAGCTATAACCGAGAAACAATACAATTAAGAACCTAATCACAGCAAACACCTCAATGCCAATATGCATACCCTAATCAATGTGAGATACACTAGTAAAGTAATTTAGCAATGAAGGGACACTCGCCTGATAAACGGCTCAAATTCCATAGAACAAACTTGGAACTCCAGCAACCGCAAACTCGACCAAAATCGGAACAATCAACCTCAACATTTCCAGCAACAATCACACCAACTCAACAACCCAACACCTGCAACCAAGCACACCAGAAATTGAGAAACCCCAAATCAACCCACAAACAAACCTTAGAAACAAAATTCACAATTAGATGAGGAAAGAGGGGAAACACTCACCGTAGGAATGGCGAGGAAATCATCCCACAACAATCACCAAACTTCAATGTTTGAGCAAGGATAAGTGAGGAAGAGGGTGAGTGGAGTGTAAAGGAGAGAGAATTGAGAGTGAGAGGAAGAGAAATGAAAATAAAAGCTAAAAAGAGGAAATCCACCGCCAAGTCGTTTGAACAACAAGGAGGTCATTTGAATGGATAAAAAATTTACAGAATGGATTCAGAATTTGTTCGAATGACTAGGAGATCATGGGCCAAATTCCAGGGGATTGTTCAACTTGTTCGAAGTCGTTCGAACGAACCACCCTCAAAGAAAAATTTTCAAAAGGACATCTCAACTCTTTCGAACGAAGATTTATATTCATTCGAGCAATTTTGACAAAAATGGAAAACACATGGCTTCCCCCAGGATCACGAGATCCCCTAGGATCACACCACCAAGGACAAAACATAATAACAACGACTACAGAAACCACAAGAACGACCGCAACAGCAACAACATCAACAAATTCCTCCGCCCAACCACCGATAGAATAATACAAGGACCTGATGCTAGACTAAGGTGAGGGTGCAAAATGATATGAATGCGTAATACATGGATGCAGGTGAATGAATGAAGAAGAATAGGAAAATAAAATAAAAGAATTTTTTGGGACACAACATTCCACCCTCCATAAAGAAAAATTTCGCCCCCAAAATTTCCACACATACCTCAGTCCGAGATCAAGTGCGGATAAAGGCCTCTCACATCCACCTCCAACTCCCAAGTAGCCTCACTGGGATCGTGGTGAGTCTATTGCACCATCATGAAAGGAATAACTTTGCTGCGAAGAATTTTCTCCTAGCGATCCAAAATATACACTGGATGTTCTATATATGAGGCATCGTCCTGAACCTCTATCGGCTCCCAGTCAATATCGGAAGTCGGATCCCGCTCATACTTCCTTAACATGGAAACATGGAATACGTTATGAACGACTCAGCTGCGGTGGCAGTGCTAAAAGCTAAGCTAATTCTCCAACTCTGGCCAGAATCTCGAACGGACCAATAAATCTCGGAGATAACTTCCCTTTCATGCTGAAACGCATCACGCCCTTCATCGGAGAAACCTTCAGTAAAACATGACCGCCAATCTCAAACTCTAAAGGTCACCTGGGAATATCAGCAAAACTCTTATGTCGGCTCTGTGCTGTACGTAACCGATCTCTGATAATAGTAACTGCATCAGTGGCCTCACAAACCATGTCTGGCCCGAGTAAATTCTGTTCACAAACCTCTGCCAAACTCAGCGGTGATCAGCAAGGTCTGCCATACAAAGCCTCATAAGGTGCTAAACCAATGCACGACTGAAAGTTGTTGTTATATGCGAACTCTGCCCAAGGCAAGTACTCGTCCCAGCTACCCTTGAAGTCAAAAATACAAGCCCTAAGCATATCCTCAAGGATCTGGTTAACTCTCTTTATCTGGCCATCAGTCTGTGGGTGGAAAGCTATAGTGAAATCGAATATAGTATCCATGGCTCGCTGGAAACTCTTCCAAAAGTCACCGGTAAATCTGGCATCTCGGTCTGACACTATAGACACCAGAACCCCGTGCAGACGCACTATCTCTCTAACATATAATCTACTCTGCTTGTAGACCATCAAAGTCTTGGGAACCGGAATAAAATGTGCTAATTTGGTCAATCGGTCTGCAATTTCTCAAATAGAATCGTGGTTTCCCTATGTTCGTGGTAAACCCGAAATGAAATCCATCGTCACGTGCTCTCATTTCCACTCTGGGTTAGGTAAAGGTTTAAGCTGCCCTGCCAGTTTCTGATGCTCGGCCTTTACCTGCTGACATGTAAGACATTTAGAAACAAACTCAGCTATCTCTCGCCTCATATTGTCATACCAATAATGCCTCATCAGGTCCTGATACATATTCGTACTGCCCAGATGAATAGTATACCTGGAGCCGTGAGCCTCTTTCAAAATCTCACGCTTCAGTGCCTCTGAATCTGGAATGCATAATTTGCCCCTGTACCTGATACTGCTATCTGAGCTAACTGTTCAATCAGGTCTGCTATCATCTGAAGCCCATGCTTGTAATCTAGCATCCTACAGCCGCTCCTCAATATTCTTAGAAATCAATGAAGGCTGAACTCTCAGATTTGCAAGAAAATTACCCATACCCCATGAACACAAACTCAAACAGGAATCTGCCACATCGCGAAGCATCAACCACTCACGGATCATCAGACGTACAAGAAATCCCCTAGGCAAACGGCTCAAAGCGTCAGCTACCAGATTCGTCTTCCCTGGGTGATACTGTAAGTCAATATCATAATCCTTCAGTAATTACATCCATCTGCGCTGTCTCATATTCAGCTCTTTCTAAGAGAAAAGGTACCTCAAACTCTTGTGATCAGAAGAGAATTTGAACCTCTCCCCGTAAAGATAATGACGCCAAATCTTCAATGCAAAAACTGCGGCTGCTAACTTGAGGTCGCGAGTAGGATAGTTTCCCTCATGCAACTTAAGTTGTCTCGAGGCATAAGCCACCACTTTTCCTTCTTGCATCAGATTGCAACCAAGTCCACTGAGAGAAGCGTCGCTGTTAATCATTTACTTCTGCCCACTGGACGCAACAATAAGGGCAGGTGTTGTGGTCAATCTCGTCTTTAACTCTACAAAAGCTAAATCACATCTGTCATCCCAGACGATTCTAGCATCCTTCTGCGTCAAGCGAGTCAAAGGTGTTGCAATCCGTGAAAAGCCCTCGATGAATCTGCGGTAATAACTGGCTAATCCCAAAAAGCTCTGAATCTCTATAACGTTCGTCAGCTAAACCCGACCTACAACGGCCTCAACTTCAGAAGGATCAACTGCAATTCCATTCTAGGACACAACATACCCTAGGAATTTTACCTTTTTCTTCCAAAAGTCGCACTTCTTGAATTTTTTAAATTACGTGCATTCCCTCAAGGTCTGCAATACAATCTTCAAGTGTTCCTCGTGTTTGGCCTATGTCTTCAAATAAATCAATATGTTGTCCACAAACACAATCACGAACCGGTCTAGGAAGGGATGGAATACTCGGTTCATCAAATCCATAAAAGCTGCGGGCGCGTTTGTCAAACCAAACGGCATAACCTAAAACTCATAATGCCTGTAACGAGTTCGAAATACTGTTTTTGAAACATCCTCCTTCTTAATCCTCAGTTGATGGTAACCCGATCTAAGATCAATCTTCAAAAAGAACAGCGCTCCCTAAAGCTTGTCAAACAAGTCCTCAATCCTAGGTAAAGGATATTTGTTCTTGATCGTGATTTGTTCAACTCGCGGTAATCAATGCACAAGCGCATAGACCCATGCCTCTTTTTTGCAAACAAAACTGTAGCTCTCCACGGTGAAGTACTCGACCGAATGAACTTCTGATCCATCAATTTAGAAATCCGATCATACAACTCCTTCAGTTCATTTGGTGTCATACGATACGGAGCCTTAGAAATCAAAGCTGTACCAGGTAAATGATCTATGCTAAAATCAATCTCTCTCGTCGGCGGTAAACCGGGAATCTTTTGGAATACATTGGAAAAGTCACACACCACCGAAATAGAACCCACATCAACACCTGAGGATTCTAATTCTAAGAATGCCAACAAACCATCTCCTGATAGCGCTGGCTCGGAACTAACAAACACGAACCGCTTCTCACCGGGAATACTAAAGGTGGCTGTCTTCCATAAACAGTCAACAGTAACTCGATGCGATGGAAACCAATCCATACCCAGGATAACATCAAACTCATGCATCGGAAGCACCAACAAGTCTGCAGAAAGAACACGGCCAAACACGACTATCGGGCAATCTCTTCAAGTACGGGAGAAAGAAATCGAAGAATCGAGAGGAGTACCCGCGGAAATCTCATCAAGTAATAAGGAAGACTCAAAACAAATAGTGCAGAGGAATGCATATGATATGAATGAATGTGATGCACCGGAATCGAAAAGAGTGCGAGCGGGCGAATAAGAAATATGAAATGCACCTTCTACTACCGGTCGAGCGGCGTGAGCACCTCGCCTCCCTACTGCGTACATCCTGCCCTACCCTCGGCCCTGACTCTGGCCCTGCTGCTAGCTTGACTTCTGCGGTTTCTGTCCACCTTGAGAGCCAAGAATCATGTGTCTACTCTGCAAACCCTGAAACTGTCCCTGTTGTATCTGCTGAACTGAGATCTCGGCTGGTGACCAATTGGACCCTGAAACTGCCATAATTGTTGAGGACCTCGAGTTGGGTTTGGACAAAACTTCCTAGCGTGACCCTTCTCCCCGTAGTTCCAACACTCACAAAAAGAAAGCTGTGGTCTATCGGAATGTTGTCCCCCCATAAACCTAGTTGAGGTCCCATCAGTAAGACCCAACTTCTACCTCTTCGGACCCAAGCTCTCATACTGCGTTTAAACTGCCTTGCCCTTATTGGCCCTCTGATCCTGTCTCTGCCGACTCCTTAAGTCCATGGACTTGCGCTCCTCAACATCATTTTGCTCTATCGCCAAGGCTTTAGATAAAGCCTCTCTGAACGAACTAGCCCCCGAAGCGATCAAAAACTTTCGATAATACGGACGAATACCCTTTAGAAATTTCATCTTACGCTGTTCTTCCTAATTGATTATAAACAGAACGTATCGAGAAAGCTCATTGAATCTCTGATCATACTGGGAAATACTCATGTCACCCTACTTAAGCATATAGAACTCAAAAATACAGGAATCCCTGTAACTCTGCGGGAAATACAGCTCAAAGAACCGCTCCTGAAAGGAAGCCCAAAGTACTGGAGTCTCTACTTTGGTTCTCTTGGAGAAATCCCACCCAGCAACAGATATGTCGCCAATGTTACTCGCCGATCCCCAGGACACTTCATAGCGTTCAAAGTCTTCTCTATAGACTTGAACGAAGTCTCTGCCTCTGATGGAACCGTTGTAGCTGAAAAAGTCAGATGCTTGTACTTCTAAGGCTGCTCGAGGTAATTGTAATGTCTAACTCCTGGGCTCCTGGCCTGCTAGAAATGAGCTGTGAAACTCTTCATGAACTGCCTCATCTCAGCCGAAATACCGGGAGCAGCTGGGGTAGGCAAAATGCCAGGCTGCTCTGGGACTACTGGAGCTGGAGGAACGCCCTGGTCAATCGGGACAGACCCTAAACTTTCGTGACTAGGTGCTGGCTCATCAGCAAGTGCACTACTGCGTATCCCTCAAAGGCCACGACCCACTGCACAGCCTCTGCCTCTTCCACCTCTCGCTATCAATACAACCGAAGCACATCTCAGGAAAGGAGGAAGGATGATAAAATAGATAAAACTGAAAGGGATCGATCCAACTCCATCTTGAAAAATTACTCGTCATTTGATTGCTAGGCCAGATATAGGGATTAATCTAAAGCTTTGATACCAAGTTTGTGACGCCCCAAAATCAAATAATTAGAATAATGATTAAAATATAGATAACTAGGTGTGCAGGTCGGGGAATCTAGCCATTTCACCACACAAACAACCGAGCCATAAACAAGATAAGGCTCAGTCATTCACAATAGCAATATCATAAGAGTAAAATAAATACATTGGAAGTAAAGATATATACAAATATATCAACTGAAAGCGTAAATACAATGTCTCAAAATACAATACAACATCAAAACCTGGAATCTTACATGAGTACAGCAACAAAAACGGATCTGCAGCAACCCATAAGTAGATCCAACAGCTGCGCTCTCAGCAAACAGTAACTACTCCGCCTCTGAAAGGGGGGAACAAAGAGAGAGTGAGCCAAACCGCGGCTCACTAATGCCCAAAAGGCTAAATAACATACTAATATAATAAGTACAGAGAAGATAGAGATGAATGAGATAAAGAATACTTTAAAATGTAGTAATATAAAGAACCACCGAAGAAAAGAGGAAGGAAAATAGGAATGAGATTAGGCGTAAGAATATGAATATATGCGATAATGTGATAATGTGATGATGATATGAAATGATGATGATGTACTATGATGACAAGGATAATCCCATAACTATCCTAAATGCTGGATGATACTGAAAGTCCTAATGTTGAATGATTAATGTCTAATGATTTAAAAGAACTAGACCTTATAGTTAAAAACATTGGGTTAATCAACCACTAATATATAATAACCTTAACGAGAATCTCAGTTGAATACAATAGGTACGATTAGTTTGAAAGCTCGACCACGCTTAGGATTTATCACTTGATCAGAGTGTTCCGTGCTATGTAACCCACGGAGAAAGCGTCCAAACTTTATTTCACTTATTCCAAGGAATTTCAACTACAAGGATAAGACTGGTACCTAAGGAAACTGTCTCATACCATCCCACACTCCCGAAGGGTAATAGATATGATAGTGTCCAGCCAAAATTTTACCTACTATTTTAACTCGATGTAGGAATCCTAGATCCTATCGAGGGTCAGCCGATGTAGAGCTTTGTTATGTATCTAATCCCGTTAAGCTAATAGAATATAAAAGAAGCCCACACTACAAACAGATCCCAAGGATCAAAGCAACACAGGTGCCCAACCCGTACGACATGCACATAGAGTAGCGACCTTCCTCAGAGGATGGCAAACAATCTTAACAAAGATGCAAACAGTGACTTATAGCCAGTCACAGCATCCAACATCATCAGTCTGAACAGACTGGAACACAACCACCAAGGGCAGCCCACAAGAAATACCTAACAATGCACGACCACATTAAGAACAAAGGAAACATGCCATACGTGCCTAACAATAGGAAAAACAATAATAGAATCCCGGCTATAACCGAGAAATAATGCAATTATGATTTTAATCACAAACACTTCAATGCCAATATGCATACCCTAATCAACGCGAGTTACACTAGTAAAGTAATTTAGCAATAAAGGGACACTCGCCTGAGAAATTGCTCAAATTCCGTAAAACAAACACAGAACTCAAACAACCGCAAACTCGACCAAAATCAAAACAATAAACCTCAACACTATCAGCAATAATCACGTCAATTCAAAAACCCAACACCTGCAACCAAGCACACCGCAAATTGAGAAACCCCAAATCAGCCCACAAACAAAACCCTAGAAACACAACTCACAATTGGTTGAGGAAAGAGGGGAAACACTCACCGAAGAAAAGGCGAGGGAATCCGCCCACAACAATCGCCAAACTCTAAGGTTTTAGCAAGGACAAGTGAGGAAGAGGGAAAGTAGAGAGTGAAGGAGAGAGAATTGAGAGTGAGAAGAAGAGAAATGAAAATAAAAGCTAAAAAGATGAAAACCATCACCAAGTCGTTTAAACGATAAGGAGGTCGTTTAAATGGATAGATAATTCACAAAATGGATACAGAAGTCATTCGAATGGGCCCTGAAGTCGTTCGAACGACTAGGAAATCATGGGCCAAATTCCAGTGGATTGTCAACACGTTCGAACGGGACATGGAGTCGCTCGAACGAACCACCTTCAAAGACAAATTTTCCAGAGGACATGTCAAATCGTTCAAACGAAGATTTATATTCGTTCGAACGATTTTGACAAAACTAGAAAATACAGGGCTTCCCCCGGGATCACGAGATCCCCTGGGATCTCACCACCAAGGACAAAACACTATTACAATGACTACAGAAACCACAAGAACATCCACAACAACAACAACAACAAACTCCTCCGCCCTACCACTGTAAGAAGAATACAAGGACCTGATGCTAGAATGAGGTGAGGGTGCAAAATGATATGAATGTGTAATGCATGGATGAAGATGAATGAATAAAGAAGAATAGGAAAATGAAATAAAAGAATATTATGGGACACGGCACGATCTCTCTTGAGTATTTTGGTGGGAATGTCTGAGGCGACATAAATGAGGGTTTTCTGTGTTATCTGCCTCTGTTGGAATATGGACTATGTTTGCCCCTTAGCAATCTTGTTAAAGGGATAATGAATACTATAGAGGATGGTCCTGCCCAACTGAATGAGAACATGTAGGAAGTGATCATTGTTTGTAAGACTCTTAATATATTGTGGGAGGAGAATGAAGTGAAGAAGAGAATTACTCCTAAGGATGTTTTGTAATATTACGATGTAATACATTACGCTGTAACTGGGGGTGTGTATTTATGTTCGTGCTCGTCTCAACCGCTTTTCTTCGATCTTAATTCAGCAGGTGGAGTTTGGAATGATAATATGATATGGGTGAAGGGTGATTGCCTTCAAAGAGATGATGATGAACCAATAGAACTTTTGTATAGAACATTAAAGAAAAGTTAGTAATATTGTATAATATAGAACTACTGCAGTTGAAGGTTGTTCAGTGGTATGATAATGTGTCGTATTTGTTTTGCAAGTCTTCGGTTGAAGGTGACAAAAGAGTCACTGTTAGGTACTGTTGCTCGAGAAGGTGTTAAGCCTGAGATTGTTATAAAAGATCCCGGCATCAGTAGAATTAAAAGAGCTAATTTCAGGTCTGAGAAGGTACAAAAGTCTCAGGCAAAAAGACTAATGACGGGTGTTAAAGCTAACAAGTAGTGAGGGGCGATTGGAGAGAAGAGTCCAGTTTTGGTGAGGGCTACTGATATGGATTTGGAGGATGTTCCAAAAGTGACCATGTCGAGCAAGTTAGCTCTGAGGTTTTCAAAGAAAATGATTCTGAAGGATGGTTCAACCTCCAGAACCATGATGAGTAGTGAGGTCGAAAATACTTTGAAAAAAAAGAGGGTAGATCCTCCGGCTGAGGCAATGGGGGCAAAGGTCATGAAGAGCCGACTTGTTGAGGATGATGAGATGTGAGCTTTAGAGGATAGGGTAAGGCTTAGAGCTTGCAAGGGTATTGAGGAAATTAGGGCCTCTGCGCAGTTGAAGTTGAGCAGAATGTTATGTTGGTAACTTTTCTATTTCTAAAATTTGTATTGCTATTCGAGCTAAAAATGCATTTGACCTTTTTTTTTATTTGTAGACTGCTCAATTGTTGAAGGGGATTTACCTCGGGCTCGAGGAGGGAAAAACTGAGTTCGAGAATGGGAAATTCGAGCTTAAGAAGAAGGTCACTCCACTTAAGTCTGACTTTGCTTTAAAGGGTGAGAGGTTGGTTATTACGACGGCTGCGCAGAAGGTGCTGATTAGCAAGCTGACAAAGGAGGCATAGAAGAACCTGGATGATGTTGTAGTTCAATGCTACAGACTTGGGTGCCTACTACTTGTTGTGGGCTACACCAAAGCTGATGTTAAAGTCATTATGGCTGGTACCTACACCGAAGAGGACGAGGTAGAAGAGGATGTCCCAGCTGAAGAAGGTGTGGTAGCAGGGATAGATACGGTCTCTCCCATAACAGATCTAGAGAACCGTAGGGAGGACAATGAGAAGGTAGAGTAAAGTTATTGTAGTTTGGTTGTGTATTTTTGTATAGTTTGGAAAACTTCAATTGTAGTGAATATTGATTTGTAGAATAAATCTCGAATAGGCTAAGAAATGTTTGTAAACATTGTTTATAGGAACTTAAGGATTTGTACCTCAAAATTGAGGAGTTAGAGAATGAGTTGGCTAAGGAGAAAGATGCCTCAGCGTCCCTGTTGACTTCACAAGCGGAGCTACAGGTTAGAGAAGTGCAAGAAATATTTGACTTGTATGCTTAATTACTTTAGAGCTACAAAGTAAAAATTAGAGTATAGAGATAGTCAAAAAATGTGTAAGCAGTTTAGGGGTGATGGTAATCGAGCATGTCCAAATAATACAAAAATGTTTAGAAAATTCCGAACATAGAAAATGTGTACATTGATATTGGATGTAGATGTTATTGTCATCAAACTGGGATCATACTTCGACCTTAAGTTTAGAAGCAGTCTCACAATTGTCGAATATCAGGAAATAGAAATTTGTTAGAGCTTTGAAAGTCTTCTATATTAGGATTAATTGTATTTGTAGAGTGTTATTGAATCAAAATTGATATATTGTATCTGTGATGGAGGTCGAATTGGAGACTGTTCACTCGAGTGAATAATAGGCACTTCAATGTACATTTCTAGTATGTTGAGGTAACAAAAACTGTTAATGACCTGACTCAAGAGATCAAGTGGAAAGATGTCAAAATAGTAAAAGAGTAAAAAGAGCTCGCAGAGGTGATGGAGTAGACATCGAAACTTAAAAGCCAAAATGATATGTTAATGGTGAAAAATAGGGAGGCGGAAATGGCTCGATACCGTATCCATTCGTTAGAATTGACTGAAAAAGAGTTGTGGAGTTTTGTGGCCAGTCTGAAGGACCAAATGATTAGAAAAACAAAGGAGCATGAATTGACTCGAGCTGATCTTGTGAGTTTTAAAAGCTAACTGGAGCAATTGAAGAGCGAAATGATTGGGAAAGATAGCGAGTGCAAGAGAGCTCGAGCTGACCTAACACAGTCTGAAAGAACGATTGAGTAGTTGGACGTGGCTTTATTTGCTAAAGATATGGATTTCCTTTTGGTTCAATAATGTTGTGATGAACTGAATGAAAGGGTGGCAAAGTTAAAGGCAGATTTTGATATGGCCAATTCGCGTGTAAAGAAGGCTGAAGCTGGAGAGCGGTCGTAGAGGAAGAGAGGCGATGTCGGGGCCTCCATAGTAAATGGGGATGTTGTTGATCTACCTGCTCGAATTAAAAAACTAGAGGGAGATATAGTTCTAATTCAGGCTCATGTGCAGAAAGGAAATGAATATTTAAAGGCGAGCCAAAATAAATTAGATATTGCTCTTTGCAGCGAACATGAGTTTGAGAGGCTGATTAGGGGTAAAGATCAGTTGTTAAGGAAGAAAAATGAGTTATTAAAGAAGTCTCCCGCTGGGGGAAGTGTCGGGAATGACAGGGAGCATGAGGAAGTTTAGGCTCAATTGGTAGAATTAAGGATGGCGAATAGGGCTGAGTCTGATAAAGTAAAGAAGAAGATGGTGGAGCATAATGAGATTATGCCATGCACAGATAAACACATGGAGTGGCAATACTAACGGTATAAAAACTTAAAAAGTCTTCGCGAGATATTATAAAAGTATTTTTTTGAGGTGGTTATGCTTGATCTAAACTCTTTTTTCCAAGAAATATTTTGCTCACAGGAGCTAATGGCTATTATTGACTACTTTGTAGAAGAAGTAAGAAGGCTTAAGTTTGAGAGGGATACCTTGCATGACTGTCTGTCGTAACAAGGATTTGCTTGTAAAACTGATATAGATTAATGAAAGTGCATGAATGCCATAGAAATGGAGTTAGGTTCCCGACCAGTTGAATTGGTAGAGTAAGGCAGGATTATTGTAGCTGATCATGCTCCAAAATTTATGGTTGAGCTCCCATCTGCAGGGAAAAACCTTTTGAGGTGGCTTATAGAAGTAACTTGTTGAAGTAACCTATACTATTAACCCTTAATTGCAGACATATTGAGAGATGAAATTTAGTTTTACCTTTACTTTATCTTATATTTGTTTGAGATCTTAGATTGAAAACTAGTATTTCTTTCATTTTAATCATAGATATAAGTATCGATGGGTGACTGAAAGCTAGTATTACCTTTGCTTTAATCTGTGTATAGAGGTTGAATGAAAGCTAGTATTAACTTGCCTTTAATCTATTTAGAGGTCGATTTAAAGGTAGTATTATCTTTGCTATAATTTGTTTAGAGGTCGATTTAAAGTTAGTGTTACCTTTACTTTAATCTGTGTGATTTAGTATAGTTTATGTAAGTAGAGAATAATGTGTGAAAAAACTTAGAAGTTTTCATTGACTAGAATAGAATGTACACTGTATGGAGATTGAAATCCCAATTTTGTAATGGAAAAAACGAGACTATAGAATTCGAGAAACCAGGGACTTAGCGATAATACCACTTCAGTCGCCTAGTATTCCATTGATTTGGGATTCAAACTCCTTGCTCCGTCATGAGATAGTATGATCCCAAACCAGTTCGACCATAATAAGGAATGGACCATCATATTTTTTTACTAGTTTCCCAGCATGCGGTTCATTCCGGTGTTGTGGGATCTCTCTAAGAACGAGATCATCGACTTGGAACTCACAGCTTCTGAATCTTTTGTTGTACGAACTGGCGAGCATCTGGTAATATTGACCTAGCCTTGCAATAGCATGTTTCCTAGTTTTATCAATCCAATTCATATTACAGGACAATTCGAACTCATTTTTTTCGTTTGTAAGATCGTGGCCTCTGACGGGATGGTGGCATTTTGTTGGAATGATGGCTTATGTACCATAGGCTAGGAGGAAGGGGGTACATCTGGTTGATAGACATGGAATGGTACGGTACGCCCAAAAGACGTTAGGAAGTTCCCGTATCCAATTTTTTTTTAATTGAAGTCTTTTCATGAGTCCACGCACTATGAATTTTTGGGTGGTTTCGGCTTGGCCATTATCTTGAGAGTAGTATGGATTAGATAGAGAATGAATGATGTTGTGTTTGATGAGGAAGGCTACGACCTTTTCACCAACGAACTATGGCCCATTATCAATCTAAATTAGGCGGGGGCATCGAAACTATGTGATAATGTGTTCCTAGATAAAAGATATGACCTCTTCTTCTCGAGTTTGATAAAGAAGAACTTCTTCTACCCATTTCATAAAATAATCAGCTGTTACGAGTAAGAAGCATCGGTTACCTTGAGTATTAGGAAATTCTTTGACGAAATCGAGTGCACACCGCTTGAATGGCCTGAACACCTTGCTTGCATTTTGCTTGAGTGTGGGGGCGCAGATCATGTGTCCATGTCGCTGACATGTGTTGCATTTACGTGAGTACTGTTCTACTTGCTTGTGCATTCCTGGCACGAATACTCCTTGGGTGATTGATATGTTTGCATATGATCGACCTGCGGTATGGGCGCCACAAGTTCTATCGTGTAAATGTCTGAGCATTCCATCTATTTTCTTCTTCGAGAGGCACTTAAGATAAGGCCCTCTGACCGAGCGGCGATATAGACAACCATTCCGAACTGTGTAATGCTTTGATTTTTTGATCAACCGTCGACGTTCTTGTGGATCTATTGGAAGGGGCCGTTGCATTTTTTCTGGGCTGAGATAGGCAATAAAGGGCTTTTTCCAATCATCGTCCTCCTCTTTATTGCTCCCAGTATTGATCGTACATATAGAATTGAGATCAATGCTGGGATTTGATATTTCTTTGATCTGTAGATATCTGGCTTCTTTTCCCAGGACCCCGGCTAAATAACTTACATAATCGATAAGTCAGTTTTCACCTCGAGGAAGATAGTCGAGAGTTGCTTGCGCAAATTTTCTCATCCTGCTGGTAAAGAGGAATGCATACTCGATCATCTTATCATTCTTTTTGTACTGTTCTGAGTAATTGTGGACGATATGTAGATAACCTATGTAAACTGAGAGCCCTAGAATGCCAAGCTCAAGCGCGAGGTCGAGTCCATGAATGAGAGCTTCGAATTCTATGACATTATTGGAGGCTTCAAAATCTAGACGGATTGGTTTCTACATTCTGTAGTTTGAAAGGAAAATTAGAACGATACAAATTCCTGACCCTACGGGTCCTGCTTAACCATCTGTAAGAAGTCTCCACTCTTTCCTTGTAACCAATTCAACTCGCTCGTCAAATGTTTAAAATACCTCATTTCCGCCAGAGTGAGGGTTTTGATGATGAATTGGACTAGCTTTACAACTTTCTGCTGATAGAAGTGTCTGAATCTGACAGGTAGATGATCTGTTCATCATTATCTACCAGGCTGCTCATGATGGGAGACTTCCCCCAATAGGTTTTGAGTTCCTGAAATCTACCTCGCATCCTGATGCCCATTGGATTATTTCGTCGGGCAAAACTTTTCCTCGTTTGGTATTACCTCAGAGCAGTAAGAACAACCAATGACAGTGATCTAAAGATTTAGAAATGAATCGGCTGATAGCGGTAATCATACCACCATGTTTTTGTGCGTCTTTCGTTGTTTTCGGAGATAACATATTAAGAAGAGCTCAAATTTGATATAGATCAGCCTAAATCTCCATCTTGCTGATAAGATGACCTAGGAATCGGCCTGATTATACTCTGAATTGACTCTTATCTGGATTGAGTCGCATTCGATAAGATCGTACAATGTCAAACATTGTGGCTAGATTTGTGATGTGTCCCTTTGACTGTAGCCCTTGCACAGTAGATCATTGATGTAGAGTTCAATGATTTTTCCATAGTGTACTTTGACCATAGTCGTCATTGACCGCTGATAAGTTGTGTCAGCATTCTTTTGTCTGAAGGACATGACTTTCTAGCAGTAAAGTCAAATTTCAGTGATGAAAGTAGTTTTTTCCTAATTTTTCCCCATAAGAGGAATTTGATTGTATCTAAAAATAACGTCCATCATAGATAGGAGTTTGTAACCTGCTGTAGAATTAATAATTTGATAGATGTTTGGAAGAGGTAAACTATCCTTCAGAGTGTGTTTGTTTAGATCAGTAAAATCTACACAAACTTGGACCTTTCAATTCTTCTTAGGAACTGCGACGATGTTTGAGATCCAATCCAAATACTTGGCTTCAGAAATGAACCCCACATTGATCAATTTATCGATCTCAATGTTGACTTCATCTCGAAGACGAGGTAAGAGTCGTCGCTATTTTTTTTTTATTATCGTGGCGTTGATGTTAATTGCCAATCAATTACATGCCTTGGATGGATAAACCCTGGGCATCTCTTCTAAACTTCACCCAATAATGTCTCGATTCATTCATAAGAACTGGATGAGAGCATCCTTATCATGTTGGACAAGCTTTGTATCGATAAAATTACCTCGGCAAGGTCCATTAATGTCGATTTACTTTGTAGGCTCTTTTGTAGAAGGCTGATCATCAATGTGACCAACTTTCAGTAAATATTTTGTGGAAGGCTGATCATCGATGTGACCAGCTTTCTCTAATTGTTATGCTGTGTATCTGTATAATGTATTTAGAATGACAGAGAAGATATTCTTGCAAGCTCTAAAAAGCTTTTGACTGCCTTCGATTTCATAGATGCCATTATTCAGTTTGAAGTGAAGAGCTTGATGCTAAGTGGAAGCAATTGCTTCTATGTTATGAATCTAGCACCGGCCCATAATCTCGATATAGTGAGATTTGGCATTGATAATATAGATGATAATGTCGATTATGGATGGTCCAGCGGTGATAAGTAAAATGATCTTACGTACTCACTCTTCTTTGGAACCATTAAATTTACTAATATCAGTGTTACTTGGAATAACTTGATCAACTAATCCCATCTGATCGATCGTGCTCTGAAAAAAAATCTCATTACCGCTTTCAGTATCGATCATCATTGTATGCATGACAAACTTATTCATCTTAAGTATTATTGCTAATGTATCATGATGTAAAAATTTTACATGACCGATGATGCAATCTTCGATGGAAATCCTAAGCCGACGATTGCTCGACTCTGGAAGAAGCTTGACCTCTATATTTTAAGGTGTGAGATTGCAACATTCTTATAATCTCCTACACTTAAATCAACAAGAGTTATTTATTTGATAAATCTTGATCATGTTATTGTGGTGCATATGGTACAGATGCTTCTCCTTAGCTTGATCTTCAATCTTGACTATTTCGATCTGTATCTTGTAGCTTCCATCCTTATTGGATGCCAGATCGACAATATATTCAAATATTCTCCCATCTTTGAAGATATATTCCAGCAACCTCTGTAGAGTACAACTGTTGTCAGTACCATGATGATTTACCTTGTGATACATGCAATACGGGCGGCCTTCGATTGGTTCCAGCAGCTGAGATAGATGGTAGAACCTTTCCTTTGGTAGAATTGGAAAATTTTTGGAGAGTCAGATATTTATTTTAGGGAAGACTGGCTTGGGTAATAAATTTCCTTTTTGAGGTTTGCCAGTATTGGTCTAAGAACGCTTTTGATCACTCTTATCCTCCTTTGGTTCACTATTCCATTATGTAGTTGGACCTTTAGTGGTTAGGACAGATTTAGTTGATTTATGCCTTTCGTAAATCATCCTTTCCAGGTCGATATACCCATTGACATTAATGATCATATCCCCCAAGGTCGCGGGTTTGTTTAAGAAGAGGTGTTCTTTGGCTTTATAATTGAGCTGGAGCGCGTTCGTAAAAGCAGTAGCAACTATTTTCTAATCAAGATTATCTACTTTTCGTGTGAGCTCCAAAAACTTCTTTGCAAAGGCCTCGAGCTTCTCCCCTTGTGACTGTTTAAGACTGATAAGAAAATATAAATTCTCCTTTTTATCTTTGTTGTGAGCATATGTCTTGGTCAATTGCTTCTGTAGCTGATCGAATATGAGGATGGAATCTTCAGGCAGAGAGTAGAACCACCTGAGCGGTTCGCCTTGAAGACTTGTTATGAACAGATGGCATAAAATGTGGCTGAGATTGGAGTATAACCCTAGTGAATAATGGTATTGTTGAATGTGCTCTTTTGGATTGGTGCCCTTGTATTTACGTATCTTAAGAGTATGGAAACCTTTTAGTACTTCCATATCGAATAACTTTTTGGCAATCAGACTATCCTACAACTTGGTAAGATTATCTTTATTGCCTAGAGCTTGAGCTTCAATTAACGCCTTGATACACTGATCCATATGCTCTTGTATGATGTACTGACATGTGGCCTGAGTGGCTTGGCGAGGTGGTAGAAGATTATGAGTATCAGTACCCTTACTCAAGTAATTACGTGCTAGAATATGACTTGGAGGTCACTACTTTTCTCTTTGATGCTTAGAAGGTCAGAGACCTCTGCTAATATTAGATTGAACTTTGCCACCCAAATGAATGTAAGGTTGAATCTCGTGCTGAAAATTTCTGGAAAGGGCTTTGCTGGTGGCTCCTCGAGGTTCTAACCTTTCTCGTGCAGAAACTCGATTGTTTTCCAGAACTTGGTCATATTCTCTAGTTTTGAGAGCCTGTTGATATCCTGCAAAGCTTATTATTAAGTTTGCGTGGTTGTCATCTGTTCTTCTTGTCATTTAAATGATGTCAAATGAGCCTGTTGCTTGTTTTCGCGCTCTTTGTCGCTGAGCTCTTGGTCAAGAGTTAACTGACGCTTAAGTTCATTATGTTTCTCAGTTTCGGCGTGAGGTTTGCCTGTAATTCAGTAAGCTGTTCCGACTCAACTGAAAGATGGAGCTGGATTCCTATTATTGGTCACCTGGAAGTGACCATAATTAGAGATGGAAAGTAGAGTTAATGTATGCCTTAGGATATCGTGGAAATGTCTTCTTTCCCACAGACACTGCCAAATGTAATGGCCTAATTCTGTAGCTTGAGATCGTTCAAAATTAGCTCTTACACCAAATGTACATGTGACAAAAACTAATGTAAAGCAAGAAATAGTACTGGTAATTTAGCGTAGAAAATCTTTGAATAGGTAAAAAACTACGACCTGGAGTTGAGAGCTTTAGTAATAGTAACTTTCATTGCTTGAGGCTGATATCTTATTACAAGTGATCTCTCAAACTAAAAGTACTTAATCTTGCAAATAAAATGCTTTTTAATGTTCAGAATCTAGAAATTTTTATGTCTGAGTCTAGAAAATCTAGTTTTTCTCGGGTCCCTATTTCTTCTGGAACTTTTTCATTATGTAGACCTTACCTATAGCTCATTATTGTGTTGAAGCACGCTCTCTGAATAATGAGGTAAGTTGCGAGTGACTGTGTAACTGCTTAGTTCATGGGAAACATGCGTCTTCAACTTGTTCATATTCTTTTGTTGTGCCTGATCCACGTTCATTATCAGTGTGTGGTCTAGGTGGCAATGTTAATTGTTTATGTCATATGTGAAATGCGAGAGTCTGATATGGAGGTAGTTTGAATTTTGGTTAGGTCGAGGGATAGGTCACTACACTTTAGATGGAAGAAGGTCATGCGAGAGAAGGTCATACGAGATGTTATCCGCCGCCAGACACATGATGGTTACACAGGTACTAATGTGTTGATGGGTGTTGCATCTATTACGTTAGATAACATTTGTTTCAACGTAACAAATTCTGTATGTGACACAGGTATGTATAATGCAGTTCTACGTTATGAGCTTTATAATATAGCAGATAGTTGTGCACTATGATCTATATTGGTCCCGGTTACAGACTAGAACAATCTGTTGAATTATTTGTTGATGTCGTGACGGGTATTTATAAATTATGTTTCTAGTTATGAGTTGTTGTTAAATTTTTTCAAAAACCTAAAGGCCTTGGGCTTGGACTAGAGTTTGGGTATGGGATTGGGCATCTCTCATTTGTCTTGGTCTTCATCTCTTTCAATTATAACGGCTATTATTCAGGAAGAACTAAAATTCTTCAGGAAACACGTCTCCACGAACTTAAACTCCATCACAAAGATAAAGGAAAAGAGTCGTTGTCTATTCCTTATATATACCTTCATCTTACCATTTTAAGAAAATAGAAAATAGTTCTTCTCTCTACTGTTCCTCTATCTTTTAATCTCCCTCTATCTAGTTTTTGTTTTAATTTGAGGTGGAAAACAAACCAAGTACGTTATCTCCTGTACAGAGACTTTGATATACAGCTCGTTGTATCCTGGAAGAGATTCAACTTCATAACCTGTACCTTGAGGTTGTCAAAATAATCTTTAAAGAGAGTGTGTTCCATGCCTAGAACTACTTCGACTAATCTTGTTGTTGGAGTTCTTCCAGGTGCTGATTCGATTCATGCTATTAAAGAGAAGCTATTGTCGGAGGACTACTATTGCTGTATGTAATACCTTTGAGTTACTGCAGCTATGCCAATCGACTCGGCTTTTTCCTGCCGTTCGAAGCCGGTTACTACTTCCGATCAAGCTTGCTGCTATTTGCTGTTAGCAACCTTGCAGCTGTTTGCCGCTAGCAACCTTGATATTGTTAGTTGTTTGTTCTTAGCATATGTGATACTCCTTTCTTATACAAAAAAACTACTCCTTGCTGATACAACAATACCACTCCTTGCTGTTTGTAATACTTATTTCTTGCTACTGCTATTGGTGTTTCTGAACGGAGTGATTCTAGTCGCTGTTGTTTCTGACTGGAATTATATTTGTTGTTGTTGGCTACCGGTTCAGAGTATTGTTCTGTAACAAATACACTTTGGGAAAGCTATTTACAGGTTCTTTAACAATTATTTCAACATTTTTAAAGAGTATCATCTTACTTGTAATATGGCTCTTACCTCAGAAGTGCTGAAGTTTGATTCCAACAAACCCTCTAAGCTTGATGGTCTTAACTTTAATAGATGGAAGAAAAAAATGCTTTTCTATCTCACACTTAAGGAAGTTTCATATGTTCTAGAACAAGAATGCCCAATTGAACCTCCCGTTCTGGTACCTGTGGTAGACCCTGACCAGATTACAAATGAACATGACAAAACCTTAGAATCAATTTCAAACTAGACTGAGGCCGATTTCAAATGCCCTAATTTCATTCTGAATGGTCTAGCAGGCAAACTGTACGATTACTATCTACAGTCCAAAATTGTAAAAACTGTTTGGGAAGCATTACAGAGAATGCATGATACGGAAGAGGCAGGCTCTAAAAAGTTTGTCGTAAGCCGATATCTCAAGTTCACTATGGTCGACGATAAGCTGGTAATTTCCCAATCAAATGAGTTACAACGAATTGCACATGAGATCATTTCTGAAGGGATACCTCTTGATGAACAATTTTAGGTTGCCGTGATAATTGAAAAATTACCGCCTAATTGGAAAGACTATAAAAATATCCTGCGACATAAGTAAATGGAACTTACCATGGGGAGCTTGATTACTCATCTTACGATTGAAGAAGAATCTAGATAACAAGACTTGAAAGAGGAAATCCTGCTGGTTCAAACCAAGGGGAAGGTCCATCTGAAACCTAAAGGGAAACCTTTCAAGACTAAGAATGGTGGTAATCGGAACAACCGTCCTAACGGTGGTAATCCGAATAACCATCAGAAAAATGGACACCAGAATCCTAATAAGGGAACGAACCAGCAAGCCCCACCATATAACGGAATAGTTTCTATTATGTGCTTCAACTGTAACAAGCTTGGACACATCTAGAAACTGCCAGAACCGCAAACCTGTTGCTCAGGCAAACGTTAGCGAAGAGCCCTTAGTGGCTATGATCACAGAGATCAACATGGTCGGTGGAACCGATGGGTGGTAGGCTAATTCAGGCGCTTCTAGGCATGTATGTTATGAACACAATTGGTTCATGACCTATAAGGAAACTGATGACCAGAAGGTGCTACTTGGGGATTCCCATTGCACCTAAGTGTTAGGCACTGGAGATGTTGAACTGGTATTTACCTCTGGAAAGACAGTAAATCTGAAGGATGAGATGTACACTCCTGAAATGTGGAAGAATCTTGTTTCTGGATATCATCTCAACAAGGCAAGATTTCAGCAAACCATTGGATCAGATCAGTACATTTTGACTAAGGGTGGGATTTTTATGGGAAAGGGTTGTGCTTGTAATCGAATGTTCAAAATGAGTATTAAAATGAATAAATATGCTTCTGCTTACGTATTGTCTTCTTTTAATATTTGGCACTCTAGACTATGTCATGTTAATAAGAAGTTAGTACACAATATGAGTAAACGTGGTATGATCCCTAAGTAGATTTAAATAATTTTAATAAATGTTAATCTTGTAGTCAAGCTATGATTACTAAAACCTCGCATAAAAGTATTGTAAGGGAATCACAACTTTTTGATTTAGTACACTCTGACATATGCCAAATGGACAGTACATTAACTCAAAATGGTAAAAGATATTTTATAACTTTTATAGATGATCATTCAAACTATACTTAAGTTTATCTGATGCGTCACAAAAGCAATGTTATAGATATGTTTAGGACATATGTAACAGAGGTTAAAAATTAGTTTGATAGAAACATTAAAAGATTTAGTAGTGATAGAGGCACAGAGTATGATTCACATGAATTTCAAAACTTGTATGAATCCTTAGGGATTATACATGAAACTACTAATCCTTATTCTCCAGAATCTAACGGTAAAGTTGAACGTAAAAATAGAACTTATACTAAGTTGATAGTTGTTATTTTACTTTGTACTGGATCACCCAAATCTTTATAGGGTGAAGCCTTATTATCTGTTTGCCATGTTTTATACAGTATTCCTCTCATCTGAATTATCACCTTATGAAATTTGGAGAAAAGGAATACCTAATGTTAGTTATTTTAAGGTTTGGGGTTGTTTAGCCTATATCCGTAAACCTGATCCTAAACAGATAAAACTAGGTAGTAGAGCTTTAGAATGCATTTTCATTGGATATACTATTAATAGTAAAGCCTTTAGGTTTCTTGATATTAATGATAATGTAATAATTGAATCACTTGATGTAGATTTCTATGAGGACAAGTTTCCTATCTTACGGAGGGACAGTGGGGGTAGCAGTGGGGGTTATCAACCTTCTACGTCTTCGACCCCCAATGTACCGTAAGTAAATGTTCCTAGAGCTATTGATTCTCATGATACAGCGCAAAACTTCATAGAGGAAAACGTTGAAAGATTGGTAAGGATTTTTTGGTAATGATTTTGTTATACATACCTTAAAATCAAACCCTAATACTATCAGGGAAGCGTTAACCTCAGGTGACACAGATTTGTGGCAAGAGGCCATTGATTATGAAATGGATTCTCTTTCTACCAACGAAACATTGGACTTAGTTAACTTACCTCCTGGTAGTCGTTCAATTGGGTATAAATTGATATTTAAAAGAAAACTTAAACCAGATGGTACTATAGATAAATATAAGGCAATACTTGTAGTAAAGGGATGTGCAAAAGGAAAACATTAATTTCTTCGATACATATTCCTCAGTTACTCGCGTGACAACCATTAGAGTATTATTGGCCGTTGCTGCCGTGCACGATTTGATTATTCACCAAATGGATGTAAAAATTGCGTTTTTAAATGGAAAGCTTGAAGAGGAATTACATATAGATCATCCTGAAGGCTTTGTGGTACCTGGTGAGGAACACAAAGTCTGCAAGCTGAGCAAGATCTTATACGGTCTAAACCAAGCTCCAAAATAGTGGCACGACAGAATCGACCAATTACTTCTTTCTAATGGTTTTAAGATTAACGTTGTTGATAAATGCCTATATTATAAAGTATCTGGTGAAAGTTGTATTATGATATGTCTATACGTTGATGATCTACTTATCTTTGGTTCTATTCTTGATATCATTTTAGAGACCAAAAACATGCTTAAAAATAATTTTGATATGAAGGACCTAGGCGAGGCTAGTATAATTTTAGGCATGAAGATCACACGCTCAGACATTAGTATTACTCTTGATCAATCTCATTATATTGAGAAGATCTTAAAGAAGTACAAATATTTTGACTGTAGACCTGCTTGTACTCCTTGTGATTCACAAGTTAAACTTTTAAAGAACTTAGGGGAAGCAATTAGACAATAAGAATACGCAAGTATTATTGGTAGCCTTCGCTGTGCTACTGACTATACTAGACCCGATATAGCTTATGTTGTAAAGGTTCTATATAGATTTACAAGTAAACCAAGTTTGGCGCACTGGGGTGTTATTGATAGAGTTATGCGGTACCTGAAAAGGACCATGAACTTGGGTTTACACTTCCAGAAGTTTCCCGCGGATCTTGATGGATTTAGCGCTGTAGATTGGAACTCATTTTTGAATGATTCCAAATCTACCAGCGGATACGTGTTTAGTATAGCTGGAGGGGCGGTTTCATGGAGATCCAAGAAACAAGTGATTCTAGCTCAGTCGATATGGAGTCTGAGTTAGTACCACTAGCAACAACTAGTAAGGAGGCAAATTGGTTGAAAGACCTTTTGTCTTATATTCCTTTATGGAGTAAGCCTATACTGCCGATACTTATCCACTCAGATAGTACTGCTGCGATAACCAGAGTACAAAATAGTTACTATAATGGTAAGAAATTAGCAGTATGTCACATGCACAATACGATAAGAGGTTACCTCACATCTAGTACTGTTACAGTGGATTTTGTAAGATCGGAAAACAACTTGGCAGATCCTTTGGCGAAAGGACTGTCCCGAGAAAAAGTGTGGGGCACATCCTTATGGATGGGGCTAAAGCCTGCTATAGAATCACAATTGGTGGGAACCTAACCTAAATGACTGGAAATCCCAAGAAATAGGTTCAATGGGAAAAACAAATGGCTATGATTTAGAATTATGCAACGAAGGAGCTTGTCACACCAGAGTTCATCTCGTTGTACATAAATATAAATATGCATGATATCTTGAAGCGAATGTTAGGCTGAGTTTTCTTAAACTCTTAATGAGTTATATATTTCATTAATTGAGTGGGGCATCTAGCTACAAGAACACTCTTAATAGACTCACCAAGGTGATTGTGAAAGTGCGGCCGGTTCATATGAGTAATTAGGCTAACTTCTCTAAAGCCTTCACCTAATCTGGGATTAAGCACATGGCCGAAATGTGCTGGCATTTAGAACTTGTACCTGGTAGGTCTGCATGTAGTTCTCCTCACTGTATAAAAACGAATAATGAGTTCAAGACTCTGATCACTTATCATTCTTATATGTTGAAGATTGTCCATTATGCAAAGGTTCAAGTCTAAGAACACCGATACTTATGTACATCTTTATATATCAAAACTATTATCTCGTTTATTTTCTCCTTCGAAAAGATTATAAAAAAGTGGGGGATTGTTGAATTTTTTTCAAAAACCTAGAGGCCGTGGGCTTGGGCTTGAGTTTGGGTATGGGATTGGGTTTGTTTATTTTTTCTTAGTCTTTATCTCTGTCAATTCTAATGGCTATTATTCAGGGAGAACTGAATTTTTTCAGGGAACACGTCTCCACGAACTCAAACTCCATCACAAAAATAAAGGAAAAGAGCCGTTGTCTATTCCTTATATATACCTTTATCTTACCATTTTCAGAAAATAGAAAATAGTTCAGCTCTCTACTACTCCTCTGTTTTTTAATCTCCCTCTCTCTAGTTTTGGTTTCAATTTGTGGTGGAAAATAAACCAAGTACGTTATCTCTGATACAGAGACTTCCGTATACAGCTCGTTGTATCCTGGGAAAGATTCGGCTTCATACCCTGTACCTTGAGGTTGTCTAAATACTCTTTAAAGGGAGTGTGTTCCATGCCTCGAGCTACTTCGAGTAATCTTGCTGTTGGAGTTCTTCCGGGTGCTGATTCAATTTATGCTGTTAAAGAGAAGCTGTTACCGGAGGACTACTGTTGCTGTATTTAATACCTTTGAGTTACTGCAGCTGTGCCAATCTACTCGGCTTCTTCCTGCCGTTCGAAGCCGGTTACTACTTCCGATCAAGCTTGCTGCCGTTTGCTGTTAGCAACCTTGCTGTTGTTTGCCGCTAACAACCTTGATATTGTTAGTTGTTTGTTCTTAGCATATGTGATACTCCTTGCTGATATAACAAAACTACTCCTTGCTGTTTGTAATACTTATTTCTTGCAACTGCTATTGTTGTTTTCTGAATGGAGTGATTCTAGTCACTGTTGTTTCCAACCGGAATTATATTTGCTATTGTTGGTTACCGGTTCAGAGTACTGTTGCTGCAACAAATACACTTTGAGAAAGCTATTTACAGGTTCTTTACAAAAAATTTCAACATTTTTGAAGAGTATCTTCTTACTTGTAATATGGCTCTTACCTCAGAAATGCTGAAGTTTGATTCCATCAAACCCTCTAAGATTGATAGTCTCAACTTTAAAGTATCAGCAAGGATGCGTCGATGATGATAATAAAGTATCATAATGGGCTAGTAGGCAGATAGATAGATCTACAAATATCTCCATGAATGCGCTGGAAAAATCTTCGAGATTCCTCCCTGATATTGGCCCGACTAGGTCTCATGATGTGTTTCCCTTGAGAACATGCAGTACAATACTCGTTCTTGAGGATTAAAACTTTTAATTCCTTCATGAAATGGCCAATTGAATTCTTGATCATTTTGTTCATCATGACGTACTCGGGATAGCCGAAACGATTATTCAACAGTCGGAAAAGGTTAATACACGTATGGATGCACATAATTATATAAGCTTCTATCCTACGGATATGGGTCTCGTAAAGACCTGATGAGCGAAATGGTTATTACTCTAGTACTAGTTCCTGACCATTTACTTAAGATATGATGTACAGGAATATACAAATGCCATCATTTTAAATATCAAGGTCGTATCTATTTTCATGGACATCCTAAAAACTAAGTATGTTTCTGCTAGATTTACTAGAATAGAAAGTATTATCGATATACAGGATTGTGCCTCTAGGATGCAAAAAGTATCTATTTTGAAGCCCTCAACCAAACTTGTTGTGCCAGATATGGTTGTGATCTACGCTTAAATCATACATGGTCAAGTACATGATGAAAGCATTTGTCACAGGGAATTGTATGGGTAGTTTCACAATCGATGAGACAAGATTCACTAGAGATTCTATTATAAAGATTCATGTAAGAAGAAAACAAGTTCACACTCGTAAGAAATTACTTAAGGAAATTTGTTACTTCAGGCAACTGTTGCTACTAGCAATGTTTAAAATCAATTTTTCTTAATATAATTCCTATACATAGTTATTCTGCAGGAATAAAAACCTAAAATTATGTGGGAATTAAATGCTAGAAATGCATGTATATAAATAGAAGTAGATATTTTCCACAAACTTAGTTTCACCTAGAAATAAAGTACACTTCTACCGTGAAAGGCTTATTCCAAAGTACTTATAAACTTAAGAATGCAATAGTTGAACAACAACTTGTTGTTCTATTCGACAGATTTCTGGAAAACCATAAAATCTGAATGTTTAGTGTAACTTCAAATGATACACTATTATTACAGCTCCAGGTTGCTAGTAAGAAACATGATAAGCATTTTCTCAATCTTTTCAGATTCAATCATTGGTTTTCCACAAATCCATAACGTAGAGGTTATGCGTTTGAAAACGTAATCATAGATGCTCACAATTTTATAGTCAATCACCTTCATGCGCAACCACTGCGTTTTGCCGTTTGAAGGGCGTACACCTTTTGGTGTCCGAATCTGTAGCCTTGTTAACTCTATATGTCATATGGTTCTCGCTTGTGTAGGTATTCCATCTTCAAGGCTTTCAGAAAGTACTAACATTTCATAAGAAGAATATTAGCCTTATCCTGTAAGAAATCCACCGAACCTGCTCTGATCGCTGATTCATGATTGTACTGCTTGAGAAGATTCTCAACATTGATAGCCCATGAGATATTATTATCTCTGGCGAGACAAAGTACTTGGTAAAAGTAGCTACCGAATCACCTATGTAGATTGTCCCCGAAGTGATAGCCCCAGTAGTGGTATCCCCTATAGTGGCACATGTACATGATTCAAACATTGAGATCTCAATCAACCACATATGCATTGGTCTAAAGTTTAATCATTCAAGAGTAGCCCTAGATGAAATATTTGTATTCGCCTCCATGATTGCAATAATGGATGACGATCCCGAACCACTGTCCAATGATGAATATCGACATAGACCGGATTGGCCAAAGTGGGAACATAAAATCAAGGCAGAGCTAGATTCACTAGCAAATCACGAGGTATTTGGGTCAGTAGTTCTAAGGATTGATACCATAAGAATAGTTGTTTACAAGTGGGTGCTTATCGGAAAACATAATATAAGTCGGAGATATAGGGTACAAAGTGAAACAAGTCGCCCATGAATTCTCTTAGAGACCTGGCATCTATTATGATGAAGCCTATTCACCTATTATGGACAATATCACATTTTGGTTCTTACTCGGTCTGTCGGTCTCTGAAGAACTAGACATGCGTTTGATGGATGTTGTTACGGGTTATCTATGTGGGAAACTAGATATCGACATCTATATACGGATCCTCGAAGGAGTCTACCGGGAGCTGAAAAGTCCAAAGATACCCGAAGTACTAATAATACCAGAAGTACCGAGCTTGCCTGATGGATAAATGTAGTAAAACTTGATAAGTCACTCTATAGTTCAAAGCAATCTGGACTTTTGTGGCATAATCATTTAACTAAGTATTTAAAGAATGAGGGTTTGTCAAATGATCTGATTAACCCATGTGACTTCCTGAAGAAGTTTGCCAATGGATTTACTATCATAGTTATTTATGTGTGTAATGGCCTAATTTGATAGCTCAAAATGGCTTAGAAATAGCTCTTATACCAATGTTCCTGTGACAAAAACTAATATAAAGCAAGAAATGACATATGTAATTTAGTGTGGAAAACCTTTGAATAGGTAAAAACTGCGACCTCGAGCTGAGGGTTTTAGTAACAGTAACTTTTATTGCTTGAGGCTGATATCTTATTACAAGATATCTCTCGAACTATAAATGCTTGATCTTATAAATAAGAAGTTTTGTATTAGAGTATAGAAAATCTAGTTTTTCTTGGGTGTTTTTTTGTCCCTGTCTCTTCTAGATCTTTTTCCTTATATAGACTTTACCTGCAGCTCATTATCGTAATGAAGCACGTTCTCTGAATAATGAGGTAAGTGGTGGTTGGATGTGCAACTTTTTAGTTTATGGGAGACAGGTATCTTTAACTTCTTCATGCTCTTCTGTTGTGCTCGATCCACGTTCTTTATCAATTTGTGATCAAGGTGGAACTGTTGACTGTTCATGTAATGTCTAAAAATTATGATTGGTTGAGGGATAAGAAGTTTGATATGGAGGTAGTTCAAATTGGGTTAGGTCGAGGAATAAGTCCCTACAATCGCCCCCTCATAATTGAAGGCCCGAGTGGCTTTGGTTGAGAAAGAACCTGTATATTGTGGTATTGGAAGTTTGAAAAGAAATGATGTATTTAATGGTGATTTTACTGGTATGGAAATGGGTATTTGTTTTCTACGAGTAAACAAATAGCCCTCTAAACCCCTACACCAAGCTCCTCAGAGATCCCCCATAGGCGAACCTTCGACACCGGACAAAACTTCGAGAACAGATCAGTACATTGCAGCAGACATTCTTCGACCATATCTACATACGGTCAAAGTATGATAAGACAGACAGCCAGCTCACCGGACAAAACTTCGAGAATGAATTAACGTCCCAGTAGCAGATATCATTCGACCTCACTATCATGTGGTCAAAGCAAGATAAGACAGACAACTACCTCATTAGATAAGACAGCGCATTGATTGGCCTGTGCATCTTCAGTGACAATCCCAACCACAGCGCCGTTCAGAGCCATCACCAATAAACGCAGTAGTAACAGTACCGACAAGACCAGCGCCCGTCACTCGCCGGGATTTTTTGACAATATAATCATGTAAACCGGACCTGTGCCTGGTGACTCAGATCCTTATGCTTCAATAAATAGAAGAGAAGGGAAACCAGACAGGGGTTAGAAAAATCTCCTCTGGCCTTTGGATCTTTACCTTCGACCACCCATAAAACCTGTACTCGAACCCTCTAATTTACTCTTCAGAAATATTGTCTGTCTTATAAATCCTCATCAGAGGTCGTAAAGAGTCACATTCGGGCCCCTACATAAGTATTTGCCTTTAGTTTTATCTTATCATTGGCCAATTGCTTGTTCCCTTTGATTGAGGATTGAATTTACTTTGCAAGAACTTACTCCCCATCCAAACGGAGTTAGCTCCCAATAATTGGCGCCATCTGTGCTTCCCACCCTACCACTCTCTCTCCCTTGTTTACATCCCCTTGTTTTCCACACCAGCAGATCATCCCCAATGGCACTCACACGCCGTTCCAAATCTACCCAGGTTGGAAATTCCATCGACAAAGTCGTAGCTCAAATAACATTACTAGCTCAACAAGTCGCTCAAGCATAGGAACGCCACAAGAACCAACTGAATCAGGAATGTTAAAGCCATCGTTTGGCATTGGAAACAGAGCGGAATCGCCGTTTCTATGACGTAAACCGACAAAATAGAGCAATCGATGAGCTGCGCAACACTGTCCTAGAGCTACAAAAATTACAGCCCTTGGAACCTGCTTGTCTGTCCCAGGCACCCGACCCATCGCGCATTTCAGCCCGCACCCGCCTTGGCCCTCCTCCAAACCTCGAGTTACCCCTAGCAAACACTAGAGCCGAAGGTATTCCCCGTACTATTCCCCCAACCGTCTCTATCCAAATCGGGATTCATCCCACCGAAGACTCTTCTGACTCAACCCTTCGCTCCTCTAGACAACCTACACGCTGTCCTGCTCGAGAATGGCTCGGGGAACACAATGCTGACTTTATACCACTTACTCGACCTCACAGCCTTTAACTCTAACAATCTCCCACTCATCCTCCATGCGTTATACAGTAGGAATTCGACCACAAAATACAACCAGTCATCTGTGTTACCCTGAGTCTAGCTACAGACTTCTGGAGCCGCCTCAATAGCCTGATTTTCCCTAAAGTTTTGGCCATCGAAATACCCTCTAACTTTCGCGCTCCCAAACTCAGCAAATATCGTAATACAGACCCTAAATCCCACATCCTCGAATTCCGAAATGCCTGGAGCCTCTAATCCACGGCTGACTATCTTTTATGTTGCCTTTTTCCAATGAGCCTTTGCGATAACCCCCTTCGATGGTACCACAACCTCCCAAATGGCGTAATTCGTAACTTTGAGCAACTTTCACAACTTTTCATCGCCCAGTTGGCCATCAACAAAGACAGAGAGGTCAAAGTTGATGCTCTTTTCAATTTCAGAAAGTTTGGTAATGAGACTCTAAAAGCCTTCACCCGAAGATTCCTCGACGAATCTCATAAAATTGAAAACCTCGACTGCTCAAATACTATTTTGGCCTACTCGAAATACTCTGCCCAATCACAGCCGAGTAAAAGAATATCTCGCTCTTCACAAACCCAAAACACTCGAAGAAATTTTCTCGAAAGTCAACGGTTATATCGACCTCGGGCTCCTTCAAGAGTCCCGCAAACAGAGCCAGCCTCCCCAAACTGCAACTTTCAACAAACTGCGGCAGCATACCTACTCTGCCACCACACCCTTGGTTACTTCTGTCTTACAGGAGACTTAGAGCCGCAAATGCCCCATGATTGATAACAGCACCGAAGCGCTCAAAAATCGACTAAAACCCCTTTTACCTAAACTCACTGCACCCCTCAACACCCTTCTACCACACATACAGTCAGACCCTATTTGGCGCGTTCCTTTCTCCATCGAAGTTCAACCAGGAGAATCTTTCTGTACCAGCCACAAATACAATTGTCATCATACCAATAAATGTTCCGCCCTTCACCGCTCTCTCGAACTTATCTTCAGAGCAGGACGTTTGCACCAATATATTGCCGACCTACCAAGCAACCTTGATGGGTCCTACCCCAAATCCCTATCCACCCCTACTAATGATCTAGCTGAGTTACATATCTACAGAGTCAAGTTCATTGAAGTCAACAATATAGACAGTCAACTCTCCAAGAGCAAACGAAAGCGCGTAGAAAATTGTTACAAGCTCACCTATCAGGAGAAATTTCCCACCCTCTTGCCAGAAACTAGCCGTCACCCTCGACTCAAAGGCATCTCTTTCATCGACTGTGATACTTCACACGTCCATTTTCCCCATTCCGATCCATTAGTCATCATAATTAAGATCGAGAACCTTGTTATCCATAAAATGCTTATAGATATTGGGAGCGCAGCTGACTTTCTATTTCTCCAAACAGTACAAACCATGAAGAAAGCAGACCTTATAACCGCAGCTAATGTCGAGCTACAAGGTTTTAATTGATCAACAAAAGTCGTTGTTGGCCGCATCAGTCTACCCGTCTCTACAGGGCCCATTACCCTTTAAACCAACTTTATAGTCATTGACCAGAAGTCCAAATACCTTGGTATACTCGAACGAGATTAGCTTCACGCCATGCGAGCTATACCTTAGACATATCATCAGACCCTTCGATTCAATAATCACGAGGGTACTTGGAACTTGAAAGGTTCTCAATGCCATGCCCTCTCATGCGAGTACCCAGAGATCGACCAAACACGAAAACCTGTCAACCGCCTATAGAAATCACAGTATCTTCCAATACCTTCAACTTCGACAGATACCACAAAACCCATTGAACCCACTATTTATATCAAACTCGATGGTCTTTTTCGGGGTACATTTATTGGAACCCTCCTTAACGAGTCAGAACACTTCGAACTTTCCAAGTTCCTTTGAGCAAACAAAGATATTTTTGCCTGGACATTTCAGGAGATGCCCGGCGTTAACCCCAACTTGGCTTGCCATCGCCTTGATCTTATCCCCTATTGCTCAGCAGTAAAGCAAAAGAAACGTACATTGGCACCACGACTTCGAGAAGCTGCGAACCTTGAAGTTGACAAACTCATAGCCGCTTGGTTTATCAGAGAAGTGATGTACGCAGACTGGATATCGAACATCGTGGCAGTACCAAAGAAGAATGGAAAAATCAGAATCTGCGTTGACTTCACAGACCTCAACAACCATACACCAAAGAACAGTTTCCCCCTCCCAACTATCACAACACTCCTCGATGCCACTGCTAGACACGAACGCCTATCTATGATGGACGCGGCTTCAGGTTACAATCAGGTACCCCTCCTCCCTAAAGATCAACTTAAAACTGCATTTAGAACCGAATATGGCCTGTACTATTTCAATGTTATGTCATTCGGCCTTAAAAATGACGATGCCACCTACCAATGCCTCGTCATAACTATGTTTAAACCCTTGCTTGGCAAGCCAGTCGAAGTCTATATCGATGACATGATATGCAAAAGCCTTCATAAGAATACTCATATCCAAGACCTAACAGAAATCTTCTCAATACTTTGCACGTACAATATGAAACTTAACCCAAATAAGTACCAATTTGGCGTGTCATCCGACAAATTTTTGGGTCACCTTATCAGTAAACGCGGGATAAAGATCGATCCCACCCACATTCGAGCCCTCATAGACATGCCTTCGCCCGGAATAAAGAAAGACGTCCAAAAAGTAGTTGGCAGGATAACAGCCCCTAACCGTTTCATTTCAAAATCATCTGACCGTTGTGCTTGGCTTTTTTTCCCTCTTACGCGATCAGGGTGCTCAGAAAATAAAAAATAAAAACAACCCTGAGATCAATTGGACCCCTGAGTGCGAACAAGCCTTCCTTGAACTTAAAACTTATCTATGTTGTCCACCTATTATCAGTACCCCTATCGAAGGTGAGACACTCTCTTTATACCTTGATGCCACAAAATCTTCTATCAGTTCAGTGCTCATTCAACTTGATTCCCATTTCAAAAAACCTGTATATTTCATCAGTAAAACCCTCACCCCTGCAGAGACCTAGTATTCAAAACTCGAACTTTCACTCCTCTCACTTGTTCATTTAGCCCGTAAAATCAAACCATATTTTTAGGCTCATCCTATTCAGGTAATTACCAGTTACCCCCTTTGTGAAGTACTCAGCAAAAAAGAAAAATCTAGACGAGTGCAACAGTGGTCCGTATACCTTGGCGAACACGACATTACCTTCAACAAACAAATATCCCAGAAAGGCCAAGCAGTAGCAGATTTTCTAGCCGAATTCACGGTCGAAGATGTAGATTGGGAAGAACATGAAGATGATCTCGCAGACTATCAATCCGAAGATGTAGATCTATGGGACCCTCTCACTGGTTGGCGTTAATTCACAGACGGATCAGCAGGACCTAATGGCTCAGGAATTGGTATTATTCAAGTAACACCCACTAATGGTCGCATAGAGAAAGCCGTCAAACTTACCTTTAAATGTTCTAATAATGAAGCAGACTATGAAGCCTTGATCCACGGCCTTGACCTCACACTTGACATTGGCATCCCCAAACTTGTAGTCTTCACAGATTCCCAACTTATTCAGAGATACTACACAGGAGAAAACCAAGCTAATGGCCGCATGGCTGATTACACCCTTTATGTGCGACAGGGAATGGACCGGTTCTCTGGAAACTCCACAATCACACATTACCCTCGGGGAGAAAATCGACATGCAGATGCCCTCGCCTACATAGTAGCTATGCACGGCCACTCAGAGTCCGGATACTCCATATCGAAGTACTCGAATGCCCAAGTATCGATCAGATGGAAATTAACACCATCAATACTGCGGTGCTCATACTGCTGGTCACTCTATGGCCCTTCACAAAGGAACCTGTGGTGCTCATACTGCTGGTCACTCTATGGCCCTTCGAGATGTTACCCAAGGATTATTTTGGCCCGATATGATAAAACAAGCTTTAGACTATGCAAAATAATGTGACAAATACTAGCGTCATGCCCACGACATCCATTGCCCCTCAAGAGACCTCCATGTCAGCCAAGTTTCCTGGCAATTTAAAATATAGGCCATCGATCTCATTGGACCCATCCCAAAAGCTTCAGGTAGTAGAGAAAACATATTCGTCGTAACCGACTACTTTTCTAAATGGGTCGAAGTTGTTCCTCTATGCCAAACCAGAGAAGAAAAAGTTATCAAATTCTTGTGGGAAAATATCACCACTCGTTTTGGCTGCCCCCATATGATCCGATGCGACAACGGTCCCCAGTTTGTTGGAAGAAAAGTTACAAACATCCGCAAAAAACACAACACCATTCTCTCACCATCAACACCTTACTATCCTCAGGGCAACGGTCAAGTCAAAGCAATCAACAAAACAATTGTTGACGGTCTTAAGAAGAGAGTCGATGCAAAGAAAAGATGATGGGTCTAAGAGTTATAACATGTCCTCTGGGCTTATCGCACAAAACATAAAAAATCTATAGGATACACCCCTTTCCTCCTGACATATGGGACCGAAGTTGTTCTATCAACTCAATTCGACGTAGCCACCCGAGACCCTAACCTCCCAGACGACCAAAATGAGTTTGAACTTGCATATAACATGTTATGGATTGACGAGAGCAGAGACCGAGCTATTACCAACCTTGGTCGCTACCACATCTCACTTCAAAAATCTTATAACAAAAGAGTTCAACCAAGAAGTTTCAAAATAGGAGATCTAGTGCTTTGATATGTCAATCAATCTTCGAAACCTTGGAATGCTGGCAAGCTAGCTGAATCTTGGGAAAGATCCTACATCGTCTATGATAAAACAGACATGGGTTCCTATTACCTAATGACGGAAGACAAAGAGCCCCTACTACACCACTGGAATACAATGCAATTGGCCTCCTACAACAGGCCATGTCTACAATCATGTACACCTGATGTAACCTAGAATATTCAATAATCAAGTTGTTCCATTCCAACTTCCTCTAGTGTTTCATTTTTTAATTCTTGGCTGAACCTAGGTATCATGTCTACCCTCGCCCAGACTGAGACTTGGGGATGACCCTGAATTGTTCTTAGTCTCCAATTTTGAGTAAACTCGTGGGGCAAGGAAGGTCAAATGACCAGACCCTCGGGGATGCATTGGGGGTGATCAGATATTTCTTTACTGTAGCTTAAGCCTTTGAAGTCCAGTCCTCTTCCTGTTTGGACCTAGGTATCATGTCCACCCTCGCCCCGACTGATACTTGGGGGCGACATTAAATTTCTCAAGTCACCAATTTCGAGCAAACTCGAGGGACAAGGAAGATTGAAAGACCGGACCCTCGGGGAGGCATTGGGGGCGATCAGATATACTTCGTCCAGGCTCTGAAACCGTCGAAGTCCAGTCCATTTCTCGGTCTACCCCGGGTATCACGTCTACCCTCGCCCCAACTGATACTTGGGGGTGACCTTGAATTGCTCAAGTTTCCAACATTTGAGCAAACTCGAGGGTAAGGATGGCCGAACGACCGGACCCTCAGGAATGCGTTAGAGGCGATCAGTTAATTTTCAGGTTTCCTCTAGGTATCATGTTCCCTCGGCCCGACTGATACTCAGAGGCGACCTGGAAGTTGCTCAAAATTTCGTCATCGCTGTGGCTTCGGCCTTCGATGTCCAGCAGAACATTCAGAGTTCGATCTATATATCTCAGATACTCTTCAGACTTCGATTACACTACAGTCAATCAAGCAAATCAACTTCCTATTTCGCAACTGATCAAATGTCTACTTCAAAAATACAACAACACTCGTTAATGCCATCAAATCCAGAGAACACTCAGCATATTACCCGTCAGAAGAAACAGTTGCAGTATAATGCAAAAATCAACCAGCAAGAGTCCAAAAACAAGGAAAATTAACAGAATGTGCATTCAAATTATAGCAAATCAAGGTCAGACTACAATAACACAATTCATCAGCAAATCAGATTCCAATTAAGAAGCTCATAATCAGTATGTTCAGGAAACAAGCATTAATATGTTCGGCATCAACCGCAGAAGCTCAACAGATAACAAAAGAAAAAAATAAACCCCCCATACTGAGTTCCAATACCAACAGAAAACCACCAACATCATTCACAATATTACAACTTAGCATTACAACCAGCAAAAGAAGACATGTGAATCCTACCTCAAAATACCTCACGTGGGTACGGTTGCACCCTCTCGCTCCACAGTCGCCCCAGTACCACCAACCTTAGCAGCCTCATGCAGCCCTTTGATCAGACCATCAGTAGTTCCACCAATAGGCGCTACACGAAGAGCACTCTCAACATCACCCCCAATACCCCCAAGTGCTTCCTCAACAACGTTCCCCTCCCCTCCCTTCATCTGCAATTCATCTTCCTCCAGAAGTTCTGGAGAAACAGGATAAGGCTGTAACGTATTGACATCATACCCCATACCATCGATAAACTTTTTCAACCTCACATTCTCCATGAATTCCTTATCATACTGCCCTTGGAAACCCACCTTTTATTCAACTCGTGCCTTTTCAAACGCCTTCAGCTTGGCCGACCACTCTCGGTCCAACCTTGACCGTTGTTGCTCGAGCCTCTCATCATAAGAGTCAGTAAGCACATCTATATCTTGCTTCAGCATCCTGACTTGAGATACCCATGTTGCCTCCTTCCTACGAGATAGATCTAGATTTTCCTTTGATTGTCGCAACTTCGCCTTCAGCAACTTCATCGCCTTGTTACAAGTCTCTACCCCGACTTCCGTATGCTAAAAATACTCAAGATATCAGTGAACCTCAAAACTCAAACAATTTGCAAAATACTTTGAAATATCAATACACAAAGCTATATATAGTTACCTGAGACATGTACTTCTTTATCTCCTTCGAAGCTTCGTCAGGGTTATCCTTCCAGAACTCGACCATCGACGCCTGCTTCGCCACTGCCTGCTCCTGTTACTCAGCTTCTGTCATTTTTTCATCTTCCTCTATTGTATCATCCTTCCCAAGTACCTTACGTCTGTTACGTTGAATAACCTTTGATTGCTACACCTTAGGGGCTTCGGGCGCTACTCAACCCTTCCTTTTTTGGCTTGAGAAGAAACCTGCATTGTTTTCATCATCGAAGCCTCTCCACCCTCTTCGGACACTGGCACCGCTTGCTTCGCACCCCTCCACGACCTCGGCACAAACTAGTAATTCCTCGGTAGCTCTTCCCCTCCCATTTCTTTTTTCTTTTTTGAAACACCTACCCTTATTTTTCTCTTTGATCGCTTTGGCGTAGCGGGTACGCCTCAAAGCAGGGAATCCACCTTTTCTCTCCTTTACCTCTTGATCTTGAGACAATTAAACACCGAATTTACCCAGTCTTCACTAGTCTGGAGCAGAGTATCAATATAATTCATCGGATTATCCCAAGATGAACATCCCGGACCTGCAAAAATAAAATAAAAATGCAGTTATCACTTATTTTAGATGTACATCAACAACAAACCCTTCGACAGCAAACTTACTTCCGTTATATACCCTATGATTTAATTTGCATGGGTCATCGTTGTCTACATTATCGTAGTTGCCCCTTACTATCAGTAAATTTTTATTCCACCCCTGGCCTGTTGAGCATAGACCAAAAAACCAAGGCTTCTTAGGGTGGCATTGGATGTGACATGTCCCCGGTTCTGACTGGCCTTCCTCGAATAAAAGGTGATAATGTCGAACCATTTAATTAAACCTCGACCCTCACCAGCCAATTTTACATTCATCCCCTCTACCACTCTCATCATCTCATAAAAATTATCGTTCATCTGCACCGGAGCTTCCCCCCAGAAATTCAGCACTTCTTGCACTAGCCGCCGAAGAGACAGCCCCAGTCCCAATCGAATTTGACCCCTATAAGCCATAATCCCTTCCCCAGGGTCTGATTTGAAAGTCAACCCTGCCCCCGCCACACTCAGTTGCACCCCCACCTTCAAGAGTTCTAATTTTCTGGCAAACCGATCTAACCTAACCCTATGTCTTACCAAAACGGCATCCCCAATCTCATCCGACTCAGTCGAATCCTCGTAATCACCCCCCTATACCTTATCCCCCTCCCCACTACCCGAAGGTTCTACACCATATCCCTTCCCCCATACTATTTCCTCTTCATCACTATCTTCTGTCACTATCATCCATCGACGTTTCGTGATCGCATCATCTCCAACCGCCAGAATCATTGGCAACGGGGCCTCGATCACCAAATCTAACACCTCTAAATCGGTACCCTTCCCCATTGGGTCTCGACCAGTTGTACTAGCTTTGACCTCGTCAACCTCTTCATCCACTAGTCCCCGCTTTGAAGCCCGACGGCTATGTATTTTTTGCCTACAGAAGAAGAGTCGCGCAATTAGGGTAGAAAATTCGACAATCCCGTGTCTATCACTCTTATCCCATCTATCCCCCCAGATATTTCTCCTACTGCAAATATCAGACTCAATAACTCCTCCAAAACAAAAAAAAACCTCACCAAATTTCTAACTGGGTCGAAACCCAGTTCTAACAAGCCTCCATACTCTTAAAAATAACCTATTCACTCCAAATGCAAAATCTCCTACCCACTCCCTCAAACAGAGTAAACATGACAGAGATCAAGTAACTTAAGAGTGGTTAGCATCCCTCTCCTCGAACGAGCAAGATCAGACCAGCAAAAGAAGTAGCAACCCCCAAGTTTGAAATAACGTACGTTCTCTTCTCCTAATCTTTTGATTCTCACCACAAGATAGCGCAGTAATCACTCATCTCTCACTTATATATCTTTCAAAAAAAAAAATTTAACCGCCTCGATTTACTCACCACTATAATTACCATGACCCCACAACCCCGTTTTTCGGCTCCAATATTATTTAACCACTTTACCCCTCGCACATCCCACGTGCGCACAATACACTTACTACCATCTGCTCGCGAAACCCGAAGTTCTCGAACCCTTTTAATCCATTACTCGAAACCAAACAGTCCAGTCCAAACAGCCAATCATTACCTTTTTTCCGTCATACAAGAAAATCAACATTATTACCTTTTAGCATAGTGCCCCAGGTGTTCATACCAATCTGGCCGACCAGCCGTCTGGGTTGTTAGGGCAGCTAGATGAATCAAACTCAATCATCGACACATTCCTACACTCGAGTACTCGACTATTTCACACCTCGAACAATCATCAGCATTTAGCCTCAACAAAATTCATTTTAATATATTGGCCTTCGACATTCAACACGCTCCTTAACTCAAGTTTCGAACCTTGGACTAAATATAGTCGTAAGTTCAACCAGTCAAAGACCTCAGGCCTGCAGATAAATTTTTCAGCTTCGCCCCAGTTTACTTTTCCCTTCGACAAAGCCATTTTTATCTTCGAACTACACAAACTTCATATTTCAACAAGCTGAATCATCTATTCTATATCAGACTTTATTACTATTACCCACAGTTCGACAACACGAGTTATACAAAGAAATCATTTTTCATTCTAAAAGCAGCTAACATTTCAACCCTCTTACAAAATAACAAACAAGGTACAACAAAAACAAAACAAAAGAAAGCAACAACACAATCATATTTTAGAGGACTCAAGTTATTAGCAGGCTGCTCCTCTTCGATAATAGCCACAGCATCTGCATCCTCTTGGTCAACAATATCTTCTGTGAAGCCCTCGAGGAGAGACATCCGATGACCGGGGAATGACCCCATTATCTGCAGTATCCCCCACCTGTACGCGAATGGCATCTCAACAATTGGAGCTCCGGGTTCCACCTTAAAAATATACGGCATTTCTGCGTTAATGTCCTCTTTCAGGCCAAACCGCCATCGCAGCCCCAGCAAGTCCTCCCGTATGCGTCTAACTCTCGCTGCAGCCAGATCCTCTTAAGCGGGAATATCTGCCGCCATTTCAATACGAGCAACGCAGAAGAACAACAAGAAAAACATGTTGAAAGGTGAGAAGTAAACTCTACAACAGCTCCTTTTATACTTGCAAACCCACTACAACTTTCCCTCTTCCGTAACCGAATTAATGACAACCTTTCATTTCCAATCTCAAAAATTCAATGTGTAACCTCTCCAACTTTCAAGACGTAGTTGATTCATTGGTACATGCATACAAACCTCATTACTGAGGACCTCCATTCGAGCACATCACCCACATCGAGCATTCGACCATCACAACCATTGTTTATTACAAAGCAGCATTTCATCATACCTTCGACTATAATTCATTCTGACCATCATAACCAGATAACACTAACCTTCGTTCATCATTACCTTCGAGCTAATCATTGTACCTCGCCCCTATAAAAGTATTCGCTTATATTCGTCAACAATATCAATCAGACATAGCAATATAAGTATGGAGAAAATACTCTGTCAATTCCAAATAGTAAATTCAGCAGACAAATTACATTTCTACTATTAACCCTACACAACTGAAATAACCCCCTCCAAACATAGCAAAACAAAAACTCAAAATATTCCCTCCTCAACCTGAAGTCCTACTACCAGAAGGACCAGCCCCGTTCGCCACATTCGGCTCCTCGATGATCTCCTCAGCACAAACGAGACTTTCAGCCAGTGCCATCAGAAAGAGATAGCGCCATTCAGCAGTCGTAAATTAAAACCTCAACTGTTCCCAAAGATAAGATTATGGCTCACCATTGATGAACTCCTTAGGCCCTGCTTCCACAAGGTCCGGCATGTCCCAGGTCAGGTCATGTTCGCCAAAAAACTTCACTTGCAGTTCTGCCATTTTTTGCCCCACTCGATGGTCCCGAGCATACCCCATCCTCTTATGGTAATGTGTGTTCGGCATTGTATCCATCCAAATGTTAAGAATATGGAGGACAGAGCAAAAGACTATTATAGATAAAAGAAGATATAGCGTACTGCCACAATAGCCCATATTTATAGTCTTCAATGTATATATTACCCTATAACCAGCTGTATCCTTTCAAAACCCATTTTTACTAATTTCCTAAAAAACAAGATAGTCAAACTGCCCAGAATCCTCGACCGAACAGTTTTCTTAACGAACACTTCTCCACCTGACTTCGAGACCTTCCCCTGAGAGGGGGCAAATGTAGAAGCCTACTCGAAGCCTTTGAACAGACAGTTGAAGCCCACTTCATAGCCTAATCGAATATATCGAAGCCCTCTCAACTCCCAAACAACACTCCTCAGAGATCCTCCAGAGACGAACCTTCGACACTGGACAGAACTTCATGAATGGATCAGTACATTGTATTAGACATCTTTCGAGCATATTGACATACGATCAAAGTATGATAAGACAAACAGCCAGCTCACCGGACAGAACTTCGAGAATGAATTAGCGTCCCAGTAGCAGATATCCTTCGACCTCACTATCATGTGGCCGAAGCAAGATAAGACAGACAACTACCTCATTAGATAAGACAGTGCATTGATTGGCCTGTGCATCTACAATGACAAGCCCAACCACCGCGCCGTTCAGAGCCATTACCAAAAATTACAGCAGTAACAGTACCGACAAGATCGGCATCCATTACTCGCTAAGATTTTCTGACAACGTAATCATGTAAATCGGACCCACGCCTGGCGACTCAGCTCCCTATGCTTCAATAAATAGAGGAGAGGGGAAACCAGACGGGGGTTAAAAAAATCTCCTCCGGCCTTTGCATATTTACCTTTGACCACCCATAAAACCAGTACTCAAACTCTCTAATTTACTCTTCAGTAATATTATCCATCTTAAAAATCTTCATCAAAGGTCGTAGAGAGTCACATTCGGGCCTCTACGCAAGTATTTTCCTTTAGTTTTATCTTATCAATGGTCAATTGCTTGTTCCCTTTGATTGAGGATTGAATTTACTTTGTAAGAACCAGCTCCCCGTCCAAACGGAGTTAGCTCCCTACATAAATAGTACCTGTACCATAGATTCTTAGAATGTACGCTGTTGTTAAAAAATTCTCTAAAATTCTTGAGTGATAATGTTGAAGACTCGGAGAATGGTGTATGAAAAGATAGTCTTTGTTAAGATGCAAAGATTCAAGTTGAGTAACTTTAGTGATCAATCTTTGGAGATGCCCACCCCAATTCTCGTTCCAACGACGTGTCATGGTATGTCAAAAGAAGAAGCGGTTAAAGCTGGGGAAGAGTATTATTGTATGTGGAGATTTTATTTTGTGGTCTTGACAGGTGAGGCACGTTGGAGATGTCTTCGCATCTTTGTGGTAAACAAGGTTGAGGATACGATATGGGGGCCGGTACAACTCCGAGGCAGTATCGTCGGTATTTTGCAAAGGACTGGATTCTAAGGTAGGATTTCGTTTCATCTCAACCATATCTTTGTTGATGGGGGTTACGGTGGGGGAGGCAGTGGTGGTATTGGAGGGAGATGGAGAATGGAAGTCTTGCCCCTGTACAATCATTATTTCTTGGTGCTGAGAAGGCCTACTGTTTGGAGAGGCTGTTCAAGCACGGACGTCCTTGCTTCCATGTCTAAACTTTGACCAAACTCAGTTTCTTCTCAAAGTAAAAGACGTAAAGAAGGATGCTCAGTAATTTCCAATTCTAACCTTGCTTCAGATGATTCTCGGAGTAATACATCACTAAAAACTTATATGATTTTGAAAATATAATATAACTGTACCTGAAAGACTTGTTATCTATAAATTACCTGAAAGACTTATTATCTGTAATTGATATTTCGAGCTTAATAAGAATGTTTTATTCAAACTTTGTGTTAATAGATAGAACTAGCTCTTGTGATTGAAATTGAGCTTTAACAAATACATATATGTATGATTAGAGGATAAAATGTAATATTTGACATTAAACTAGATAGTATCTTTTAGCAATTGAGTTGTTATAAATGTGTGTATGAAATAGATGATGTGTAAAAAATTTATTTCGAACTGAATAACTTAGAATTATGGGGGGAGAATATTGTAGAAGATATAGAATTTAAAGGTATTAGAAATTTGAGTACAAGGAGATCTCGCTTAAAATGTTGGATTGGGGGGCAAATAAGTTTGAAATGAGATAGGACGAATCCAATGAGGCAGATGAGGATAGATAAGTTCAAATTACTTTCTCATCATAATCTTAGGGTTTCTTGTTATAGAAAAAATAAAGATAAATATATACGAAATGTGGGGGATTTAAAGTAATTTTGAAAATTGTATAAATATGGGGAAATGTGATTTAAAGAGGAGGAAGAAGGAGAATATGTTAAAGGCTCAATCTGTGAGAGTTTGTCAAGCTACTTAAGGACGGTTGGCGATAAAGATAGCTGAAGTCCGAGAGAGGATTTTTGGGTTCTTAGATTATAATTTTGAATTGCCTAAATAAGAATTACAGTTTGAAGTCATGGATCTAAGGGCGAGGGAACTTAAGATTGGGCATCATTTTAACTTAGAGAAATTTCGTAAAGTGATTCTGGAGCCTGTAGCTTGAAAAGAAGCAGTAAGGGAAATTGTTGAGGAAGATATTGAAGAGGAAAATATGATGATTATTGGTGGCAAACTAATTAGGTGTGGCCTTCTAGGACATGTGGGATATTTTATATATAATTATATGTGAGGGAAAGAATTATATGAGGTTGAATAACTGTAACTGAAATGTATTTAAAATAAAGGTTTGAATCTGTCATCTTTTGTTGTAAATGTTGTCTATGACTATTGTGAATAAAAAATTTAAATTTGAAATGGGAGAGATTTGGAAATAACGTCAACAATTTTATAAATAGTAAAAGCAAGAATAGAAAAAAGTAGGTAACTTTGATTTTTATCTCTTGTATAATTACAGGGAAAGTTTGATTGCATGTAAGTGTTGAGTCATCATGAGTGTGGGGAGGTCAGAAGGAGATTTGGGTAGGAAAGATGAGAATATATTAAAATATAGGGCAGGGGTCAATGATGGGAAAGTATTTTAACCGAAAAGGTACAAAACGTCTGACATTAATTATGGAAGGGAAGCCTTGGTTCCAAATCAAAGGGCAGCTCGTGCGAAGCTCAATAACTACTAGTAGTTATAGAGATAAACTATAAATAATGTTTCATCTTCCTCATTCAAACGTTTATCAACTTCTGAAAAATTGAAGAATAGTAGGAGATGAAAAAGAAAAAATAGCAGAGATTCATGTTAGAGATTAGACGAGAGTGATCAACAATCAAGGATAGAGAAAGATACAGAGACTGAGTCACGACGATGGTTATATAGCAGCATTGTGAAGGAAGGATTTGGCGGTGCCTCAGATTTGTATTCAGATGTTGAAGGTTAGTAGATGATATATGATATAATGAATAAGTGTTTGAAAGATTTTTGTAGTTTTCAAATTTCGAAAAATTACTATTTATAGTAACCTATAAAAATTTATTTGGTACATGTGTGAAAAAGAGATACGATATGACATGCGGGTATGTATGATGGATGGATGGTAAATGTGTGCATGCATTTGTAAAAGATAATTATAGAATATCTGGACCTGTATGTAGGTCTAGCGTGAGGAATATCTGTGTCGAATCAAACCTTATCCTCAGAATTGTAGTTGAGATTGACACTTCACCTATTATGGAGACATCAACCTCTAATCATTCGGCTGAGTCCGAGAATGTAGCATCTGATAGGAAGGGTGAATTAGTAATTGTTTAATTTCTTGATTTCCCTAGATAATTGGTATCATACCCTCTAAACTCCAATGCGTTTAAAGAGTTTTATAAATCCATGGCCCTGATAGGGGAAATATGGGGTAACGCCATAGAACATGCCGGTAGGCAGTTTAGAGGTTATATTGTAGAAGCTGGGGAGGAGCATTTTTTTTTGTTGCCTGATTTAGAGAAGGAGAAATTGGATAGGGGGTGGAAGAATCGATCTCCTTGGAGTATTATGATGGGAATATCCATGGTGACTTGGAAGAGGGCTTTCTGTATTACCTGTCTCAGTTGGAGTAAGGGATAATGAATACCGTAAGGGCTTATCCTGCCCAATTGAACGGGAAAATGTGGGAGATGATCAATGTCTATAAGAGTTTGAATAGATTATGGGAGGAAAATGAGGTGGAAAGGAGAATATCTCCTGAAAATGTTTTACGGTTCTATGATGGAAAAAATTATTCTACATCTGGAGTGGCATACTTATTTTCGAGATCGTCTCGACCGCTTTTCTTCGATCTGAATTCGGCTGGTTGAATGTGGAATGATAATGTGATATGGGTAAAAGGTGATTGACTTCAAAAAGAAGATAAAGAACCCATAGTACTTCCTATGGAACTGCGAAGAAAAGTAAGCATAATAATATATAATATCGAACTGCTATTATTGAAGATTATTATGATATTTTATAACGTGTTGTGTTTGTTTTACAGGTCCTTAGTCGAAGGTAAAGAAGAAAGAGTCTCTGTTAGATATTGTTACACAAGAAGGGGTTGAGCTTGATGAAGTTTTGAATGACCTCGGTATTAATAGAAATAAAGGAGCTATCAGCAGGCCTGAGAAGGTTCAAAATTCTCAAGTGACGAGACTAATGTCGAGGGTTAAAGCCGATAAGAAAAATAGGGCTGACGGAGAGAAGCGAGTGGCTTTGTCTAAAGCTACTACGTTAGATTTTGCAGATGTGCCAGAATCTTCTACTTCGAGCAAGTTAGCTCAAAAGTTTCTTAAGAAGTGGGATTTGAAGCGTGGCTCAGCCTCTGGAACCATGGGGAGTGGTGAGGTCAAGGGGGATGTAAATAAGAGGAGGGAAAATTCTTCTACTGAAATGATTGCGGTGAAGGTCGTAGAGAATCAACCTATTTAGGAAGACGAGCAAAGAGCTATGGAGGGCAGGGTGAGGCTTGTAGTTCATAAGGGTGCTGAGGAGATGAACAAAATGTTATGTTTTATGACTAGTTTGTTTTTGAACTTTGCATTATGATTTGAGTAAAAAATATGTTTAATTTATTGTAGGTTGTTCGCTTGTCTGCCTCGGGATCGAGGACAGAAAAGATGAGTTTGAGAAGAAGGTGGCTCGATTGAAGTCTGACCTGGTTCGGGAGGGAAAGCGACTGGTTTCTATAAAGGCTACACAGGAGGTACAGATTTGCGAATTGACAAAAGATGTTAGCGTAGAAGAACCTGCATGAGGTGGTAGTCCAGCAGGATAGACTTGGGCGTCAACTCCTCAAAGTAGGGTGCTCTAAAGCTGAGGTTACAACAATTATGGAGTGTACCTACGTTGAAGAGGACAAGGTGGAAGATGATATTGCTGGAGTGGTAAGAGGATTGAATGGTGTCTCTCCCTAAACTGACCTAGAGAACCTAGGGGATGAGAATGAGAATCCAGAGAATGAGAATGAGAAGGTAGAGTTAAAATTGCTAAATTTATGGCTGTGTGACTTGCGGAGTTTGAGAATTGTAATTGTATAGGATATTAATTTGTAGGATGAACTTCTATAGGCTAAAAAATGTTTGTAAATTTTTTTATGCAGGAACTTAAGGATATGCACCTCTGAATTAAGACGGTAGAGAATGATCTTGCTAAGGAGAAAGATGCCTCAACGTCCATGTTATCTTCCCAAGTGGGGCTACAGGTTAGAGAAAATAAAGAAATATTTGACTTGCATGCTGCATTACTTTAGAGCTACAAAGTAAAAATTATAGTATAGAGATATACCAAAAACGTGTTAATAGTTTAGGGGCAATGGTAATCAACTGCGTCTAAATAATGCTAAAGTATTGAAAATATTATAACATTGAGAATGTGAACCTTAAAAAAGGATGCACGTGTTATTATTCTCAAACTGGGATGTTACTTCGACCTTAAGTTTAGGAGCAGTTTCACAAAGTAGATGTCAAAAAAATTGAAATTTGTTAGAAATTAGACTCCTATATGATGATCTGAATGTTGAGTGTTGTTGAATCAATCTTGATGTATTGATTCTGTGATTTAGGTCAAACTGGAGTCAGCTCACTTGAGTGAACAATAGACACTCCAATATAACCAAGAGTTTACGGTGGAGTTTGATAGGATGAGATAGGCAAATGAAGATAGGGAAGACCAACACGTCAAAGTTTATATTATATTTGTTGAGGCAATACATACTGTTGAAGAGCTAACTCAGAAGATCAATAAGGGGCAAAAATATTTTGAGGAGGCAAATGTGGAGACTGTGAAGATTAAAAGCCAGAATGATGCATTGATGTTGAAGAGTAAGGAGGCGGACATGGCTCGATACCGTATCCACTCGTTAGAAATGATAGCGAAAGAGTTACAAAGACTTGGGGCCAGTCTGAAGGGATAAATGATTAGCAAAACGAATGAGCAAGAGCATACTCGAGCTGATATTGTAGGTTCCAGAAGCGAACTGGAGCGATTGAAGAATAAAATTATTGAAAAGGATTGTGATCTAAAGAGAGCTCGAGATGACCTATCCAAATCTAAAATTGTAGTTGAGCAGTTGTGTGAGGCTTTACCTTCTAAAGATATAGATTTATGGATGGTTCAAAGATGATGTAATGAATTGAATGGGAGGATGACCCAATTGAAAGCCGATTTGGCTATGGAAAATTCACGTGTCAAGAAGACCGAGGGTGGAGAGTGGCCGAAGAAGAATAAAGGCGATGCCGGGGTCTCTATTGTAAAAGGGGTTGTTCTTGACCTATCAACTCGAATGTAATTTGCATTCAAGCTCAAGTACAAAGAGGAATTGAGCACTTAAGGTAGTGCCAAGGTAAGCTGGATGCAGCACACAGCAGATATCGGGATTTATAGCGGGTAATCAGAGGTAAGGATCAATTTTAATGAAGAAGGATGAATTGTTAAAAACGTCTCCTACTGGGGGAAATACAGGGAAAGACAGGGAGCTTGAGGAACTTCATACTTAGTTAGCAGAGTTGAGGACGACAAACAAGGAAGAGTCAGATAAAGTAGTAGAAAAAGGAAAGGAGCATAATGATATTATGTTCGGTGTAGATAGACTCATGGAATGGCAAGACGCACACTATAAAAAGTTACAAGAGCATCATCAGAAAGTGAGAGATAATTTTTCCAAGGCAGCTATGCCCAAGGTAACACGGTCACAGATGCTAATGGTTATTATTGCCTATTTTGTGGAGGAAGTAAAAAGACTTGAGTTGGAGAGGGATACCATGCACGACTGTCTATCGGGAAGAGGATATATTTGTGGAGCTGATGCAGATTGAGGAAACTGTATGAACGCCATAGAAATGGAGTTAGGTTCTCGACCTGCTAAATTGGTAGAGTAAGGCAGGATTACAGTATCTGCTCGAGCTCAAGACTTTATGGCTTATCGTCCACCTGTTGTAGGGGAAAGCATAGCTGACCTCCTATCAGTAGGGGAAAATCCTTTAAATTAGCTTATAGATATAACCAGTAAAAGTATCTGTTGTAGACATATTGAGAGATAATAACTAGTTTTACCTTTGCTTTATCTTATGTTAGTCGAGATCTTTAATTGAAAATTAGCATTACCTTTGTTGTATTACAAATTTTGTATAGATGGGTGATTGAAAGCTAGTTTTACCTTTGCTTTAATCTGTATAGAGTATTTGTTAGAGACATATTGAGAGATAAAAGCTAGTTTGACATTTGTTTTATCTTATGACTCGTAGAGTTCTTTGAATGAAAACTAGTATTACCTTTATTTTAATCACAAAGTATTTATGGATCTCAATCGAAAACTAGTTTTACCTTTGCTTTAATCGGTTTAATTGTCGCAGCCATATTGAGAGGTAAAAGCTAGTTTTACCTTGGCTTTATTTTATGTCTGGTAAAGTTTTTTGATCGAAAACTAGTATTACCTTTGTTTTAATCGTAGATTTCGTATAGATGGGTGATTGAAAGCTAGTATTACCTTTGCTTTAATCTATGTAATGTAGTAGATTCTATGTAAGTAGAGAGTAATGTGGAAAACATTTGGATGTTTTTATTGAATATAATATAATGTACATTGTATGGAAATGAAATCTCACTTTCGGAATAGAAAGAATAAGAATTTTGAAGTAAAGGAGCGAGGGACTTAACGATAGTACCGTTTCAGTCGCGAGTGTTCCATGGATTTGGGATTCGAACTCCATGTTCCGTCATTAGATAATATGATCCTAGACCAGTTCATCCAATGATAAGGAATGAACCATCCAAATTTTTTGCCAGTTTCCTGGTATGTGTCTCTTTTCTGTGTTGTGGGATTTCCCTGAGGACGAGATCATCGATTGGGAATGTACAGCTTCAGACTCTACTATTGTACAAGCTGGCCAACATATGGTAATATCGACCTAGGTTGGCAATAACACGTTCCCTATTTTCATCAATCCAATTCATATTGTAGGCCAACTCGAACTCATTTTTATCGTCGGTAAGCTCGTAATCTTTGATAGGATGGTGTATTCAATTAGAATGACGGCTTTAGTGCCATAGGCTAGGAGGAATTGGGTACAGCCGGCTGATTGACGTGGAGTGGTATGGTAGGCCCATAAGACATGAGGAAGTTCTCATATCCAATTCCCTTTTTTTTGTAATTGAAGCCTTTTCTTGAGTCTATCCAAATGGTTCTGTTAGTAATTTAGGCTTGGTCATTTCCTTGAGAGTCCCAGCGATTGGATGGTAAGTATATGATGTTTTGTTTGTTGTTAAAGGAGATAACTTCTTTACCAACAAACTATGGCCCATTATCGAACCGAATCAGGTGGGGCCCTCTAAATCGTGTGATGATGTATTCCCAAATAAAAAATATGACCTCTTCTTCTTTAGTTCGACAGAGTGGAACTGCTTCTACCTATTTTGTAAAATAATCTGTTGCTACGAGTAGGTATCATCGATTACCTAAAGTATTTAGAAATTCTCTGACGAGATCGAGCACCTACCGCTTGAATGGCCAGAGCACCTTGCTTGCATGTAGTTTAAGCACAGGGGCACGAATCATGTGTCCATGTCATTGACATGTATTGCATTTACGTGACTACTCTTCTACCTGCTTATGCATTCCAGGCCGGAATACTCCATGTGTAATTGATTTGCTAGCGAGTAATCGACCTGCGGCATGGAAGCCACAAGTTTTTTCATGCAAATCTCTGAATATTCTATCTACCTTCTCCCTCGAGAGGCACTTGAGATAAGGCTCGGTAACTAAGCGGTGGAAAAGGCCACCATTTTGAACTGTGTAACACTTTGAATTCTCGATCATCTATTGGCACTCTTTTAGATCTGTTAAGATGGGCCCTTTATATTTGTTATCGGTGCCAAGATAGGTAATGAAGGGCTTTGGCCAATTGTCATCCCCCTCTTTATCACCCCCAGTGTTGTTCGTACATACAAAATTAAGATCAGTGCAGGGGGTTAATATTAGTTTGATTTGTAGATATCTTGCTTCAGTACCTAAGACCCCGGCTAGGTAAGACAAGGAATCGGCATGTCGGTTTTCACCTCGAGGTAGATAGTCGAGAGTTGCGTCCACAATCAGCTCATCCTATATGCAACGAGAGCTACATACTTAATCATCTTACCATTCTTCTTGTATTGTAAAGAGTAATGGTGGACAATGAGTTGAATTATGTAGACTGAGAGCATTAAGATGCCAAGCTCAAGAGCGAGGATGAGGTCGAGTCTATGAATTAGAGCTTTGTATACTGTGATATTGTTGGAGGCTTAAAAATCGAAGAGGATTAATTTCTCGATTATGTCGTTAGAAGGGGTAATCAATACGATTCTAATTCCTAACCATGTGGGTCTTGCTGAACCATCTGCAAGAATTTAATCTTCTTCCTAGAGAAGAATTTGATTTTATCAAGAAGCAGCGTCTATCATATATAGGAGTTCATGACCCGCCATACAATCAAGAATTTGAAGGATGATGAGAAGAGGGAAACTATTTTTTAGAGTGTGCTTGATTAGATCAGTGAAATCTATACAAACTCAGCCTTTCCGTTCTATCTTGGAACAGCGATGATGTTGGATATACAATATGGATACTTGGCTTCTAGAATGAACCCTACTTTTATTAATTTCTCAATCTCAATGCTGACTTCATCTCGAAGACGAGGTGAAAGTTGTCGCTGTTTCTGTTTGACCGCCGTGACGTTGATGTTGATGGCCAATTTTTGACATGCCTTGGTCTGTTCAACCCTAGGCACTTTTTTAAAAGTCAACTCAAAGATATCTCAATTCATTCATAAGAATTGAATGAGAGCCTCCTTAACGTGCTGGACCAGCTTGGTACCGATGAAAGTACCCCTGCTATGTCCATCAATGGGTGATCATTGATGTGACCAGCAGTTTGTAATTGTTATGCAGTGTATCTGCTTGAGGTATCTAGAATGGCAGAGATGGTGTTCACACAATTTCAAGAAATCTTTTGACTGCCTTTGATTTTATAGATACCATTATTGTGTTTGAAGTGAAGTACTGGATGATAAGTAGAAGCGATCACTTCCATGTTGTGAATCCAATAGCAGCCCATAATCCCATGATAATAAGATTTGACATTGATGACGATGAAGACAATGTTGATTATTGCTGGTCTAGCGGTAATTGGTAAGATGATCTTGCCTACTCGCTCTTCATTGGAATTATTAAATCTACTGATATCGGTGTCACTCAGAATAACTTGATTGGCTAATCTATCTGGTCAATTGTACTTTGAAAGAAAATCTCAATACCGCTTCTAGTATCGATCATCATTGTATGTATGGCAAACTTCATCATCTTGAGCATTATGACTAATACATCATGATGTAGAAATTTTACATCACAAATATCGTAATCTTCGAATGAAATTCCAAGCCGGTGATTGCTCGATACAGGTAGAAGCTTGGTTTCTTTATCTTGAGGTGTGAGATCACAACATTCTAATAGTCTCCTGCATTTGAATCTACAAGAGTTGTTGATCTGATGAATTTTGATCATGTTGTTGTGGTACATATGGTAGAGATGTTTTTCCTCAGCTTTATCTTCGACCTCGACTATTTCGAGTTGCTTCATATAGCTGCCATCCTAGTATGATTTCAGGCCGACAATGTATTCGTACATCTGCCGATCTTTGAAAATAAATTCCAGTAACCTCAGTAAAGCATAGTAGTTGTCAATAGCATAATGATTTACCATGTGATGCATGCAGTACGGGTGGCCTTCAATTAGTTCTAATGGTTGAGATGGACCGTATAGCTTATCCCTTGATAGAATTGGAAAAATTGTGGTGATTCAAAAATTTAACTTAAGAAGGTTCAGCTTGGTCAATGTACCACCTTTCCGAGGGTTGCCAGTATTGGCCTTAGAACACTTTAGTGGTCAGGATAGATTTAGTAGATTTATGCCTTTGGACATCATCCTTTCTCGATCGACATATCTATTGACCATGGTTATCATATCCTTCAAGTTCGTGGGTCTGTTGAGGAAGAGGTGCTCTTTGGTCATACAGTCGAGCTTGAGCACATTTGTGAAAGCTGTAACAACTATTTTCTGATCAAGATTATCCACCTTTCGCGTGAGCTCCAAAACTTATTGGCAAGTACCTCAAGCTTATCTCTTTGTAATTTTTTTAGACTAATAAGGGAAAATAAATTTTCTTCCTTGTCTTTGTTGTGAGCATACGCCTTGACAAATTATTTCTGTAGCTGATCGAAAGTGAGGATGGAATATTCCGGTAGAGAATGAAACCACCGGAGCGGTTACTCCTATAGACTTATTGTAAATAGACGGTAGAGAATGCGGTTGAGATTAGAGTACAACCTCAATGAATCACGGTATTATTGATTATGCTCCTTTGGATCGGTTCCCTTGTATTTATGTATCTTTGGAGTAAGGAATCCTTTCGGTACTTCCATATCGAATAACTCTTTGGTAATCAAATTTCCTTGCAACTTTGTAAGATTGTCTTGAGTGCCTAAAGTTTGTGCTTCGATTAACTCCTTGATACACTGATCCATATGCTCTTGTATGACGTACTAACGTATGGCCAGAGTGGCTGGGCGAGGTGGTTGAGGATTATGAGTGTCGGTGCATCTGCTGATATCAGACTAAACTTCACCGCCCAAATGAATGGAAGGCTGAGGTTCATATTGAATATTTCTAGAAATGGCTTTGTTGGTGTCCCCTCAAGGTCCTAATCCTTCCCGCACAGAGACCTAGGAGGTCTCCTACATTTGATCAAGATCACAGGTTTTGGGTGCCTTTTGAGTATCCTACAGAGCTTGTAACATGGTCAGTATGGTTGTCATTTGGCCTTTATGCCATTTGAACGGTGTCAAACGAGTTTGTCGCTCGGCCATGACCTCTTTCTCTCGGGGATCTCAATTAAGAGTTAACTGACTTTTGATCTCATTTAAGTTTCTCGCTTTCGACGTGGAGATTCGCTCGTAGTTCTGTAGGCTGTTCCGGCCCAACAGAAAGATTAAGCTGGATTCCAGTTGCTGGTCGTCTGGAAGTGACCATGATTGGAGATTGATAATAGAATGAATGTATAACTTAGAATATCGTGAAAATGTTTTCATTCCAACAGACGGTGCCAAATGTAACGGCCTGATTTCCTTAGCCCGAGATGGCTCAGAATTAGCTCTTACACAAATGTAACTGTAATAAAAACTAATCTAAAGCAAGAAATGTCACAGGTGATTTAGTGTGGAAAACCTTTGAATAGGTTAAAAAAACTACGAACTCGAGTTGAGGGTTTTAGTAACAATAACTTTTATTGCTTGAGGATGATATCTTATTACAAGTGATCTCTCAAACTAAAAGTACTTCATCTTGTAAATAAGATGTTTTTTTTAGAGTATAGAAAATCTAGTTTTTCTTGGGTATTTTTCCGTCCCTGTCTCTTCTGGAACTTTTTCCATATATAGACTTTACCTGCAGCTCGTTATCAGGCTGAAGCGCATTCTCTGAATAATGAGGTAAGTGGTGGTTGACTGTGCAACTTTATAGTTAGTGGGAAACTGGTGTCTTTGACTTGTTCATCCTCTTCGGTTGTGCTCGATCCACGTTCTTTATCAGTTCGAGATCTAGGTGGCACTGTTGACTATTCACGTCACGTGTAAGAATATTTAAGCCTAATATGGAGGTAGTTCGAATTGGGTTAGGTCAAGGGATAAGTCCCTATAATATGGATTATTTAAATATCATTGGGACTCCTAAAGAGATGCGCGTCGCTGAATACCTTAAGAAAAAATTCAAAATGAAAGACCTCGGCAAGATTTCAGTACTATTTCGGCCTAGATATTAATTTTATTTTATTTTATTCCACATAAATTATAGTTTAGATAAAAATCTGGAATATGTACAATGTAGGGGACTCCATCTGCATCCCTCGAAACTTGTGTCCTATACAAATATATTGAATGCCCAAATGCCAAAAAAGGAAAAAAAAAACAAGATAAGAAACATTCCCTTTATAATTAGAGGTTACAGAGAATGAAATAATAAAATAATGAAAAATCTTCCACTTCCTTTATCCCTGACTCTAAGAGCACCTGCAACAACTAGGTGGATTCTGATGTGGCGAGGTGGATTGAGAAATCCACCCTCATTTTCTCAAATTCACTCCACAGCAGATAGGTCGTTTTGCCTACGTGGCATTTGTAAACCCACCATGAGGGTGGTCTTTCTACCCTCTGGGTAAATTTTTGGTGGATAAATTCTGCACAGTTCTGAACTGTGCGTAGTTTTTAAGACAATAGAATGATGACACTTTTCAAGCTTCCAGTGGCTCCTATGCTGTGTAGTTTTGAACTGCGCATAAGGTGTAGATTCTAAATGGAAGCACTGGGACGGTTGGGATTCAAACTTGGCTAATGGCTAGTTTTGGCCGCGTAGTTCTGAACTGCGCGACAAGAACCTGGATGAAAATTTGTAACCCTCTCATCTCCATACTTTTTTTTGTTTTATCGGTGATCAGAAGGCCTATTGTTTGGGCATACTTGTTCAACAATAACCACAGCGACTATTTTTTTTAGCAAGCATCTCAATGGCTAATTTATTGGTTAAATTTGTTTGACAAGAAGCTCGACGGCCAGTTTTTTTACCAAACTTGTTTGACAAGAAGCTTGACGGCTAGTTTTGTTCATTTATAAAACCATTTATCTTCTACACTCAACTTTATTCTCTTGAAAACCATTCATCTTCTAAACGTTATTTTATTTTCTTGCTATTAATTTTTCCTATCATATTTGACCTAATCTTGAAGGACTTAATCATGTCTAACCAATCACTCTCATCCTTGTTATCATCGTCTTCATCATTGTTCGGAAGCGAAGAGCTCTTCTGACATGAAATTGAGGTGATGCACAAGTATAGCAAGGTTATGATTGAGATGGAAGAGGCAAAAAAAAAGGAGCAAGAGGCAGCATCATTGCGGAGGCGGGGCTATAGTAAAATGGGAAGGATTGACAAACAGAAAGGCCATGATCATAAATTGGGTTAGTTTAGCCTTAATCAGGATTAGTTTGGTGCCAACCCAGTCTACGCTGGTATCCAATTTTGTCATCGAATCCGTATGAGCGGAGGTGCATATCAGCGAATTCATGATCATGTTATTTTAACGAACCCCTATTTTATTTAAAAATAAAATGCCGCTAAGATGATGGGCTTATCCTCGTACCAAAAGATAACGTGCGCACTCTGCATGCTATATTATGGAACGAGCGTAGATGCCCAATATGAATATGTTTAGATTGGGGAGTCTACGGGCAATTTGAGTTTAAAATATTTTTACAAAACAAATATAATACTATTTAAAGCTTAATACCTTAGATCTCCAGATAAAAACAATACATTACACTTGTTAGAAGTGAACAGATCGCAAAACTTCCCGGGGATATTAGGTAGTTTAGATTGTATGCATTGGAAAGAGAAGAATTTTCCTACCAGGTGGGCAGGACAATATAACGGGTAAAAGAAAATCCCGACGGTGAATTTAGATGCGATTACATCGAAAAATCTTTGGATATGGTATGCATTATTTGGGGTGCCCGGTTCTAACAACGACGTGAATGTCTTGCATCAAGGGTGGCTTTTCAATAACTTATCTAATGGAATTGAGCTGCCATGCAATTATAATTTAGGCACGCTCCCGCACAACATGGGGTTTTATTTAGCGAATAGAGTCTATCCAAAATGGCAACCAATTGCTCAAACCATAAGAAATCCATCCAACGATGCCGAAAGATATTTTGCAAAGATGCAAGAAGAATGCCGGAAAAATGTAGAACGTGCATTTGGGGTATTACAAGCTAGGTTCTAAATATTGGCGAACGGTGGACGATCTGGGAAGCCACGTGATCTAGCAAATGATATGTATGCATGTATAATCATGTACAACATGTCAGTCGAAGATAAACGTCATACATGCATTCGGCAAGTGGACATTGATCCCAAGTTTTGAGATTCCATAAAGAATTAGAAAAAGGACTTAAATCCAAGACACGCGATCAACACTATGGCAAAGTACATTGAGAAAATTAATGAAATTAAAAATGAAGGTGCCAATTTCTAATTACGGAATTAACTTGTCGCGCATTTGTGGAATAAAAATTGTGCGTGGTAATGTATTTTGTTTTGATGTTTGAAGTTTTAACTTGAGGTTGTAATGTATTTGTTTTTGAAGTTTGTAGTTTTATTATGAAGTTAAAATATATTTGATTTCAAAGTTTGCAGTTTTGTTCTGAACTTGCAATGTATTTTGAGAGACTTTTTTTAAGTTCGCTTTACGGAATACTTGACATAAATAACAATTTTATTGAAATAATGAAATTACATAGAACTTAAGAACTACTATTAACGCTAAAGATTACATTAATCTTCATCACTAGAAACGTCGTCATCACTTGGACGCTGCTTCTTCAACTTTTTGGAATATTCTTTAATTTGCTTCATCGTCCAATGGCTTTGTGCCAGTAGTAGGTTACTTGGGTCTGTTGTTAGCACCTTAACCATATGCGTATCTTTGATGGGTTTTTTTTTTCTAGTAAGCTCCACTTCACGCCTCCTTTGAATTTTTGCCCCTCTAGCCAACTTTTATTCTTCTCGTACTCTTGCTCTAGCTTCCTTTTTCTATTTCATCTGCTCGTCTCTCTTATTCAATGCCTTCATCATGTTTGTCGTTGTCACAATCATTATCTTTCCCCAAAAACCTATAGATGACTTTGCCGCTTCGCTTGCATTGTCTTTTTTTTAGCCGTTCGATCGTTCTTCCCTACAAGCATATAGTGGTGCATCCAAGTCAATAGAACCATCCAGAATGACCACATTTGGAGTACTCAAACTCGGTGTAGAAGGATCAGTGTTAGAAGTACCTGGGCTATCGTTAATATTTAATTTTCAAGGGACGTTGCGACCGGGGTGCCCGATGTTCTTTATTTATGACCATTTTGGGCAATGCTCCAAAACTTTATAAGCCTCCCCCAATGTAAATGGTTTCTTTTATAGTTTTTTGAATATCTCGTATGCCATACGCCATAAGAAATCAAGTTTAAAATTCTATTGAGTACTAATTGTGGAACAAAATTAATGGAATGAGAAAAAAAACTAAATTACTTATGACATCACCCATTCCAATGCCTGTAAAATATTGGCTTTCGAGGTCTTGAATGATGCCACTAAAAATTGAGCATTCCTTATTAAGCCGCCCCTTATGCACGCAATTTACACCGTTGTATGATCGCCGCATCGATTGGTCATTATAGAATGAGTTGAATTTGTCACACACTTTAAACCAAAATATAGTGGCTTTTTGGTTGTTCATCGCAGCGAGGATTTGAGAGACTTGAGACTAAGCACAAACAAGATTGACAAAGTCATCGGACGACAAATTTTTTGAGTTCGTGCATCTTTCTTTGTCGCCATCGACTTCATCTTCAACTTCAATTGCATCTTTAACTACAATAGGTGTTGGTGCCTTCTTTCTTTTAGGCTTCGCTTTTCCGCGCGTATTACTCCTCGTGAGAAGCCGATTTAGAACCTTAGAGATGACCAGAGAAACTATCGAAGAGATGACCGGAGAGACAATCGGTGATGTATTAAGGTTTAAATCATTTATACCTCATGTACCTCTCATCGGCGTGGAACTCAAATTTCCACCGACATGAGATGACAAATATTAATTTCCCAGTTGAGAATACGAGCCCGTATGAGGATCAAATTTAGGGTAATATCCTTGGTTTTGGTAATGAGGGTAATATCATTGGGTTTGAGATAGAAATTGACTGGCGTATCGTAGAAATAGTTGTCGAACATGGTGATCACGATATTGGGAAGGGCTAAGGAATTTGCGATGAATCATATTCGCCGAATTGCATCAAAAATGCGTTCCCTTGTTGTTTCGTATTGGAGGATTGTGAGTGGTTTTGAGAATTAGTTTGGGAGCTAGAAGATGACATGGTGGTTTTGCATGTAGGCTAAGGAGGAAGGAGAGTGTAGAAGATTAAGAGATGATAGTGTAGAAGATGAATATCATTTAAAGATGAAAAAATTTAACTGTTGAGCTACTTGGTGAATAAGTTTTCCAAAAAATATAACCGTTACACAAAAGGCAAGTTTTCAGAAAAATTTAGCCGCTGAGCTACTTGATGAACAAGTTTCCCAAAGAATATAGCTGTTAACAAAAGACAAGTTTTAACAAATATATTGTCGCTGAGCTACTTGGTGAACAAGTTTCTAAAAATATATAGCAGTTGAGATAGACAAAAGAAAAATTTCACAAAAAAATAGCCGTTAAACTAATTGGTGAACAAGTTTTCACAAAATTATAGCCGTTAAGCTACCCAAAAGACAAGTTTTACAAAAATATAGAACTAATTTTTCATCATTTAAGAAGGTATTTGAGGAAATACCTAAACAAAAGAGACGAAAAAAAGACTAAGTATGAACCAATGCACTCTTAATAGAGGGCAAAGGAATGTGTTTAAGGAAATGCCTGAAAGAAGCTAACCTAAATAAAAACTAACTGTTAAAAGGAAAAAAAAAATAAGGCAAAAGTTTTTGGCTCTTGCTGCGCAGTTCAGAACTGCGTGGCAAGCTTCCTCAAACCAGATTAAGCCACGTGTCTCATTTTAAAGGACTTGATTAAGCCACGTGTTTGAGAACAGTGCGGCAAGAGCCTGGGACTTTTGCCTTTGGTTCTATTCACCATACATAGTTTTATTTTATATAAGACATTTCCTCAAACACCTAATGTGCCATCTATTGTGTGTGCATCTCTTCATACGTAGTTTAATTTTTCAAAGACTTTGATTAGGCATTTCATCAAACACTTGAAAAAACCTAGTATTCCATTAAAGTACTTGTTTTTTCAGCTCCCCTTGCCATGGAATTTCATTAAAACACTTGAAAAAATGAATTATTTGAAGCAAACACAAGTTTAAACATAATTTATAATCAGTTCAACATAAACTCGATTGTCTAAACAAAACATAACGTAGAGGAAGATAGTCTAAACAAAATATAATATAAACTCGATAGTCTGACAAAATATAATAAAACATAGCCTAAGTGGAATGGATTCTCTTCGTCTGCCTGGCACATCTGGTATGAGAGAGACTCTCGTCATAATCTCAGCTAGTCTATCTCCTGTGGTCCTGATAATCTCATCCCTCCGCCGAAGCTGTTCACCTAACTCCAAATTATGTTGAAACAATTACATCGTATCTTAATAAGCCGCATACCACATTCCTCTATTTTGAGTCTACAACTCATCCATACTGTACCTTGGCAGTCACGGGTGTGGTACCTGTATGTTCGGGATTGGTACACACATACGTTCTCCACGCTTCTTCCCATATCCATAAACCATCCCAGATCCCCCACATCCTCGCCGTATGCCTCAAGACCATAGTTTTACACCATAGAAGACGTGGTTTAACTCAAAGTAGGTGGAAGAGAAATATCGGGCCTCACTAGATCACGCCTGTCACACCCTAAAATCTAATAATTGGTAGCTAGACCAATTACTACCATTCAGAATGAGCAGGTCGGGGAATCTAACCGATTTGCCCCCACAAACAGCCTAGCCATAAACAAGATCAGGCTCAATCATTGACTATAGCAATATCATCAGAGAAAAAGGAAATAAAGCGGAAGCAAGGATATATATATATATATATATACAACTGAAAATTGAAATACAATATCAAAAACATACAGCATCAAAAGCTGAGAACATACAAGAAAATACTTAAACTGGAGCAGGATTGACAACTCAAACACCGAAACAAATAGCTGAAACTCTCAGCCAAACCCTGCAACTACTCTACCTCTGAAAGGGGGGAACAAAGCGAGAGTGAGCAAAACCATGGCTCACTAATGCCCAACAAGGCTAAACAACCTAATAATATAACAAGTGCAGAGAAAGAGGCGAGGTGAATGAGATAAGGAGTGTTATAAAGTGCAGCGATACATATAAGTACAGAAAGGAGTAAGGAATGGGTGAGTGAAAAGGAACAAAGATGCATATACGTATGAAGTAATGCGATTAAGTGATGATGTGTTGATATGAAATGGCGCGAGATGATTCTAGAATTATCCTGATCATAAATGTTTATGATGTTGTGAAATCAAGAACTAGGCCCTATAAATCAATGAATTGGGCTGATCAGCCGCTAATGCATAATAACCTTAAATAGACCTCAATTGGATACAATGGTTCGATTTCTTATCCAAACTCGACCAGTCTAAAGGATATAATCAGTTGATCAGAGTGCTCCAGGCCTTGCAACCCACGGAGCCAACATCCAAACTTTATTTCATTTATTCCAAGGAATTTCAGCCTCACAGTGGATGAAGCCCAGTTCCTGAGGACTGTCTTATACCATCCCACACTCCCGGATGGGTAATAGATATGATAGTACCTATCGCCAAAGAATTACCCTACTATTTTAACCCGATGTAGGAATCCTGGTAACCTATCGAGGGTCAGCCAAGGTAGAGTTGGTTTATGTATCTGATCCCGATAAGCTAAAAGAATAAAAGATACCCACACTGAAACCCGATCCCAAGGATCAAAACACCACAGCCGTCCCCGCGGCCCACACACAGGATATCCCTTTCCTGAGAGAAGGGTAAACAATTCTAACCCAGCAGCCACAACCTGTTAACACACACAAGATAACCACCTGCCTCAGAGGATGGTAAACAATCTAAAATATAGATGCAAACAGTGACTAATTGACCAATCACAACATCCAAGAACAAATAAACAATGACTAATTAACCAGTCGCAACATCCAAGTACATCAGTCTCTCTAAGATTGGTACAAAGCCACCAAGGGCAATCTATGAAAATGCCACGCAAAGTATAACTTCCTAAACGACTAAAAGGGAACACCCCCTTACATGCCTAACCATAGAAAACCACAACCCTGAATAAATCAACAACAACAGAAGGAACAATATTGTTTAAAACCAATCACAAACACCTCAATGTCAAATGCATACTTTAACTACAACAGGTTAAACTAGTAAATAAATTTAGCAATAATGGGACACTCGCCTGATAAAGGATAACCCACAAATCTGCAAATCTATAGGTTAACCTAACCTCAACCTCCACATCCAACAACAATCACACCAACGCTAGCAGTCCAACACCAGAGAATTCAGGAGATCAATCCCAACAATCGATTACAAACGAGGAGCGAGGAGAAGCAAGGAATTCCAATTGGAGAGTGAGTGATGAGTGAGAGAGAGAATATGAATGGAATGGGTAATAAAACCTTGAAGATCCAACGCTCCACTCGAGGCAATCCCACGGCCAAGAATCGCAAAGAAAGACCCAACCTGGTTGTTAAAACACGCCTCTGTTCGAATAGAAAATGTTTCTATTCGAATAAAACTAGGCAGGAAGAAGTTTAATCGAATAGAAAAGATGTTCGAATAAAATTGAATAGAAAGGAATCTATTCGAACAGAAAAGCTGTTGTTCGAATAGAACTGGAACTGGTGGAAATCTGTAGAACATACATCTACTCGAACATAAGATATTTATATTCGAATAGAAAGAAACAAGAAGGAATGTATTCGAACATGAATGAGCTTGCTCGAATAAAATGAAGTAGATGGAAATATATTCGAATAGAAAGAATCATGTTCGAATAGAATGAAATAGGTAAGGATGAATTCGAATAGAAGCTAGGTCTGTCCGAATTGAATAGGACAAAAAGTACCGAGAATACCCAAAAAGATTCATTTTCAAGGAAAACTAATGGAAACTCAGGAAAAGATTGCGGATCCCTCCCGGATCACACCACACCACAAACATAACAACAACAATAACAACAACAACAACAACAACAATCTCAACGCCTCCACCAACCCAATCACGATCACATAAACACAACTAACCTCCTCCGCCAACAGCCTAGAAGCCACCGAAACACAGAAAAAGTGAAAAACTTAGAACCTGATAAGAGGAAGGAAATATAGATGCAGATGGTGATGATGCATGATGTATGGTATGAATATGGATGCGTGATGCATAATGATAATTAAAATAGAATTAAAAAGAAGAAAAAAAATCTGGGTCACTACATTCTCCCCTCCTAAAAATAAATTTTGCCACGAAATTCCTCAACCCAAAATCCACATACTTCAACCCGAGAACAAATGCGGATAACTGCCTCTCACATCTGCCTCTAAATCCCAAGAAGCCTCACTAGGATCATTGTGAGTCTGTTGAACCTTCACAAAGGGAATATCCTTACTTCGTAGAATCTTATCCTCTCGATCCAGAATTCACACGGGATGCTCCTCATACGAGGCATCTTCCTGAACCTCTTGGTGTTCCCAATCAATCACGTGAGTAGGATCCCGCTCATATTTCCTGAGCATTGACACCTGAAATACGTCGTGTACTCGACTCAGCTGCGGCGGCAATGACAAATGGTAAGCCAACTCTCCAAAACTGGCATGAATCTCAGAAGGTCCAATGAATCTCGGAGCCATCTTCCCTTTCTTACTGAATCGCATCACGCCCTTCATCGGGGAAACTTTCAGAAAAACATGATCACCGATCTCAAACTCTAGCGGTCTCCTGCGGATGTCAGCATAACTCTTTTGTCAGCTTTATGTTATACGTAACCGATCTTTGATAACTGAAATTGCCTCCGTAGTCTTACAAAACAAATCTGTCCCTTGTAAACTCTGCTCACCAACCTCTGCCCAACTCAGTGGTTATTGGCACGGTCTACCATATAAAGCCTCATAAGGTGCCATCCCAATGCTCAACTGAAAGCAGTTGTTGAACGAAAACTCTGCCCAAGGTAAGTACTCGTCCTAGCTACCCTTGAAGTCCAAAACACAAGCCCTAAGCATATCCTCAAGGATTTTGTTAACTCTCTCCATCTGACAATCGATCTGGGGGTAAAATGTTGTGCTGAAATCTAATCTGGTATCCATAGCTCGTTGGAAAATCTTCCAAAAGTTACTGGCAAATCAGGCATCTCGATCTGATACTATAGACACCAGAACCCCGTGTGAGCGCACTATCTCTCTCACATAAAATCTGCTCATCTCGTCAACCGTCGGAGTTTTGTGAACATTAATAAAATGAGCCAATTTGGTCAATCAGCCTATAATCACCAAAATAGAATCGTGGTTCTTCATTGTCCGTGGTAAACCCGAAATGAAGACCATCGTCACGTGCTCCCATTTCCACTCAAGAATAGGTAAAGGTTTAAGCTGCCCCGCCAGTTTCTGATGTTTGGCCTTCACCTGCTGACATGTAAGACATCTAAAAACAAACTCGGCTATCTCCCGCTTCATATTGACCCACCAATAATGTCTCTTCCGGTCATGGTACATCTTTGTACTTCCTGGATGAATAATAAACCTAGAGCCATGAGTCTCACTTAAAATCTCATGCTTCAATATCTCTGAATCTGGCATACATAATCTACCCCTATACCTGATGCTGCCATCTGAACCAACTATCCAATCTGGTCTACTAACGTCTAAAGCCCAAGACTGTAATCTACCATCCTGCTACTGGGCTTCTATCATCCGTGAAATCAATGAAGGTTGAACCCTCAGATTTGAAATAAAACTACCCGTACCCCATGAGCACAAACGTAGCCCGGAATCTACCATATCGTGAAGTATCAACCACTCGTGAATCATCAGACGTGCAAGAAATCCCCTAGGGAAACGGCTCAAAGCGTCAGCCACCATATTCACCTTCACTGGGTGATACTGCAAGTCGACGTTATAGTCCTTCATGAACTCCATCCATCTGCGTTTCCTCATATTAAGCTCTTTCTGCTAGAAAAGGTACCGCAAAATCTTGTGATCTGAAAAGAGCTCGAACCTCTCCCCGTAAAGAAAATGTCGCCAAATCTTTAATGCAAATACCACTGCTGCCAACTCATGGTCATGAGAAGGATAATATCTCTCGTGCACCTTAAGATGTCTTGAAGCATAAGCCACAACCTTTCCCTCTTGCATCAACACACAACCAAGTCTACTGAGTAATGCATCACTGTAAACCATATACTTTTGCCTACTGGAAGGAACAATAAGAACTGGAGTTGTAGTCAATCTCGTCTTCAATTCTGCGAATGCTAGATCACGCTTGTCATCCCAAATGAATCGAATGTCTTTCTGGGTCAAACGTGTCAACAGAGCAGCAATCCAAGAGAATTCCTCAATGAATCTACGGTAAGACCCGGCTAAACCAAGAAAATTACATATCTCGGTAACGTTAGTCGGCTGAGCCCAATCTATAACGGCTTCAACCTTCGAAAGATCAACCATAATACCATCCCTGGATACCACGTGCCCAAGGAATTTCACCTCTTTCTACCAAAAATCACACTTCTCAAACTTCGCACACAACTGGTTCTCCCTCAAAGTCTGTAATGCAATCCTCAAATGTTCCTCGTGTTCGGCCACGGTCTTCGAATAAATTAAAATGTCGTACACGAACACAATAACGAACCGATCAAGATAAGGACAAAAAACTTTGTTCATCAAATCCATAAATGCTGTCAGAGCATTCGTCAATCCAAACGGCATAACCTAAAACTCATAGTGTCCGTAATGAGTCTGAAATGCTATCTTCGAAACATCCACCTGCTTGATCCTCAACTGATGGTAATCGGATCAGAGATCAATTTTTGAAAATAATTGTGCTCCCCGAAGTTGCTCAAAGAAGTCCTCGATCCTAGGTAAAGGATATTTGTTCTTGACTGTGATTTTGCTAAACTCGCGGTAATCAATACACAGGCGCATAGAGCCGACCTTCTTATTTATAAACAATACTGGAACTCCCCACGGTGAAGTACTCGGTCGGATAAACTTTGGATCCATCAACTCTGAAATCTGATCATACAAATCTTTCAGCTCAACAGGTGTCATACGGTATGGAGCCTTCAAAATCGGAGCTGTGCTAGATAAAAGATCTATACTGAAATTAATCTCTCTCATTGGCGGTGAACTGGGAATCATTTGTAAAACACCGGAAAAGTCACACACCATCGGAATGGAACTAACATCAACACCAGAGGACCCTAACACAAAGAATGCCAATAAGCCATCCCCTGACCGTGCAGGTTCCGAACTAGCAAATACAAAACGCTTCTCACATGGAATACCGAAAGTAGCTGTGTTTGCAAAATAGTCAAAAGTAACTCGATGCGTCGACAACAATTCCATACCCAGGATAATGTTAAACTTCTGCATCAGTAGTACAAACAAGTCTGCTGAAAGAACACGGCCACAAACAACTATAGAGAAATATTTACAAATACAAGAAATAGAAACTGAAGAATCGAGAGGAGTACACACAAAAATCTCATCATGGAACAAGGAAGACTCAAAACCAATAGTGCAAAGAAAAATATATGATATGATTGAATGCGATGCACCAGAATGGAAAAGAACACGAGCGGGCGAATAATAAATATGGATTGTACCTTTAACTACATGTGGAGCGACGTGAGCACCTCATATCCCAACTACGTATATCCTGCTGTGCCCTTGGCCCTGACCCTGGCCCTACTGCTAACCTGGATGCTGTTGTCTCTGTCCACCCTGAGGGCCTGGAACTATTTGTCTACCCTGCAGACCCAGAAACCGTCACTGTTGAATCTGCTGAAACTACTGTGGTCTCGGCTGGTGACCAATAGGACCCTGAAACTGTCGCAATGGTTGTGGACCCCAGTCTGGTTTAGGTCAACTCTTCTTAACATGCCTCTTCTCCTCGCAGTTCCAGCAGTAACAGAAAGCAAGCTAAGGTCCATCTAAATGTTGTCCTCCCATAAATCTAGCTGGTGCACCATCAGTAACTTCCAACTTCAGCCTCTTCAGACCCAAGCTCTCATAATGACTCTGGACTGCCTTGCCCTTATTTAATTTCTAATCTTGTCTCTGCTGGCACCTTAAGTCCTTGGACTTGCGATCCTCCATATTGTTCTGCTCTATCACCAAATCTTTAGACAAAACCTCTCTATATGAACTAGCCCCCGAAGCAATCAAGAACTTCCTAAAATACAGACAAAGACCCTTCAGAAATTTCATCCCGTGCTACTCCTCATCCTGAACAATAAACGTAATATACCGAGAGAGCTCATTGAATCATTGATCGTACAGAGAGATACTCATATCACCCTGCTCAAGCATATAAAACTCAGAAATGCGGAACTCCCTGTAACTCTGCAGGAAATACTGCTCAAAGAATCAGTTCTGAAAGGAAGCCCAAAGTATCGCAGTCTCCACAATCGTCCTCTTGGCTGTATCCCCCCAGTGATATGCCTCTCCCTGTAATAGGTACGTCGCCAATGTCACTTGTTGATCCTCAGGATACTTTATCGCATTTAGAATCTTCTCTATAGACTTGAACCATGTCCCTACCTCAGGCGATACCATCGTACTTGAAAAAGTCAGATGCTTATACTTATAAAGCTACTCGAGGTAACTGTACTTTCTAGCCACTGGGTTCCTAGCCTGCTGGAGATGAGCTGTGAAACTCTCCATAAACTATCTCATCTCCGCTGAGATACCGGGACAAACTGGGATAGGTAGAATACCAGGCTTCTCTGGAACTACTGGAGCTGGAGGAACACACTAATCAATCGGAACAGACCCAAACTCTCCTGACTAAGCACTGGCTCGTGAGCAAACATACCATTGTGCAAACCTCTACGGCTATGGCCCACTGCACGGTCTCTGCCTCTGTCACCTCTAGTCATCTATATGAAACAAGGCACAAATCTTAGAAAGGGAGGAAAGACGATAAAATACATAAAATCGAAAAGAATCGATCCTAACTTCTTCTAGAAAAAATTTCTCGCCATATGATTGCTAGAACTGAAATAGGAATTAACCTATAGCTCTGATACCAAGTCAGTCACTCCCCAAAATCCAATAAATGGTAGCTAGACCAATTACTATCATTAGGGATGTAAGGGCCAGGGAATCCAACTGATTCGTCCCCACAAACAACCGAACCATAGAAAAATTCAGGCTTAGTCATTGACTATAGAAATATCATCAAAGTAAAAGGAAATAAAGTGGAAGCAATGATATATATATATATATATACAACTGAAAATGTAAATACATTATAAGAAACATACAGCATCAAAAGCTGAGAACATACAAGAAAATACGAAAACCGGAGCAGAAACAACAACTGCAAAACTGCAACTAAAGGCAGAAACTCTCAGCCAAACCCTGCAACTACTCTGCCTCTAAAAGGGGGAACAATGCGAGAGTGAGCAAACCATAGCTTACTAGTGCCCAACAAGGCTAAAGAGCCTTCTAATATAACAAGTACAGAGAAAGTGGAGAGGTGGATGAGATAAAGAGTGTAATAAAGTGCATTGATACATATAAGTGCAGAAAGGAGTAAGGAGTGGGTGAGTAAAAAGGATCAAAGATACATATACGTATGAAGTAATGCGATAAAGTGATGATGTGCGGATATGATATGGCGTGAGATGATTCTAGAATTATCCTTATCATGAATGTTTATGATGTTGTGAAATCAAGAACTAGACACTATAAATCAATGAATTTGGCCGATCAGCCGCTAATGCATAATAACCTTAACGGGACCACAATTGGATATAATGGTACGATTTCTTTTCCAAGCTCGACCAGCCTAAAGGATATAATTACAAGATCAGAGTATTCTGGGCTTTACAACCTACGGAGCCCACGTCCAAAATTTATTTTACTTATTCCAAGGAATTTCAATCTCACGGAGGATAAATCCCAGTTCTTGAGGACTGTCTCATACCATCCCATACTCCCGGATTGGTAATAGATATGATAGAACCTGTCACCAAAGAATCACCCTACTATTTCAACCCGATGTAGGAATCCTGGTAACCTATCGAGGGTCAGCCGACGTAGAGTTGGTTTATGTATCTGATCCCATTAAGCTAAAAGAATATATATAACTTGCACACTAAAACCAGATCCCAAGGATCAAAACACCATAGCCGTCCCCACGACCCACACACAGGATAACCCTTGCTTGAGAGAAGGGAAAACAATCCTAACCCAGCAGCCACAACCTAGCCAACACACACAGGATAACCCATGCCTGAGAGAAGTAAAAATAATCCTAACCCAATAGCCACAACCTAGCCAGCACAGACAGGATAACCACCTGCCTCAGAGGATGGTAAACAATCCAAAATACAGATGCAAATAGTGACTAATTGACCTGTCACAACATCCAAGCACAGATGAACAATGACTAATTAACCAGTTGCAACATCCAAGTACATCAGTCTCTCAAAGACTAGAACACAGCCACCAAGAGCAACCCATGAGAATGCCATGCAAAGTAAAGCTTCCTAAAAGACAAAAATGAAATACCCCCCTACATGCCTAACCATAGGAAACCACAACCCTGAATCAATCAACTACATACAGAAGGAACAATATAGTTTAAAACCAATCACAAACACCTCAATGAAAAATGCATACTCTAACTAACACAGGTTAAACTAGTAAAAGAATTTAGCAATGAAGGGACAGTCGCCTGATAAAGGATAACCAGAAAATCTGTCAATCGATAGGCTAACCCGATCATAGCCTCCACAACCAACAACAATCACACCAACGCCAACAATCCATCACCGGAGAAGTCGCGAGATCAATCCCAATAATTGATTGCAAACGAGGAGCGAGGTGGAGCAAGGAATTCTAATCGGAGAGTGAGTGATGAGTGAGAGAGAAAGAGAATGTGAAAAGAATGGGTAATAAAATCTTAAAGATCTAACGCTCAACTCGAGGCAATCCCAGAGCCAAGAATTGCGAAGAAAGGCCCAACCTGGTCGTTCAAACACGCCTATGCTTGAATAGAATGTGTTTCTATTCGAACAAAACAAGACATGATGAACTGTATTCGAACAAAAAAGATGTCGTTCGAATAAAATTTAACAGAAAAGAATCAATTCAAACAGAAAAGATGTTGTTCGAATAGAACTCGAACTGGTGGAAATCCACAGAATAGATATCTATTCGGACAGAAGATATTTCTATTCGAACAGAAAGAAACAGGAAGGAATGTATTCGAACAAGAATGAGTTTGTACGAATAAAACAAAGCAGATGGAAATATATTCGAACCGAAAGAATCATGTTCGAACAGAATGAAGCAGGTAAGAATGTATTTGATCAGAAGCAAAGTCTGTTCGAATAGAATTGGACAGAAAGTACCCAGAACACCCAAAAAGATTTCTTTTGCAGGAAAACTGACAGAAACTCTGGAAAAGACCACGGATCCCTCCTGGATCACACAACACCACAAACACAACAACAACAATCACAATGCCTCCACCAACCCAATCATGGGCATCCAAGCACAACTCACCTCCTCCGCCAACAACCACCGATACCGTCAAAACACAGAAAAAAAGAAAAACACAGAACCTGATAAGACGAAGGAAATGCAGATGCAGATGGTGATGATGCATGATGTATGGTATAAATATGGATGCGTGATGCATAATGATAATTAAAATAGAATAAAAATAAATTCGGGATACTACAGCGCCCTCTTCACTAAACTACAACTGATCTTAGGATTTGGATGAGCGGCTCATCAAAATGTCTTATAATCCACGTTAGCAACGATGTAATCGTGTCCATCATAAAAATCCACCTCACTCAGTCCTTGATAAAGTGCGTGATCGTACCGCTGAAATTCCATATTCTCTTCTGGGGGGGTCATAGGGAACACTATCAACCCTGGTATTCTGACGCATATACCGGTCTCCTAAATGCCAAAGTATATCATTTCCTTATGGGACTGAAACTAATAGAATCTTTCTTTGACTAAGCTCTGTGGCAAATTTTACCTCTGGACGGATTGATTGTCTACTCCTCAACCATGGTTGTCAATCAATGTTGGTTCTATCGATCTATTCTATTATTTATTTGTTCACAGTAAATTAATGATGGATCTCAGCCCCTGAACTAGCCCTTTCATCTCTTTATGTACTCATACGAGGATAAACATGGTTGAAGCTGTTCACCTTGACCAGATACATTCCAACACGACAGTACTCGAAGAACCAAAACTCTAGCAGAGCATAGAAGCCTGCGATTGACCTCTTCCCCTTCCCACTCTTTAAGACTGAGGCTTCATCTAGTCCTCAATACAAATGTACCATGATTGGAGTACCCCAGTCGAACCCCGACGTATCTAGAATATGGTGGTCTGTCAAAGCTGCAAGATAATCGGTCGGTAGAGATGTATTTATATTTGAGAAGAAGATAATACCCATGATGTATACAATAAATGCCCGAGCATATATGAGGTCTATGTCTTGGTTGTAACTGTTGGTTCGAAGATTCAAAGGGTCTCTTTAGGTTTACAGATAAGCTAGTGCGATGTTACCGTACCTGATGTCAGCCTGAGTGATTCTGTGGAACAATGTTTGTGCTTCGTCAAACTTCGAGTACATATCGTCGTACGGGAGTTCGAAACCACGCCAAAAACTTATGCCCGTTAGCCTGACGAAGTCCATCGGCGTAACACCAAGTTCCCCATGAGGGAAGTGAAAATTATAGGTGGAAGGCCACCACCGTTCCACGAGAGCATGGATTAAGCGATTATCCGAGTATCTCGCCTTAATCGTCAAAAATTCTACAAAACCCATATTGTTGACCAAGGTCATCAATGTGGGGTACCTGGCAATCCATTGGAACCTCTTTAAAACCATATCCCGTGATCCACTACATATGATTTCATCTCGGTTTTACAAAAACAACACATTACATATTAAATTCTTATTTGAGCATTTTGTCAAAAATTTGAAAAATAATGTTAATAACACATAAATTTTACTCAAAAATCTTACCGGCAATTCCTCCGATCCAATAAAAATATGAGCCCAGTTGTCCGGGAGGATATCCACTCAGTGCAAGTCGAGGGTTAGGGCAGGATCATTATCCAGCGTGAGGTGTAACGGCCATATATGCGTGACCAATTCTTTACTTCTTCGTTTAACTACACCACTTTCATTTCTTCTAGTTTTGGGAATTGAATGACTTGGTCCTGATATTGTGGCTGCTAGAAGTTGGGATTGGGAAATGTGTGTTAGAAGTTAGGTTTGGGAAACTTGTTAGAAGTTAGGCTTGGGAAACTTGTGTTAGAAGTTGGGTTTGGGTAAATGTCAAGTTTGGAGAATACATAGAAGAATTAGATAGTGAAACAAAGTGAGTATTCGAAGGTAATTCATGTTGGCACTACCCGCGCAATTCTTAACTGTGCGTGGGATTTAGACGCTCCAGATGGAGACACATGGCTAGATCTTAGTTAATGGTTGTCCCACGCAGTTCAGAACTACGTTGGGGAATATTCACCTTGATTTGGGTCTAAACTATTGTGGATGGATTTAGGGTAGATTTAGAAATGGGGTGGACTTGGGTTTTTCGACCGCCAACAGCTGCATATGCTCTAAAGTATTTTGTATCTGAGTTCTCTACTCTAGTTAGAAAGAAAGATTGGCCTCTCTTTACACCATTATTCAAATGGTTGTACTAATTCTGCACTACTCTTTGTTGTGGTGTCTGCGGACAAAATTTCTTCCCTGCAGACTGGAGATATTCTGAAACTGAGCAACTGTTGTTTTGTCTTCCTCCAATATATTTTGGGTGTCCAAGGTAGTTTGCCTATTGTGAAGTCCCTAACTGCTTCTTGGGAATCTTAAACTATCCACAAGTATCTCCATCCTAGGTTAATGTCTTGTTGAGCTCCTTGTATTATGGCCTGAACTACTACTATATAGTTGGTGCTGTTACCAATTGCTTTGTTGTAGGTTCCCAACACCTCACCTTTACAATTCTTTTAAACAGTGCCTATATTAATCCAGCTTGACCTAGATTGCCCAGTACTGATCCATCACAACATACTTAAATTTCCAAAGGATTTGCTAAGTTCTACCAACTGCTTTGATTGGGGGTACTTTTCTTTGTGTGTACTGTACATTAAGGGCATGCCATATAATTTGTAGCTCTTCTCCACTGTTGAACATACTACTTTTAGATCAATGAGAAGTATCAGTTATGTCTTTCAAAATATCATGTCTCATTTGTTGTATGGACGTCTTTTTGTCTTTATGTATGTAGCTATTTCCGGATCTCCACACTGTACTGCATGTAGAAAAAACTGCTGCTGCCCACAAGTCTTTAATATAAGTACTAGAGTTCTTGCCTATGTTTATTATTGAATTCCAAGTATCCCCAACACTGATCATAGATACACAAAAGATGTTAGAAGGCCACTTCCATACTTCATGAAAATAGGGGTAATCGAAACATACATGTTGTTCAGTTGACATAGAGAGCACACTGATGGTAGACATATTCCTTTTTGGCCAATTTTTTCATCTAAGGGCTTGTTTAACAACCTCAATGCAAAAGCACTGAGTTTTAGATGTAAGCTTTTACTTCAGACCATTCTCCCCCAGCATGCTATTTCTTTAGTGTTCCTTATACTGTTGACGGCATTTTTGACTGTAAATTTACCATGTATGTCTTTTCTCCATATCTGCTTATCTTGACCCATAAGGTATGTTTTCTAGATTAATCCCCAAAGCCATAAACAACATCAAAATATCAAGTGGTATCTCCCAGCCTTCAACCAACTAAGCTTTACAGTACATTTGTTCCATAATCTTGTAAGCAAGTTAATATACTCTCTAAGAGGTACTTTAATGGCCAGTAATCCCTCCAAAAATCAATGTTCTCACCATTTCCAATCACTCACCCCATGTAAGGTCTGGCCCCAGGTTTTCAACTGCTTTAATCCCCTTCAAAATTGTTGAACTCTAATGATATTTAATAATATCTCCTTGTCTGTTGATGAACTTTGCATTTATGAATCCAGCCCATTCCTCATTTTGTTGCTTGAAGATCCAATATAGCTTACGAAGAGCACTATTAACTTCACCCAGTTTCCTAATGCCAAGGTTCCCTTCTTTAACTGGTTTACAAAGTCTACTACCATTTTAAAGTAATTCCCTTTCTTTTTGATGGATCTCCAGACCAAATAAAATCTTTATAATTGCATATAGATTGAACATCTTAGTGGTGGAATTCTAGTATACCAGACCACATATACACAACTAATGATAAAATACTTTAACTTGGATGATGCTCACCCGTTGAGTACCCCAATGGTCAATAGGTCACTAGAACTGTTGAAGGATCCATTCCATTCTTTTAAAATATGATGGTGTACGAGGCATGCATAAACATGTCATAGAAATGACAAATCTAACTGTTCAACTTAAAACGTTGGGGATGGAAGTGAATGATTCCTTTATTGCTCAATTTATTTTGAATTTTTAGCCTTCTCAGTTTGGTCCATTTCATATTCATTACAGCACTATAAATGATAAGTTGAATGTGAATAAATTGACCAACATGATTGTTCTGGAGGAGGCATAGCTTAAGCAACAAGGAAATCATTTAGTTCATCTTACAACACAAGAAGTACAGAGCTTCTTGAAATTATTCATACAGACATTTTTGGACCTTTTACCACTCCCCGTTTTATGGGAGAAAACTATTTTATCACCTTTATTGATGACTTTTCACGTTATGTTTATGTCTATTTATTAAGTGAGAAATCTCAAGCATTGAATGCAGTTGAGGTATACATTACTGAGGTTGAAAGACAATTAGGCAAAAAGGTATACATTGAATGCTCTAAAGACCGCTATGTATTTATTAAATAGGGTTTCTAGTAAGGCAACTTCGATAACTCTATTCGAGCTTTAAACTAAAAGGAAACCTAGTTTAAGACATCTTCATGTTTAGGGATGTGCAGGGGAGGCTAGAAGTTACAATCCACATGAAAAGAAATTGGACCATAAAACTATCAATGGGTACTTTATTAGTTATCTTGATAAGTCCAATGGTATAAGTTTTACTGTCCTACCCATAGTACGAGAATTATTGAGACCGGTAATGCAAGATTTCTTGAAAATGGTAAAATTAGTGGGAGTAATGAATCACGAAATGTGGTTATTGAGGAAGTTAGGGTGCAAGTCCCATTACATATAACTTCTAATTTTGTTGTTGCTCCTATGGTTGTTGATCAAATTGATAATACCGAGCAATAATTGGGCAATCAACCACTCCATAATGAGATTATTACCAATGAACCGATAATAGAGGTACCACAAGAAATTGTATTACCCCGATCCCAACGGGAAAGGAGATGCTATTTCGGATGACTTTATGGTATACTGATAGGAATCTAAATTTGACATAGGGACAATTAAGGATTCGGTTTCATTTTCACAAGCCATGGATAATAATAATTCTACTAAATGGATTGATTCTATGAAAGAAGAGTTGAAATCAATGGAAAAATATAAAGTTTGGGATCTTGTTGAATTGTTAAAAGGATACAAGAAAGTTGGTTGCAAATGGGTTTTTAAGACCAAGCACGATAGTAATGACAATATCAAATGATAGAAAGCCCGACTTGAGGCCAAAGGTTTTACTATAAAAGAAGGAATTAATTACAAGGAGACCTTCTCACCTGTATCAAAGACAGAATCTTTTAGAATTATTATGGCATTGGTGGCTCATTATGATTTAGAGTTAAATCAAATAGATATGGAAATTACTTTTTTGAATGGTAGTTTAGATGAAGAAGTCTATATGAATAAGCCCAAATATTTCTCGAAAAAGGGGAAAGAAAATATAGTTTGCAAGCTTAAGAAATCAATATACGGTATTAAACAAGCATCCCACTAATGGTACATTAAGTTTCACGATACCATTGTTCCTTTTTGCTTTAAGGAAAACATTGTTAATCGATGCATATGCCTCAAGGTTTGTGGGAATAAGTTTATATTTTTGTCTTTATATGTTGATGATATCTTACTTGCTACTAATAATCTTGGTTTGCTTCACCAGACTAAGAAGTTTCTCTTTAAGAACTTTGAAATAAAAGATTTATGCGAGGCATCTTACCTGATTGGAATCGAAATCTATCGAGACCAAGCACATTGATTGTTAGAGCTATCTCAGAAAGCCTATATCAATAAAGTCTTAGAGAGATTCGATATGGAGAATTGTTCAGCTAGTGATGCACCAATTCAGAAAGGTGATAAATTTAGTCTGATGCAATACCCAAAGACTGAATAGAAACGTAAACAGATGGAAAAGATTATGTACACATCTGTCGTGGGGAGTCTAATCTATGCGCAGACTTATACTAGACAAAACATAAGTTTTACTATTGGTATTCTGGGTAGATATCAAATCAATCCAGGGATGGACCATTGAAAAGATGCAAAGAAAGTTATGAGGTACTTGCAAGGAATGAAAGATTACATGCTCACATTTAGGAGGTCTGATCATTTAAAAGTGATCGGCTACTCAGACTCAAATTTTGCTGGATGCCCTGATAGTAGGAAGTCCACTTTTGCTGGATTTTGTAATATCATGGTAAAGTACAAAACTAAATAGTATTTCTTCATCTACTATGGAGGTTGAGTTTGTGGCATGCTATGAGGCCACAAATCATGGTTTATGGTTGTGGAATTTTATCTCAGGACTTAGAGTTTTCGACTCTATTTCCAAGCCGTTGAGAATTTATTATGATAATACCGCAGTAGTATATTTCTCCAAGAATGATAAATATTCTAATGGTGCTAAGTACATGAAGATAAAATATTTATCAGTGAAGGAGTCTGTTCAGAAATAATGTGTATTTATAAAATACATAAGCATAATGCTTATGGTTGCAGATCCATGGACTAAGGTCATACCGCCAAAGACATTTAAAGAACATATTCCGAGTATGGGTCTTGGACGGATTCCATGAGGTTTTTCTTTATAGTTATGGATTTTTTAGTTTAATTATTTTATTTATACATCTTATTGAGATCTTATTAAAGTATGTTTCTGATATTTTCCTGTTTACCATTATGTATACACATGTATGTGATTGGATGAATGATAACGGGAAAGTCTTTTGATAATACATTATTGATGGACCTTTTATAGGCCTATTTGCTCACGCCAATGAACCTCACTTATGAACCAAGTTCAATAGTTCTTTATTGTTATAGTAGATAGAAGGAAATGTGTCGCAAAATTGCATAAGACCACCATGACTCGCCTTAGTAAATTATTTAATTTTGTTATTATGATGACCAATAAAGATAATATGAATTGGATATATTTTAAATCGCGCGCGTGTCAGTTATTTAATCGTTGAGCCCATTTTGAGTCAAAATTTTTAAAAACTTATGTTTTATCGAGTATAATTTTTAAACCTACTTCATATGGGCCAAGTGGAAGAATGTAAGATTTATTATGGCCCAAATGAGTAAAGGTCTTTTAGTAATTATTGGTTTTAATTATGATGATTCAAGTCCTAATAAGAAACTAACCTTATAGGTTAATGAGGTTGGGGTTTCCTACAACTCTTTACATTGATGAAAAGTAGCTCTAATTGAACTAGAAAACTAGTCATCTCTCTACCTATATAAGTGTGCCTAGACCATTATCTAAAGCAATATCTCAAAGGAAAGGTTAAGGGGGAGAAAACCTAGTTGCCACCCTCTCCATGCCGATAAACTCAAATGACATACCTCAATCAATCAAGTTATGGATCAAGGTATGTGATTATGTTACCGCATTATTATTTATCGTGATTATCGTATTATGTCCAAGGTCATTATAGATCTATTAAGATTTATAGATCTTGTCATATTTTATAGCGGATGGACGAGGCAAAGCATTACTGTTTCAGGTAGGTCTTAACGATGCTTACAGATTCAGATATTAAAAAGATTAGAGGCGATTCAATTATGGTGTTCTTTCCGTAATCATCCCAAGGAAAACAACTGAGAGAAAGGAAGAACCAAAGAATGAAACTAAAATTAAAGATGAGAAGAAAGATAAAAAGACCAAAAATGAAGAAAGCCTAAAGAAAGATGACCATAAAAAGAATGCAATGTAGGGTAATGATGATGACGATGATTTCAAAAACACCAATGATCAAGGCCTTCATGAGCTTGAAATAGACGGTGACACAAATAATGTTAAAAAACCATTCAATGACCTGAAGGGAACAATGAATAGGGTACGAGCAAAAGAATGGTGAAAGGAAGAATTAGAGATTTTGATTAAAATAGGAGAAGATAAACAAGAACAAGGCAATTATCATAAAAATGGTGTTAGCGATTGTCCGTGAGGTTTTACATATCTCGTAAGCTTCGAGTTACTCAAGAGTGATGGATCCCCGGTACAACGACATAATAGTGTGTAACTATACTAATTAAATCAATGTCTATACACAATAATAGATGATCTTACTATAATATTATGTATGTATGCTGCGACTTTGGGTACATTTTCTTTATTAAATTTCCAGTAAGTAATAAAGTTCTCATCACCATTCTTTCTATTTCAATGATGTCTTTCTAATTTCAATGATAAGCTCCTCAGTATCCACGAATTTACACTTGCCACTTTTGCTTAACTAATTTACACGTAAAGGACATTTCAGGCTCTAGGATAATACACTAGATACCAAAACTAACATTTGGGTAGCCTACATGTTTGTATATCTTCTCCATGTAACGTCTACTTTCTTTGATCGATGGAAATTAACTTCAACTTGTAGTCTCACCTCTAATACGTGAAAGCCTAACTCTTAAATGTGTTTGTAGGATTATATTTCCTAGTCCATTCTTCATGGCCAATTTCAGATAAATGATTGCAGTATATACGGTACATCCCATTCAGGATGGTCATTAATATTCATATCAATTTTGGCTTATAATATCTATTTATATTAGGAAGAAAAAAAAGTCAACTCTTAGGCTAAGCCATAACCGTCCATCGACATGACGTGGTACACGGGAAAATTTTGGATTGCCTAGATAATATTAAACATTAATCAAAACAATCCAGGCCAATGAAAAAATTAGGACAAGGAATTAATTTAAACCCCACCATTTGACTATAATAAAATTCTTTAGGATAGATAGATCAAAACCTAATTTTTCTTTATATTTCTATCCCATCTCCTCTCTCTTCTCTCTCATCTCACGATCGGAGATGTTCATCATGTCACCGCATATATTTTTTTCAGAAATTATGATTTTAAATACCCCAAGATACAAACTTTCCAAAACTGATACTTTGACAAGGTTCTTCCAAAATTGATACTAAAATTACCAAATAAATACTGGTCCAACCTACTATCTCCTAGCTGTTATCCCTATTCTTATGCATTAAATGTTAATGAATAGTCTAATCAGCTATAGTACAAGATGGAAGATTCATCCCAAAATAAACTACCAACCATAAAAATTGAAATAACTTCTTCTTCTTATTTTACAAAAAAACTTTTACAAAAATCAAAGCAGATTCTTCTTGATGTACTGCTTGTCTCCTTGATGTACCAAATCTTCCAACTATCGTTGTGCATTTTCTAAAGTCCTCACACAGAGGTCATTGGTGCAAAAAAGATTGTTGTTATCCAAGGGTTATTCTCGTTGTTCAAGAACGTTATTATCCTTCTCTCTGACCGTTGAAGTTACCGTTGAAGTAAATATCATCTCTAACTTTGGATCCACATCATGATTTGTCTTATTTATCTTAAATAAAGATGCTATGCAATATGATATGCATAATTATCAATATATACTCAATTATTTATCTTTTTCTACTTTATCATTTGTCTTTTGCTACTTTACCATTTATCTTGTATCATCTTTATCACAAATATTCGCTACTTTATCACTGGCATTATATGTAGTTATTTATCTTTTGTTTAATTTATATCATTTGTTTCAAGGATGGATATTTTTTGTTTATGGGATAGCTGGAGTTGAGCTTTATATCATTTGCCTTTTGCTACTTTATCATTAATCTTCTGCTAATTTAACATTTGTTTGAGGGATGGCTGGAGTTGAGTTTATATCATTTTTCTTCTACTTCTTTATCATTTTCCTTCTACTACTTTTTCCTTTGTTTGCCGGATGGTTGGAGTTGAGTTTTAAATTATTTGTCTTCTATTACTTTATTATTTTTATTGTGTCATTTTTTTCATTTTTCTTGTATCATTTTTGTCATTTGTTTTATGCTACTTTATCACAGGAAATGTTAGTTTATATCATTTGTTTCAAGGATGCCAATAATTTGTTTGAGGGGTGGAGTTGAGCTTTCATTTGTCTTCTGTTACTTTATCATTTGTATTGTACATCTATAATTTTTTTGGTGTCATTTTTATCATATGTTTTCTGCTACTTTATTACTGGCATTTTTTATTTATGATAATTTGTTCCAGGGATGCATAAAGTTCAGCTTTATACTATTATTCTTTTTTTTAGGGGTGGGGGGGATATCGTACCACCAAATATCGGATCAATCTTTAGTTATGTTGGAGGAAGTACGAAACTTGATATACTAAGAACGCACATATCATATGAAGATTTTGTTACACTCCTTGAAGAAATAAGTGAAATCCATCATGAGGATTATAAGATGTCAAACTTTGTCCATTGATGTGTATGCGCAATTTAATCAGTCCAGGACTTTACCATAATGATCAATATGCATAAAAGTAATCCCGAGACACCCTTTCACATATGGATTGTTAAAGAGCGTAGGGTACCTTCCAAGAATACTTAGAACTTTATTTTTGATTTCAGTTCAAGTAAAGGGTTGTCCACCACCAAAGATATTAGTTCAGCCAAAGGCTTATCCAAAAAATAGTATTCAGATGCTTGAAGCCGGAGGACCTTTACGTCAAAACACTTTTCCTGGTCCAAAACCTAAATACAAGGGTTACCTTAAAAGAAATGACAGAGGTCTTGATCTATATAGGTTGGAGCCTTTAGTGAATGACGTTCCTCAATCAAATAAACCTTTGAAATTGTAATGACAAAATTTCGTGAGCTTAAAACAACATGTAATTTGCTATCACACCAATGTTCCTGTACTAAAATTCTAATGGAAAGTAAGAACTAAAACAGGTGGTTTATGCATGGAAAACCTCTGAATAGGTAAAAAAACTACGACCTCGTATGGAAGATTTTTGTGAATCTCTTTATTGCTTGAGGCGGATATGTTTATTACAAGTGATCTTTAAATATAGAAATACTTTGAATCTCATAAAAAAGAAGTTTGCGTAAAATTTCTAGTCCCTGTCTCTTCTGGAACTTTATCTTTATTTAGGCCTTCCCCACGGCTTTTCATCTTGCTACAGCACATTTTTCGAATAATGTGGTTAGTGATTATTGACTAAATAGCTGACGAGTTCGTGGGAAATAGGTATCTTTGACTGGATAATGTTTTCTGAGTTTAGCTCGGTTCAAGTTCTTGAGCAGTTCGTGGGGCTGACTAGAGTATTAAAAATGCGTGATCCTGAGATGGAGATAATTCGAACTGGGTGAGCTCGACTTTGAATGTGATCGAGGGATAAGTCCCTACAATCGCCCCCTTGCCACCGAAGTCACGAGTGGCTTTGGTTGAGAAAGAATATGTGAAAACTTTAAAATATAAAACGGAGTAATGATGGCGTTTGATTAGATGAAAGTTATGCGATATTGGGAAGTGATGGGTAGTAAATGATGATGCGGATGCGGATGTTTGTGACGGTTTCTATTGAATAGCCTCGTCAATAATAAATGATGACGCTTGGGAAAAGGTACCTGCACAATAAATGTAGGGTTATATAAATAGTACCTGTAGCAAATCTTGCTTGCTTGCGTAACTTGATCTGAAACTTAAATGTTTTTTTGAAATGGTGAAGACTCGCAGGATTGTTCTTGAAGAAAGGATAGCGACTAAAGCGCAGAGGTTAAAGTTGAAGTACTTTGGTGACCAATCCTTGGAGGTATCGATACCCGCTTCTATTCCTCCAATTGATCAAGGTATGTCGGAAGAGAAAGTGGTTGAAGCTGAGGAGGAATTTTACTATAACTAGAAATTTCATGTCGTCGTTGTCGCAGGCGAGGACTAGTGGGCCTGTCACCGTACTCTTGCTGAAGACAGTGTTAGGGCTTCAAATACAGGGATAGGTGTATCTTTAGGGTAGATATACTGATTTCTTGTGTCACCATGGATTCTAAGGTCGGGCCCTCTTCATCTTTGCCACTCTTTGGAGGTGGTGGTTTTAGAGGAGGGGGTAATTGTAGTGGAGGCGGGAGACAACTAGTGGATGTCTTCTTCTACATTTCCATCACATTTTGGCACTCAGAAGACTCTTAGTTCGAGAATTTTTTTTCTTGTACTGAGTTTACTGCTTGCATAGTTTCTATTTGAAGTTCGACTAGATTTTAACCAAACTCATGCGAGGGAAGCTCTTTGCTGGCTTCAATGCCTGCCTTGCATCTAAGTAAAAGATTACTGAAGCAAGAAGAACTCGAGAAGTTGATGCCTCTGCGCGCCTGAATGACCTGTGACTTTGAACAAACAGAGAAAAAACTTGTCATCTGTAAAGTACCTAAAGTTTGGTGCTAGATGGATAATATTTTTGTTTTATTTCTGAGATCGATGTACTGAAAAACATTTTATCTTTAAATCGTATGTAATGTTTTTTGATATGAATAAAGGTTGTCATTCAACATTCTGTATATAGAAAAAAAAATTATAATCGAACTGAATTGGGAAAAATGAATAAGAGTTTGTAAGTAATGAGAACATTATTGTTGTGATGCTCAAACTGAGATGAATACATACTGACAATGACATTGTGATGTAAGCATGATTTGTATTTTAAATAGGTGAGGAAGAAAATTGAAGAAAAATTGTAACTGTGGAAATTCAATTTCCGACAGGTCGATAGAGGTACAACTCTTGGTAACACGAGGTCGACTATGGTAAATAATATATGTACTATTGAGGGGATAATTTCAAATAATTTATTCTCAGATTTTGGGTTTTCCGTTGCGAGATACAAGGTAAAAATCACGCTTTTGAGAGGAAAGTGTGTGAGAAACGTATAAATATGGGTAGGATGATCTGTAAAAAATTGAGTAAGGAATAGGATGGTACAGACTCAATCTCAGAGGATTCGTTATGCCGCAGAAGGACGATTGGCTATATACATTGCTGAAGTGCGAGAGAGAATTTTTTGTTCGTTTGGTTATGATGCTGAGCTACCAGTGAAGAAATGTCAGCTCGAATTATTAGATGTAAGGAGCAGAGAACTTGAGTATGCTCATTATTTTTATTGGGTATGCTTTCGTGAATTGGTGAGGGATTCGGTAGATCAAGAAAGGTTGGTTGGTTTGATTGCTGATGCTGAGATCAAATTCGAAGATCTGAGGATCGACGAATAATGTGACTGGATGACATCGTCCAGTTTACTAGGGCCGCGATAGATGTTGTATAAAGTGTTTATCATGAATAATATATTTTTGTTGAATGTAACAGAAAAGATATAAGTCAATCGGATCCCTTATAGGTGCAAATGTAATGACCCGTATTTTAGTAATTTCTTTTATTCGCTTATATTTCTTTTTGGTAATATTCCTATTTTTTATCTCATCAGCATATCATTCCATCACGTTAAGTTCTGTATTTATATTCTTCATATACTCTTTCATCCATTATTCATCCATTATTCATCCATTTATTCCTTTCGGTATTTTAGTTTATTAGATTCCTTTTTGTAGTTTTGGCAGTTCAGAGGTTACTCGGAGGAGGAGGTGGCATTGTGGCCTTGGAAACCCCTAGATGGGTTGGTAGTGATGTTTGTTTGTTGTGTGTGTGGTTTGGCATGGTTCCGGTGAGCCGCTGGAGTGGTCGGTAGGTTTCTGGAGTCTCCCGAGGAAAAGATTCATTTTTGGGGGCTTAAGCATTTTGGTGGCCGTGAGGTGGTGGAGGTGGTGTTTTTTACTTGAGAAACCTTTGTTGGGTTTGTAGTAGTGTTTGTGTGGTAGTGGTTGTGGTCCGTGGTGTTTCTAGGGTTTTTTTTTTGGTGCAGGAGCAGTTCTATTCGAACAGGACCTTTTCTATTCAAATAGACCCTATTCTATTCGAACAAGAGTTGTCTCTGTTCGAATACACTTCACTCTGTTCGAACAGGATCATTTCCTATTCGAACAGAGGCAAGTTTTCAACTCTTTTTGGGTTTTATTTCCTCTTTTCCTCAGTTCCCCTTTCTCTCTCTCTCTCTCTTTTCTCCCTAACCTATTCCCCTCTCCTCCATAACCTAGATCCTATCTTCCCCATCGCATCGAGGATTCTTCGCCCGCTTTGTTGCAAGCTTCACTCCTATCCTCGGTAAGTTTTCCCGATTCCTTTTCCGTTCTTTTCACTAGATTTTAGCCAAGTCTGATTTCAAGGGTTAGGGTTCGATGTCGCTTTCTAGTATTGACTGGTTGCTTGCTGTTCTTGGTGATTGTGTTAGCTTGTCAGGCGTTCCGTTTGCTGTTCCGCGGATTTGGTTGGTTTTCCGAGTTGGATTTCCATAGGACTCGGGATTGTCTTCAGGCGAGTTTTATCCCATCATTACTAAGTCTGTATACTAGTTTTTGAGTATTGTTTTATAGAGTGTTAAATTGAACTTAGAGATGTTATGTAATTAACTATAATTTAACCAAGGAATTATTCGGTTTATATTGATAAACCTGTAGTTTAGGTTTGTTTGATTCGGGAGCTTGGTTTATGGTTCGTATAGGACCTGAGCTTAGTTAGTAGTATTTGGTTTGGCGTCCAAGTGGCTTTGCCCCTGAATGCCCCTTCTAACCTTAAGAGATTGATGTATTGGATGTAGTGACGGTTAGGTTGCTGTGTCGACTATGTTTAGTCGGTGCAACCGAGTCTCTGTTCATCCTGAATTATGTTGCCATGTGAGCGGCAGCTGTGCTAATATTCTTATACACGTGTTGCATCTTAATAACTTTAATAACATCTATCAAAACTTATTGAGATTGGATACACGAACACTACGCTTCGGTTAACCTCCGATAGGATCCAAGGAATCCTAAGAACGGGTTAAAAGATTTGGTGAGATTGGGAATGGCACTATTATACCTAGTTCAACCACTCAAAAATGTAGAATGGTATGAGGCAGAGTCATGGAGATCCGAACTTATTCCACGGTGAAGTTGAAATTCCTTGAAATGATACGGACTATTGCCCCGTTGGGTTGATACACCCATTACCACTTTGATCGAGTGCGACCATCCTTAGCTTGGTCGAGCTTAACCAAATCGTGACAGTGTGTCCCCTTACTGATCTCTTTAAGAACATTAAGCGTTAGCAGTTGATCAACCAATATTATAATAGGATCGCGAGCACTTTTAAACATTGAATCATTCCGCATTAGGGGTATTTATGAGAATATACCTGCTCATTGCATTATATCACATCGTTGCACCTAGGATAAGTATGGGATTATCCTAGTTATCACGTCACATCATGGCATTGTATCTTTTCTTATCATAAATTATCTATCCTCTTATATTCTCAACTCTAACTCTTTTCCTTATCAATTCCTTATCCTTTGTGATTATTTAGTTTATTGCTAGACTGAATTTACCTATTTTTACATTACATTCATCTTTACCTCTATTGTCAGTACAGGTTTATTAGTAGGATATTTAGTTCTGTTGGGTTTAGTGAGCCGTGGTTTGCTCACTCTCGTATTTTAACCATTTCAGAGGTTGATTAGCTTGGACTGTCGCATGGTTGGCAAGTTCAGAGATAAATCTTGCCGCTGCAGATTTCTTTCAGTTCTAGATTTATGTAGGTGTTCTCAGCATGTCGCTGAGTTTATTTCGAGATGTTGTATTACATTTTCCACTGATGTATATATATATTTTTTTTTGCTTCCGCATTTTATTGTTATATGTTATTTCTTTACTCTGATGATTATTGCTATATGTGAATAGCCGAGCCAGAATTTCTCTACGGCTTGGCTATTTATGGGGTAAAATCTTTGGATTCCCTGACCTGCACTACTTAGAATCTAGTAATTGGTCAAGCTACTGATTACTGGATTTTGGGGCGTGACAGCAAATCTGTTTTGAGACTATTTTGGTAAATAATTTGAATAATTTTAAAATTTTGCATAGTTTAGAAAATGACGTCAATTACTATAAGTATGATAAATAAGGGCAGAAACATAAATGAGGAAATGCATAAGCTTCTAGTTTTGCTTTGTATGTAAGGAAGCAGGAATCTAACATCGTACGGAGTGAGTCATCATGAGTGTGGGAAGGTCAGGAAAAAATATGGAAATAGAAGAGAGAAACATGTTAAAATATGAAGGGAGTTCTAATGATGGAAATGTAGTTTTATTGAAAAGGTACAAGATGTCTGACATGTAGATTGGAAAGGACGCTTCGGTTCGGAAATCGAGGACAGTTCATGCGAGGTACAATAAATGTCAGCCGCTTGAGAAAGAAATGATAAATAGTGCTTCTTCATCTCTAATCAAACGTTTTTCAACTTCTAAGAGACAAAAAATCAAGGGATTTGATAAGGAGTTATCCGAAGGAGATCAATGGTTGAAGAGGGCGAAAGATAATGAATCTCATAGGTGGCTATATTGCAGCGTCATGAGGGAATGACTTGGCGCTATTGCAGATTCTCATTCGGATACTAAAGGTTAGTAGAAATGTATGCAACATATGTTACCGTATATATTAAATATGTTAGAGATCTATGTTGTACGTAAATGATTAATATTATTATATATAGATGAAAGAATGATTGATACCTTAACCTGTATGTAGGTCAAGCTTGAGAGGCATTTGTGTAGGGTTGAAAATGTGCCTGAAGAAATTGCTGATGATATGAGTAATTTGCCTACTAACGAGGTATCGACCTCTGGTCGGACGAATAAGTCTGCTAGTGAGGAGGAAGTTGGATTGGAACAATTCCCGAGTTTTCCTGGCCAATTGATATCTTAATCTCATGGTTCAGATGCCTTTAAAAAGTTATGAAAATCTAAGGCGGCTGTAGGAGGGAAGTAGGGCAATTATGTAGCGGTAGGCAGTTTAGGGGTTGAACGGTAGGGGAGGGGGAAGATTACTTTTATCTGTTGGCAGATTTGGAATTGGCGAAACGAGATAGTGGTATGGATAAATTGATCTCGTTATAATATTTTAACGGTGATGTTCAGAGTGACCTCTCGGGGGGTTTTTTGTTTTACCTATCTCAATTAGAGTACGGGTTAAGTCTTCCCCTTACCAATTTGGCGAAGAGGAAAATAAATGCAATTGGGGCATGTCCATTTTAATTTAACGGGAATATGTTGGAGCTAATAACCGTGTGCGGTAATCTGAATGAAAGTAGGAAAAGGAGGGAAAAATGAGGAGGATAACCCCTGAGGATGTTTTGCAGTTTTATGGGGTGAAGAATTATAAGACCAGTTGAGGGTCATATTTATGTGCGAGGGAAACTCGGCGCCGCTTCTTCAATCTGAACTCAGCAGGTCGAACCTGGAATGGCAATGTCATATGGGTGAAGGGAAATTATCTTCAAAGAGATGATGAAGAACCTTTGGACCTTCGCTGATAACTGTAGTTGATAATAAAAATATTGTGCATTGCAGGTGCGAAGTCTAAAGTGGAGGGGAAAAAGTCTCTATTAGACGAAGTTGTGGAGGAGGACACTGTGCTCGAATTGGTGTTGAAGGGACTCCACCTGAGTAGAAAGAAGAGGGTTGATAGTAGGTCAAAAAAGTCTAAAAAGCTCAGTCGATCAGATCGATGGAGGGTGCTGACGAAGGGAAGAGGCAAGTGAGTGGTAGGGAGGTTCAAACCAACTTGTCCAAGACTCTTGGAATAGGCAGTTCGGTTCAGCCGAATCCCATTACGTCGAGCAAAATAGCTCAAAAATATCCAAAAAAATGGATGTTAAAGGTTTCGCCGGCCTCTGGTACCACTGGAAGTGGTGAGGTCGTAAAAGAGAAAAGGAGGAGAGTCGAACCCTCGAGGGAGTCAGGGGAGAAGGTCATTAAGCGGCAATCTGTTATGGTGGATCATTGCAAAGAGGTCGGGGAAAGTGCCAGGCTGGTGGTTCTCCATGGAGAGGAAGACACGGGAAAGATGGTAAGTTTATATTATAGGAAAGAGTTGTTTAATGCGTTCCGAGCTAATCGTTGAGATCGGTTTAATTTTTACAAGTTGCTCGTCTTGTTAAGGGGATTTGGTTCGGGATTGAGGAAGAAAAATCTAAGCTAAAGAAGGCGAATATCAAGCTAGAAAAGGAATTAGCTCGATCCAGGACTGATGCTCTGAAGGAAGTTAGGCAGTTGAAGGCTTGTCATACCGTGGCGATTGGTCATCTATAGGTGGAGACAAGGGCCACTCTTAACGAGATGGTTCAGGAGCATGACAGACTAGGGCATCACTTGATACTGAAAGGCTATTCTGAGGTGGAGGTGGATGCCATTAAGGCAGGACAACTGTGTCGAGGAAGAAGATAAGGAGGAAGCAGAAGTGGTGGGGATGTGGGCGGTCTGGATGGTGTCTCCCGTCAGACGGTGCTCGTCAGCCAAGGGGATGACGCCTAATACCCAGGGGGTAATAGTGAGAAGGTAGGGTAGAAACGTGCGTTTGTATAAATATTTGTATGTTGTTGAATTGTGTGTGGGGAAGAAACTTCTATAGGTTGACCTCTACAGCCCTGCTGTCTGCGCAAGCGGAGTTGTAGGTTAATCAGAATAGGTCTTTCGACTTGTATGTTATACCAATGTTAAGTTAGCAAGTAAATAGGATATTGATGCAGATAGAACTAGTAGGGTGGATGGTAAAAATCCAACGCTATTTATATAAAGTAGCATATCGAAAGTATGCACCTTATACTCCGCCAGAAGCCTCAAGAAGCGTTTATCTGATAATGCACTAAAGTGGTAAAGATGAAGAGTTAGATATTATATAGAATCTTTAGAAATGAAGTGTGTATATATTCAAATGTTTTCCTGAATTGTACTGTACTAAAAATTATTATATTCCCCAGGTCTAATTAGATTCATATCGCTCTCGTGAGGACGACGTACTCAAGTGAAATTGGGAATTTGCAGAGCAGTTCGATAGGATTAGTGAGGTGATCGAGAATAGAGAAGATCAATACGCAAATGCCCATTTTAAACTTATGGAGGTGACCTAGGCCGTTTCGACCTTAATCTCTAGGTTGAAGAGAAAGATGCCGAAATAGGTAAGGAGTTAAAAAATCTAGCGGAGGTAACAGAATGCGTCGGGAGGCTTCAAAGTTGGGTTGCCGTTATGGTGGTTAACGGTAAGCAGGCTGACATGGCTCAATGCCGTATTCAGGCGTTAAAAAGATCAGAGGGATAATCCAGATCTAATCTTCAGACTTGAAGGAACGAGCTGGAGCGAATGAGACAAAAATTTGCTGTAAAAGATAATGAGTTGAGGGTAGCTCGAGAAAATCTATCAGCTTTGGAAGCCACAGCTGAACACTTGCAAATAGCCCTACACGCCTGGGATATGGAGTTCTGGGAAATGCAACGAATTCAAAAGATAGGGTTGGAGGACTTAAGACCGAGCTAGTACAGGCCATCGCGCGTGCCAAGAAAGTCGAGGCTAGAGAATGTTTCGGGGGAAGTAGAACTGATGTTAAGGCTCCACTAGTTTGAGGGGATGTAGTTTGTCATTCAGATCAAATTAGAGAGCTAGAGAGTGATGTATCTCGTATTCAGAGGCACGTTCAGAGAGGAAATGTGAAATTTAGGGAATGCCTGCAGAAGTTGGATGCTGCTCTTATGGGGGAGAAAGTTTTGGAGGGGGAAATTAAAGCAAAAGAATCGCTGATGAAGAGGAAAGAGTAATTATTGAAAGATATTTTGGGGATGAGTTGAATGCAAAAATCAAAAAACTTCATGCTCATGTAGTAGACTTAGAAGCCATGAACTTGGCTGAATCAACTAGATATAAAAAAAAATGGAAGAGAATATAATTTACCATGCTCAGATTGACGCGAAAATAATTAAACAAAAGAGTTCGTATGCTAATTTAGAGTCACACCTTGAGAAGGTGTACTCAAGAATAGGATTGTACTCAAGAATAACATAAGAGCTTATGAAGTTGTAAGTAAGTTAAATCTTGTACACGTTCTGAGCAACGAATATAAAATCCTAGTACATTGTAAAGGTAATAATTCCTCTTGGCAGATTTACGCAAAAAGGATGTTTAGTTCTACCCTATATAGAGTAAGTAGTTATTGCTCTGTGCATATATATCCATCATAGTAGAAACTAAGAATGGGAATACGTATAAAGAAACGTCTAGTAGATTGGTTGCTTTTATAATCAAGCAAAAACTATGAAAAGACTCAAACTATAAAGCTGCAGGATTTATTGAAGATATACATATTAATCGCAATGTTGATTTAACATATAATCTTGTCTGGCGTACGAAAGCCATCTCAAAGGTAATATTATTTAATTTGTTATTTGTTCGCTCATCACTCTCCATTTGTACAATCATGTTTATCATTTGATCTTATGTTATTTGTTCGAAGCACTTTTTCATTTGTTCTATGATATTTATTGTTTGTCTGTTCCACAATTTTATTTGATCTAGCATATTTAGTTTAGATGTGAGGTAGCTTTGAGCATGCATACCAACTACATACAAGCTACTATGGGGAAAGGAAGTTAGATCACCCAAATTTGGTGTTTGACATACAAACTACGAGTTGTAAGGATTAGAGATTCACAAGATGTTGTCGGTGTTTTGGTGCTTCCAAAAAAACATATAAACTCTTGAGACATGTTGTACTGATTAACAAAACATTTTTGAAAGGAAGATATCATAGGACTCTACTAACAACCATCGCCATTGACCCAAGCAATTATATTTTTCCACTTAAATTTTCAGTAATAGAATTGGAGACCATCGAAAGTTGGACATACCTCCTGGAGAAGTTTAGGCCTAATTTTTGTGGTTTTGATACTAGATTCGTCGTCATTTCTAATAGGAACCTGGGAATTATTAATGTTGTAACCAAAGTATTTCCATTTCCTTTCTATATGTTTTGTGTCATCCACATATCGAATAATATTAAAACTACCCTCAAAAGTACAAGGATCGCATTTAGGACAGCAGCAGAGACTCTAACTAGTATTAATTTTGATAAACACATGAATTCTATTCAAAAGACGGATCTAGTAGGTCTCCAATACATACTTGGTATTCCCAAGAAAACTGGGTCAAATCTATTCATTCTAATGAGTAGGTATGTTGTCATTCTTTATTGGAAAACTTGGCATTAATTATTACAAGACTAGTTATTATTACTAGTTTGCAGTTGTTCTTTTTCAATTTGTCATCATTTCGTACTCATTTGTCATTAGTTCATATATGGAATGTGTAATGGCTTAATTCTGTAAGCTCGAGATGGCTCGGAATTAGCTCTTACGTCAATGTTTATGTGATAAAACTAATATAAAATAATAAATGATACAGGTGATTTTGCGTGAAAAATTATTGATTAGGTAAAAAACCACGACCTCGGGTTGAGGGTTTTAGTAATAATAACTATTATTGCTTGAGACAGATATCTTATTACAAGTGATCTCTCGAACGAGAAATACTTGATCTTGTAAATAAAAAATTTGGTGTTTGAGAATCTAGAAAATATGGTTTTCTTGGTAATTTTTCGTATATTTTTCTAATATATTTGGTGTTTGAGACAAGTGTCTTTAACTTGTACATGATTTTCTATTATGCTCGACGCACGTTCTTCATTTGTTCGTGGTGTAGGTGTCAATGCTAACTGTTTATGATTCATGTAAAATGCGTGAGTCCGATATGTAAGTAGTTCGAGTTGAAGTTAGCTCAAATTGGGTTAAGTCGAAGAATAGATCCCTACAATCGCCCCCTCACAACTGAAGTTATGAGTAGCTTTAGTTGAGAAAGAATCTATGAGGTTGAGGTGTTGGATTTGAAAACAAATGAGGAATTCAATGTTGATTTGACTGGAATGGAAAATGGATATTCATTTTATGGATAGATGTATCTGCATTGAATGATAATAGAAATATTTATGTACGCGACGCTTGGGATTCTAAGAGTGGCTCTGTATTAACTACTTTGGAAACGCACATTTACATTAAATACGTGGGCTATATAAATAGTACTTGTACTGAGGATTCTGGCAAAGTACTCTATTTGTTGAAAAAATTCTCTAGAAGTCTAGATTGATAATGGTGAAAACCTGAAGAATGGTTTATGATGAGAGAGTTTCTGTGGAGATACAAAAATTAAAGTTAAGATATTTCAGTGGCCAATCATTGGAGATTCCCACCCTCATTCCTGTTCTACCGACATATCAGGGTATGTAGGAAGAAGAAGCGGCTAAAGCTGAAGAAATTTTTAACTGTATGCAGAGATTTCATTACGTTATCATGACAGGCGAGAAATGTTGGAGGTGTCACCGTATCCTTGCGGAGAACAAGGTTATGAAGACAGATGTGTGGGCCGGTGTACCTGCAGGGCAGTATTGCCGGTATCTTGTGTAGGATTGGATTCTAAGGTAGGGCCTTCTTCATCTCCACCAACTCTCTGATGGAGGTGGTTATAGAGGAGACAACGGTGGTAGTCGTTGTCACGCCCCAAAATCCAGTAATCGATAGCTTGACCAATTACTAGATTCTAAGTAGTACAGGTCGAGGAATCCAAAGAGTCTACCCCACAAATAGCCAAGCCGTAGACAAATTCAGGCTCTGCTATTCAGATATAGCAATAATCATCAGAGTAAAGAAAAAACAATACAACAATATAACGCGGAAGAAAAAGACATATATATACATATTAGATCAAAAATATAATATAGCATCTCGAATAAAACTCAACGACACATGCTGAGCACCTAAAAAAGTCTAGAACAAAAGGAAATCTGCAGTGGCAAAAACTATCTCTGAACTGGCTACCCACGCGGCAGTCCAAGCTAATCAACCTCTGAAATGGTAAAAATGCGAGAGTGAGCAAACAACAATCTCACTAATCCAACAGAACTAAATAACTTACTAACAACTGGTACTGAAAAATAGAGTAGAGATGAATGTAATATAGAACAGGTAAATACAATCTAGTAATATAATAAGTGTCCATAACAGATACAGAGTTGATAAGGAAAGGAAATAGAGTTGATGAGAGGATATAATAGAGAAGAAATGTGAGAAGAGAGTAGAGTAAGGAATATGAGAAGAGAATGTGATGATATGATAATATGCAATGCCATGACGTGAAGTGATGACTAGGATAATCCCATACTTATCCTTGATGTAATAATATGTTATGATGAGCAGGGATATTCCCATTAATATCCCCTAATACAGAATGATTCAGTATTTTAAAAGTGTACGCGATCTTATTATAATGCTGGTTGATCAACCGCTAACGTCTAATTTCTTAAAGAGATCAGTAAAGGGATACACATGCATGATTTGGTTAATCCCGATCAAGCTAGGATGGTCGCACTTGTTCAAAGTGGATTTGGGTATATCAACCCGCGGAACAATAGTTCATAATATTTCATGGAATTTCAACCTCAACGTGGATAAGTTGGGATCTTCATGACTCTACCACATACCATTCCACACTCCGGAGTGGTTGAACTAGGTATGATAGTGTCATTCCCAATCTTACTGTGTCTTTTAACCTGATCTCATGGACTCCTTGGATCCTGTCAGAGGTCAACCAAAACGGAGTGTTCGTGTATCCAATCTCAATAAGTTTTGAAAGATGTGATGAAAGTTATAAAGGTGCAACAGGTGCACAAGAAAACTACACAGCTGCCGCTCACACGGCAACACAAATAGGATGAATAGGGACTCGGCTGCACCGACTATGCATAGCCGACACAACGACCTAACTGTCCTTACATCCAACCCAATAAACTCTTAAGGCTGGAAGGGGCATTCTTGGGCAAGCCACAAGAACGCTAACCTAACCAGCACTAACTTACTCAGGTCCTATGCAAACCTAAAACCAACTCCAGAAACAATTACAAACCCAAACTACAGATTAGCACTATAAACCGAATATTTCCTAGGTTAAATTATAGTTAATCACAAAACATCTTTAAGCTCAATATAACTCTTTAAAACAATACTCAGAAACTAGAATAGAAACTTAGAAATGAAGGAATAAAACTCGCCTGAAGGAAATCCAAGTCCTGCAGAAGAACCAACTCAGAAACCCAACTAAAATCCGTGGAACGGTAAAAGAACGCTTGATAATCTAACACAAACAATGGAGAACAACAAACAACCAATCAATTAAGGAAACGACATCAAAGCCAAACCCTAGAAATCAGACCTACGCCGAAATCGAGCGGAAAAAACGAAAAAGGAATCGGGAATTTCTTACCGAGGATAGGAGCGAAGCTTGCTATGAAGCGGGCAAAGAATCCTCGATGTGATGGGGAAGATGGGATCTAGAGTATGGAGGAGAGGGGAATAGGTTAGGGAGAGAAGAGAGGGAGAGAGAAAAAAAAAAAAAAAGGGAAAGTGAAGAAAAGAATGTTTAAACCCAAAAAAAACTGAAAACGAGCCTCTGTTCGAATAGGAAATGATCATGTTCGAATAGAGTGAAGTATATTCGAACAAAGACAAGTCTTGTTCGAATAGAAAGGGTTCTATTCGAGCAGAAAAGGTCCTGTTTGAACAGAACTGCTCCTGGATAAAAAAAATGACCCCGGACACAACACGGACTACCCCGGACACCCCGAAAAAACCACGGACCACCACAACTGCCACACAAACACTACAACAAACCCAACCAAAGTTTCTCAAGGTAAAAATACCACCTCCACCACCTCACAGCCACCAAAACGCCTAAACCCCCAAAAAACAATCTTTTCCTCAGAAAAGTCCAGAAACTTACCGGCCAATCCAACGGCTCACCAGAACCACCCCATATCCCACACAAACATACAAACATCACTACCATCCCATCTAGGGGTTCCCACAAATCATAACACCGCAGTAACGCCTAAAACAACCGGAATGCCATAAAGGAATCTTTGCCCGGAAAAACCCCCGAAACCTACCGGCGAATCCAATGGCTCACTAGAACCACACCAAACCACAAACACAACAATTAAATATCATCACCAACCCATCAAGGGGTTCCCAAGGCCACAACGCCACCTTCTCCTCTGAATGACCACCGAACCGCCAAAACTACAAAATGAATCTAATATTAAACCACCGAAAAGAATAAATGGATGCATAATGGATGAATAAAATGGATAAAAGAGTACATGCGGAAAATGAATGCGGAACTTAACGTGAAGGAAATGAATCTATTATGCCGATGAGATAAAAAATAGGAATATATGAGCGGAAAATGGAATATGAGTGAATATTAGGAATAAATAAAATACGGGTCATTACAGTCGTGAAAGGAACAGAGATTGGAAGTCTACTTCTGCACCATAATCATTTTTTGGCTCTAAGAAGATCTTCTATTTAAAGAATTGGTTTAAGCGCTAACTTTTTTTCTTTTATAGTTTCCATTTGAATCTCAGCTCCATGTCTAGACTTCGATCAAACTCTGAGAAAGGAGGATGTTCAGTATTTTCCTATGCCTGCTTTACTTCAGAAGATTCTTGAAGTGAAACATCACTGAAGAAATGTAACCTGAAGGATTTATTGTTTTCAGAGTACTTGAAAGTCTTGTTAATTGTAAAGTACTTAAAAGACTTGTTATCTGTAAAGTACCTAAAATTTTTATTCGAGTTTATTAATAAAAAAAATATATTCCCACTCTCTGTGGATAAATAACATCGATAGAGAATATAGAAAAACCCAACTAGTGTATTGACCATTTCGATGACATCCTGGATTGCATAATACATATTTTATTAATCGTTTACTGACATCTTTTGTTATTTTCAGGCTTTTGGTCTTCTTCACGTCTTTGTCTTTTTCTCCGTGCCGCTACTGTAGCCTCTAGTATCTGGTTTACATCATCGACAATTCTGTATTACACCATTGGCTATTTCTTCTCCTTTTTGTTCTCACATCTCATTGTTACATCGTTTTACCACTTTTAATTTATATTTGGTCGTTATCCTCGGTGTTGTAATATCACACCATGGAGTATTTTTTGCTCCCAGTTTGCAATCATCTTCCAATTCCCCAAACATGACATCTACGTGAGACTTGCAATCAAAATCCGTTAGTTTTTTCGAAAGGAAGTCGTCAGCCTTATTCTTAACATTCGTGGTCTCAGGCACAGCCTTATCCGCTAAATTCATTTCTCTCTTAGAGATGATTAGAGATATAGTAACGGCTTTGATAATGGTAATGGCAATACTTTTCATCTCTAGTGTTTTACAGTAACATTCCCTCAATGCTCAATGACGTAATTCTACAAGTCCATCATACTCTTTAATTTTGGCACGAAGCACACCGATATAAGAGTTTGATGGAACGATGGAATCAATTAGGGATATCTTCAATCTGTTTTGATTCATCTTTTCTCATATTTTTGATAACTACTTTTTCGTATGAAATTCCCCAAAGCTTCATCACTTCGTCGGACGAGCGTGATGATCTAGGAAATTTGTCAGTTCCTACCATCTTGATTGTACAGTATTATTAGGTCCCCAAATGGTGATGCATAGATAAAGACAGATGAAACAAATAGGTGTCTCATAGGATGCATTATTGCACACAATGGTTGGAGATCTGATGGATGTGAGTTCAATAATTGCGGATGCCGGATTTATATAGACAACTCGAAGTTGAACATTTCATATCCCATCTAATGCGGTTACAATAGCTATAATATTGGAATAATACAACATGGACACGTATCAGTTCTTATAGCATTATCTATATTACATTTTAGGGTATTTGTATAAAATACAAACTCAAATTGATGCGTGACTCGAGGCATACAAACTCCAATGAAGGGCTGAGATTGGCATCCAACCCATCCATAAAACTACCCACGTATCTTTTTAAGCTTTAAAGATGTGGCTTCAAGTACCCTCAACAAAGTTTTATCAAGGGAACAAACTTTGAAAAAAACATAACAACTTCTCTCGACATTTAAATCCGTCCATCCATAACATCTTCCCTAACTCGAACCCTTTACTTCAAACACGTCTCAACTATACCACGTGTTCATATCTCCCACAAAATTTAAACAAAACTAGTTTGAATGTAGTGACTAAACCGCCAACGCTAACTCCTCACAAACTCCCTTCATCTTCTCTTTCTCTCCCTAATCTCCTCCCCATTCTCTGAAGTATTCTCCAGTGTTAACTCCCTACCCTCCTCCCTATTTCTTCCATAGTTCATTGGAGTTGTTTATTCTCCGACGATTACAATTTATCACTTCAATGAAAATCGATGCAGGATTGCAAATTTACAATTGTGTTTCAAGGCCGAATGAAATGGCTTCACAATTGCATCGTTTCAGATCTTGGGGTTTTAGTGATCTAAAGTAAGAATTCCGTCTATCTATCTCTCCCTCTAAAGATACAATTCCCTCTGTTTCTCGATTGAAGTTGGAATTCTTTTGGTTTCATATTTTTTTTCCTATTTGATGTTTAATTCTAGAAATATTTTCACCACTTTTGATTGTTTTTATTTAGATTTTTATATCTCGGACTATTGATTTTTTATAATTTGTTATATTTAAGGAGTAATAGTAGTGTTGGTATAGTTTGCTTTGATTGTAGTGGTGGAGGAGAAATAGAGGTTGTCAACAAGGGATTAAAAAGATGGTGGATAGTTTCAATTAGAGATATATTATTGCAGGGATTCACCCATGTCCTAAGTTAAAATATCTAAAAAAATGGGTAGCCATATGATTATCTAGATTTAAATATCCAAGGAGCAAGGGTTTCTTTTGTGAGGAGAAAGTATAGCAATGCTTAAATCATCTTTTTCCATGATAAACTGCTTGGTGTTTCGGGTATGAAATTCACACAACTTGATATCTCAGATTTCCATTCAGTCTTTCTATTTGGTAGCTTTTTTTTTTAATGGTTTTTCAAGTTTCAGCTCATTTTAATTTTCATGGTTGCAGGTATTTCGCTTCTCTTGGGGTGTGACTAATAGTGAGTATGAAGTAATGAAGAGTAAGGAGTAAGGAGTAAGGGAGATAGTACATCTGTCTGGCAACAAAATGCCTATTTGGCGTTCTCTCTAGAATCCCAGTAAATCCATATTGCATTACGAGTCACAATCTTGGGGTCATTTTCAATTGGTGACATTATTCGTGCTTTTACTTATAAATTTTGAGATGATTTGATGGCGTTACATGGTAATGAAGTAGCAAAGTAAAATTACCAAAATGAGTCAAATGTGGTGAAACGTGGAGTACAATATTCATTAGCATAATTAATTGATTTCCTTTTAAGTTTAAAGGGTTTTTTTTATATACTTTGATTGTCATTGTATATTGAGGGCTATTTTATGTTTTTGAAGAACACATCCAATAATTTGGAGCACAAATATTAGAAGTTTGCCATACTTTGACTGAAAATTGATGTACTCATTGTGACTTTATTTTTTTATATTATAATAGTTAACCTTAGCATTGAAACTACATATACTTTGATAAAAATAAAAATAAAGCATCCATTTCATAGGAACGGCTTTGATCGTGTCCATAAGTACATAAATGAGTTATCTATCATAGATTTTACTGGTGTAAATTGTCGAAGCATTATTTTTAGCGTCGAAGGCGCGTTAACATTATTGCCTTGACTATGGATGACAGGAAACAAAATGGTCCCCCCCCCTCCCCCCTATCTGATAAGGCAATAAAAAAAATGAAAACCTAAAATATTGTTAATATTGCCGCTTGAAATTGTATCCATTTTGATAACTGCCCCTGCACACTCGATTAACTTCCATGTAACGTCCCCACGTCAATACAATGGACTATTCAATGTATTTCCTCGCCAAAAATAACCAAGTTATACCATCGTCTTCCTTATAATGTGCAACGAGTGAACATGTGCAAAAAAATATTTGATATATAAGTTTGTTGTCCAGATACGTGTTTACACCATTTTGTAGATATTGTCGTAGAGACTATTTATGATACTGCAATTATAACTAATTATTGGTGTCTAACTTCAACTTTCAATAGGTTATGTCGAGTAGAAGGAATACACGCAATTTATCGATCCTCGTAAAAGAGTAAAATGAAGTGAAGAAAAATCTTATGAAAGTTGCAGTTTTCACAAGAATATTGTGTAGTATATGCCAAACAAAGGTGAATTTTGATGAACTTTTACAGGTCACTCCTTGTGATTATGTATTTTATGTGCAGTGTTTATGTCCTTTGAAGTGGGCGGATTTACAGCCAACTTGTCCTAAGTATCAATACCAAATTCTTCTAATAATATGCTCTTTGGCTATCGAGATGGTCGATATCCTTGAGAATTGAAACACTTTATTGTGCAAAATAAAAAGTTTTAAAACGCAACCGGCTGAACCTGATGATGATATACCATCGCATCTTTCTGGTTTCCCACCGCATTCTCATCTGCAATGCGGACACTCACATTCTTAGTGATTTGTTAATATATTTTTTCTTTCTAATTTGTACATCTTTATTTGTTTCTTATAGTTATGTTTAATATTGGTAGACCGTGTTCTATTCTTTATATCGCATTGTACTTGTCGTATGGTTTGGTGTTCTTAATGAGACTGTCCATACACTCCTTTTAACATATGCTCAATCAAGGATTTTGTATGTTACAATATCAAATATGTCACGAATAACTTTAATCAAAGTTTGGTCCCATCATGATATTATCTATGCATCGCTGATATACTACATTTCGGCATTTAAAAATTTACATATGTATATAATATTTCTCCTAATTGGATATTATTCAGATGTCGTTGCAATATTGGCATTTTACCCAATTGTTGTCTTAAGTTAATGATAGGGTATTAAACCTTAGAATTGATGCAATGTCATAAATTGTTACCCATGATTGTCAAGACTAGTTTATATCAAAATCCAATGATGAACGTGTTATCAAGTAGTCCTCTAGACGACCAGGCTCAATCTGCTGAATTACATTAATAATGACAACTCGCTTTTCAATCTTTCAAATTGCTCAAGATAAATGATCAAAATTTAATATGATCCGCTGGTATGCTCAAATGTTTGTGACGCTTATTGACTACGTATTCTGGCAAGGGAAATTTGATTAGGATATTAATATTTATTATATATTATTTCACGGTCGATGTTATAACTTGATTATTATAATATGTATATTGGTGTATCCCAATGTGTACTGATGGAAACCTGTTTATTGCTTACCATTGTTATTTGTACAAGTCTTTTATTTTTTCAAGATATTGCTTATATAAGCTTATGTTTTGTTGTCTATAATCGTGTGCGTCGGTTTGCTAATATTGGCTTTACAATATATTTTAACAGTGATTATCTAGATTATATATATTATGAGTTTTGCGTTACCCATATTTCTGACTTACATTTTGTGGTGAGCTGTGACTGATAAGAAAGGTAACATTGTTTCTCTGTCTGCGTTCCCATGAAATTTATTGATGGGATGTTGTGCATGCTTGATAGATCAGATTATTTATGTGTTTTAATGTTGACAAATGAATATGTTTTCTAACTTGTAGTTATATGGGATATTGCGTTTATGTACCTGAAACTAATTACTCATGTTGGTTAGTATCCACAGTTAACGATAGTTCTAGTTAAGCGTATTCTACTTTAAACCTATTCTTAGTTTAAATGTAAGCTCTAAATTAAGTTATGCATTGAATATTTATTTGTAATCCGTGAGCATCTTCTTCATAAATTCCTATTCAAGAAAAGAATTCACATATTTTGTTCATTCATATGTGTTTGAAACACTTAGATAGTTAACCATGACTTCTTCTCAATCAAATTATATTGTCAATAAGGACCAGGCTAAAAAATCTCTGTCATGAGTCTAGACAATGAAGTTGACCCTGGACTGACGGGTCTGTCTATTATGAGTTTATATAGCATTAGATCTATCATATTCTATTAGACTTATATGCTTTATGTTATCTATATTATATCTGAAATATGTATATATATTGTCCGTACTTTTAACATGTTTCATATTTTTGGATCTTACAAAGGTTCATATTGATGCAAGGCCCGTCATCACTATTATAGATGATACACTTTGAAAGTTCAGAGAAAAAAATCATATGCTGGAAAAAGATGTCGTTGTAGTTATTAAGGAGCCTAGCTGTGAAATATGACAGGATATAAGCGACGGATATTTTTGAGATATGATACCTGAATGCGGCCATCAATTCCATATCTAATGCATTGCTGACTGGAGGTTTAGTAATTCAATATATCCAGTTTATAGGGCAGTGATACCGTCCCATCCTGGATGCCCCATTGCAGTCAATGAAATTAAAGTTGATAACGAGGCATATCATAGAAAGCTAAAAGTCATGACAGCTACAGAGCTCGATGACATCCTGTCCAATTGAATGTATTTCTTTAAAATTATATAATTGTAATATTTGTCATTTGGTATTAAACTAGATATATGCCTTTCTTTTGATTAATGATATGCTGCATGATCCTTTTTGCAATTGATATGTTTATGTGTCATTCCAACCCCTTAGTGCGTATCTAAAGGCCAAGTAAAGATATGGCAAATACTGGTATAATAGGTTATGTTAAAAGAAAATTATAGGTTCGTGGGTATAAAGTATATATGCCAGTTTTTAGAGGGGTGGTATTATAAACTCATCGTCGTAGAGGATCGACATCAGAGAATTATAGTTTGTGCAATAGTACATTGACATTTAGGCTTTAGTTTTGAAAAATTTGTTTAGACAAAATGATGTTCACAAGGTTTTTGGGATGCATCTCAGATGTAATGCGCATATATCGTAAAAATACAATATTTTGAATATGTTATACTAATTTTCTTTCCGAATTAATGTATATTTTGTACTAACCAATAACCCCATGGACGTTGTTAATGGCCATCTTTAATTGCTATACCCAATGCCAAGTACATATATATAATGTTTGTAATGACTAAAGACTAGTGCTACCCGTGGCCCACCACTATAAATGCGTGACAATACAAAATTATTCATTAACGCGCCATTGGCCGTAAAACTCATGTACCAAACATTTGGCACTTCAATTATGATAGTGGGATCATCAATAATGAATTTGGTTATAATTCAGAATGTTTTTCGGCCCGTTGCTTTAGTTTCTATAACTACGGTAATCCATAATATATACCAAAATGTATTTATACTCTCCATTTGTTCTCATGAGCACCATAAAACCCAAACAATATTTTAATGCAAAAGAATTCGTATATTAAAATAATAATATATAATTTAGACACTTTGAGCTTGGTTACAGAAAAGACAAAGTAAAGATTTATAGGCTTGCATTGTTCCCTCTTTTTAAGGATAGATTAGGTTACATCGATGACAGAAGCACAACACGCCACAACATTTCAGCAACCATGAGAACATTATCTTCAAAAATCTCCACAAAGAAAACCAAATGATTGGAAGACCATACCCACAAAGCTATGCCTAAAAACATGCAAAAATATATCAAATAATGCTTTACAAACAAAGATTCCCATATATGTTTACTTTCTTAAATAATAATCGTAAATTTATTTTCTATCTACCAAGTTGAACAAAGTTATGATGCTCTTCCAAGTTTACTGTAGACGATCCTTCCAAAATAGGCAAAAAAAGGTATAGAGCTACTAACAAGTGATTTACATTCTCACTAAGACTATGTAAAAAAAAAAAAAAAAGTCAAAGAGATATGTTATATTTTAAAAAAATATTCCCCAAATTATATATACCTTGGACATAAACAAAGAGTATAAGGTCAATAGTGGTGATTTCTTTTTCAGACGCGTTCCTAATTTACAATTTACGTGGAGGGAAGATTTGTTAGTATGACATAGATTAGATAACACATAAATCAATATATATCATCAGGAAAGTGCATGGTGTTTCGATGTCCCAATACAAAAAAGAATTACTATATATCTTAAAAATTAAAAAATTGCATAAGCATTGGATTATTAAAGATAAAGATATAAAACACCGATTAGAAGAAATAAATTGCAGCATCATAGGCAAACCTAAATTAGGGATCTCAATTGTCAGGTTAAATTATAACCTAATCATCTACTTTTGTGCCATAACAAAAAATCACTCAAATGTGTCTCTATCCAGTTATCGTACACCAAATAAGTACCAAATTAACAACATTAACAAAAAATAATAATTAAAAACAACCCTATTAAGATGTTTTAGTTATTAGAAAGAGGTAGTGGCAAGATTGCCATAGAGAGGAAGAGGAAGAGAGAGAGAGAGATCAAAGAAAGAATATCACAAATGTAACCCAAAACATTACAAACAATCATGAGTTCGCCGAAGATAAATTCCACGAATTGAGAACAGACTTGGAAATGCTTTAATTTAAAAAAATCTATAATTGGTTGGCTGTTTCAGAGAGCGGGGGGACGCTCAGTTTTAAGAGAGAGATCGTAGAAGAGATGGAGAGAAACGTGGGAGAAATGAAAGGGAGGAGCTGAATAAAGAAAGAGAGAGATGTGGGCGAGATAGAGTAAAAAGATCTCCACTTTACCCTCTTTGTTTAGACTAAAGTACCATTCACATGTTTTAGTTTAGTAAGATTTAAACAGATCTGGACCTTCCATCTTTTTTTTTTTTTTTGCCCAATCTCCAGAAAATAACATTAAATCTCAACCCCCTTAAATCTTAAATCTCAACCCCCTTTCTCCTGAGACAATTGCAAAAAAAATTAGAAGAAAAGCACCATTCTTAGATAATAGGGCTAATTAGGTTTTAGACCCTAGATAATCATACGTGGGACTCGTAATTACAATGTGGCATTAGGATATAATCATATGTGGCAGAACTAGGGGTATTTCTGGTACTTCATATTATCTTCATATCGGAGAGAGACTTTTATGGTGTTTTAGGGTCCAAAAGCTAAAAATGACAATCAAGGGGGGGTGGTCTAAAAGCTAATTATCCCTAGAAAATATATAAACAAGCTAATAATAAGAGTTTATAATTTCTTTGTTTCTCTGACTTTCTATCTCTCCTACTATGTTCAACCACTGGCATCCTTATATAGCAATACTTCAAAATTGTTGCTAAATGTTCTTATTATACTTTGTTTCAATACATTTGTGTACTTTTTAGATTATTTCCAAGTTTGTCTTAATCAAAATAATAAGAATTCATCCCCAATACAATTTTATTTTAGATAAAATGGATCTTGTAGAGATTAAAAATAATGGGGATGTGGGTTCTTAGGATTAGAATTTGGTTTTCTATAGTAGAATTTAATTTTTTTTAGGACAGTAGGAATTTGTAAATAACGGGTAAAAAATAAAGTTAATAGCAATTTAAAAAGATGGATACGTTGGAGTCTGAGAGAAAGATACAAGAGATTTACGAACGATTTTGGTGTTGAAAGAGGAGGAGGTCAGAGAAAAATAAGTAGAAAATCAGAAGAAAAGATAGAGATCTACAACTATGCTTAATAAAATTACAGAAAGGGTAGTTCCCTTTTTAAACTATTTCAATTTTATTCCATAAAACTAAAATTGAATATAACTAAGTGAAAGGGTATTTTCGGATTGGAAAAAGCTTCAGTCAGACTACCATAACTACCAAAGTGGCATTTTGCATCCAAATTGAAGGAAATGTGACCTCCCTATCGGCCGGTCTGATAATCTCTACTAGTATACCGAACGTCAGCGGGCCGGTCTGATAATCTCTACTAGTATTCCAATTTTTTTTTTATTGAAGTAGAAAGTAATGTTTTTTACCGATTCATAATATGAGCATTCTGAAACGCTTTTAGACTTACAATAGTTAAGTGCTCCTAACCTAAAACTGTACCATGAAACTTTTATAGCCTTGAACTTGGTGGTTGTTTTTAACATTATGAAAGACAAAGGAGGAATTGTCTCGACTATCACATTAAATTACCGAATCCCTTTCAGTATTCATAATATGAGCATTATGAAACGCTTTTAGACTTATAATAGTTAAGAACTCCTAACCTAAAATAGCACCATGAAACTTGTAGTAGCATATTTCCTAGATTCAACAAAGAAATGTTAGCAGAACTTGGTCGAAGATATTCTGTCATTCGAGAAGATGTTACATCTGCAACTACAGAGCTCGACCCACTACAATAGTTGTTACGCTTGGTGAAATACAGTCGTTACCGAAAGATTTGCGAATTCTCTCACTGCCCACCAAAATAGGAAACCATTTATTTTTGTAAATGCCTGTATCAATTATAAATACAGACAGAGCATATGTTAATCCGATCTGCAACTCTAGTATTCTTCCACATTTTTACGTCCTTATTATTCATTAATTGTAATAACTTGTACCTATTGGATTTTTGCACCTAAATTCTCCTCGAGGTCGTGGTTTTTATTTGGTTTTACTGAGTTTCCACGTAAAATCTAGCGTGTTCAGACTTACAGTTATAATTTCCTTACTGAAATATTGGTAAAGTTTACCTTCTAGAAAACATGTTAGTATAAATGGCACCGTATATGGGAATACCAAACTTTTTTTTACCAACTGTGATTCTTGGCAGTCCTATGAAAAATATAAACCACAAAAGTGCCTCTAGTACTCAGAGGAGTCACGAGATTAACCCCATACCGACCTTTCTTGAAGCCATCAATCTACATAATGCAGTGGTCGAACTTCAAAAGTAAATAGAATCTGGCAGGGTCTAACGGCTCGAAGATCAGTAAATCTACGCCTAAGCCCTTCAAGTTAAAAGAGAGGAGAGGAGGAAAACCCTGGTGCAGTAGTGCTGAATCCATCAAAAGGAAAGGGAAAATTTGTGAAGACATCAAGATTGATTCACAGTCCGTCAAGCGTCGCCTCTCCAATCCTGAAGTGATCATCGATCTAGAGCTACCCTGATAGAGAACTTACCATTATAAGAGCGAATTCGAACTTCTACATCTCGATCAAAGAATCCAGGTAGAGCTCCTCAACACTTTGGCCTTACTTCATTAGCATCGATTACCCAAGGAAATCGACGCACACATCTCCAAACCCCACCACTTCCTGTGAGGTGACCTGTGAGAGATAGGTTGGGACCCAAAGACCAAGGCAACTTTGATCCTCAAGTTGCAGCCACACCCAATACTCTTCAGCAATTTATCACCTTGGATTATCTGAACAATAAAATTCAAGTTATAAATTCAAACAATCCTAGCCGAAGATTTTCTCTAGATAAGATCGAAACAAGCCCAATTTTCTCTCATCTTGAAGTCATGTCTATTCCTGACAATTTTTACATGCTGAAGATTTATCAATATGCAGGACTCACTGATCTTCTCACCCATGTCTGTCACTTCAAAGCACCAGTTAGATTATACACCAAACTCGATCACATGTTATGCTGGCTATTTGACATGGGCCTTAAGGAAGAACCTTTAAGATGGTTTCATACTATTCCTGAAGGTTCGATCACTAGTTTTAGCCAATTACAATGGCTCTCTGAGTCAAACTATGTACATGCTAAAGAGTGGGAAATAACTATCGATTCATTATTCTTTATCGAATATGGTGTGAAAGAAACCTCAGCTAGATTTTACAAATGCTTACTGCAAGAAAACAAGGAAAATTGGGAATTCAGATCCAAAAATTGTCGATCAAGCATTTACCTCCGCACTCCACATCGATTCTAAAGTTTGAGAAGAGCTTACCCTACACAAACCCAAGACAGTAATTGAAATGATCGATGTTGTCAATAACTACATCGAGCTCAAGCAGTCAAGGATAGATAAAATGAAAAGGTTTGCAGTCATTCATGCCACTGATCCGTTCTCATCGCTACATCTAAAGCTAGCTAGTAATATTACTTCTAAACAGTGCAGACAGACTGCCGATAACGCCAGGAAGATAGACGGGAAAATAGATTGACCCATCCCAGTCCTGCCTCCTATGATAACCACACTCTCCACCATTTAACCAATAATAGAGGGTGATGACTTATTACGAGAAGCACATGCAATTCCTGATCTACCAAACAAATCCTTATGACAGTATCATAATGTATATAGCCATGAGATTGACAGCTGATACTCTTTGATACGAATCTTTCACTGCATTCTACCTACAGGAAGACTCCACGAGTACATAACCGATATCCAAAAGTTTCTCAAAGGGGAGACAAATAGAAAAGAAGTTAAACAAGAGTAAGGGAAAGGTCAAACTCGCCATCTTTATATGATTAAAATTGAGAAGGGAAAGAGGAGAAAGAAAAGAAGACAGAATCACATCCTACAATAAGATGACATCATCAGAAAAATTTGCAAAACTTCTACTCAGCTTCAGTAAAGCCAAACGTCCATATCACATTTCCTTCAAAGACTGTGATACCAGCCATGTCAAATACGCTCATGACGACCCACTGACCATAATGCTCAAGGTAGGATAGGACTACTTACAAAAACTTCTTGTAGATAAGGGAAGTGCAGCAGATATATTACTCAAAAGAGTAATTAATGTTCTAGGCCTCAAGGATTCGGTAAAAGCTTCGATAACAACTTTCACAGGATTTACCAGTTCTAAAGAATCTGCCTTGGTAGAGATCACACTGCCTGTTCAAGCAGGGCTAGAAATCACCATCATTAAATTTATCGTCATCGATGCTAAGTTAAAATATTTGGGGATCCTAGGAAGAAGTTGGCTCCATTCTATAAAGGCAGTACCATCGACCTATCATCTGGCCTTAAAATTTCTAACAGATCACGAAGTTTATGAAATCAAAGGGAGTCAAGCGGTAGAATGAATGTGCAAAAATACCACCATAAACTTTCACACAGCAAAACTTTTGAAGGCATAACAATTCTAGTATGAGCCACCTCCTACGTTCGAATAACACGATACTGGGGCAGTTGAATCCAAAGAACTCAATGGACCAGGAAGAAATACCTTTATTGGTTCAGAACTATCATTCGAAGAAAGAGAAACCCTGTTATAACTTTTAGGGAAAAATGATGATATCTTTGCATGGTCTTCCCAAGAGATTCCCAGCATCGATCCTTCGATTGCATGCCTAAAGCTCAACCATTTTTTAGATAATAAAGTAGTTGTGCAGAAGCATCGCAATTTAACCCCCATCCTCGAGAAGTAATTAATAAAGAAATAGATAAACTCTTTCGTGTCAGATTTATTCGATAAGTCAAATAACCAAAATGGGTCTTAAATATCGTAGCTGCCCCCAAGAAAAATGAGAAAATTAGGGTTTGTTTAAATTTTACTGAGCCAAACAAATTCACATCAAAAGATAACTTTCCCCTCCCTATGACTCCTCATCTCTTCAACTCCGTAGCAGGGCCGTAACTACTATCAATGATGGAAGTAGCTTCCGGTTACAATTAGGTTCCTCTTGTCAAAGAAGAACAAGAGAAGACAACATTTATTATGGAACAAGCTCTCTATTGATACACAATTATGATCTTTGGATTAAAAAATACAGGAGCTACTTATCAGCAACTTATCACTCAAATATTTAAAGATTATTTAGGCAAAATCATGGAGGTATACATCGACGATATTATCTACAAATGCTTAATATGTGAGGATCATTGCAGCAATCTATAAACCATCTTCGACATCTTTCCTACTTGCCAAATGAAACTAAACCCAGAAAAATGGCAATTTGGTATTGCATTGGGGAAGTTTGTAGGACATCTGGTTAGTAAGAGGGGCATTGAAATAGATCCGGCACAAATAAAAAAACTCATGGCAATCCCATCGCCGAGAACCAAAAAAGATGTACAGAAGCTTGCTAGCAAGATTGCGGCTCCTCACAGATTCATCTCCAAATCCTCTAATTGATACAAACTTCTTTACCTTTTTCTTCATGGGAACCCAGCCCCAGTGTCCAAGAAACTACCCAAAGAAATCATCTTGACCCCTGACTGTGAATTGGTTTTCCAAGATCTCAGAAGATACTCTGGATATCCTCCCATAATGAGTACTCCAGTTGATGGTAAAATACTAACGATAAACTTAATTAAAATTAATGACTCCATCAGTTCCATTCTTATTCGAGAAGACGATGGCGTGGAAAAACTAATCTACTTCATTAAAATAACCCTCATGCCAGCTAAAAAGTGATATACAACAACTGAAAAGCAGCTACTCCCCTTGGTATACAGTTCTCAAAAGCTTCAAACTTATTTCTAAGCCTACCGCATAAAAGTCATCACCAAGTTCCCCCTCAAACTCGCGCTCTCTAAAAAAGAAAAATCCTAGTGGGTTTAGCAATGGTCTATATTCCAAGGAAAATATGATATCTCCTTTGAGCCTTAGATAACAGTCAAAGGACAAGCAATAGATAATTTTTGGCAAATTTCTCGGTCGAAGACCCCGAATTCGGGAGGAACTTGAAGAAGTGTTGGCCGATGATTCAATCGCAGAACCGAATGCATGGTTGCAAAACACAGGATGAAGACTCTTCAGAGATAGATCTGCTGGGCCTCGAGGATCGGGGATCATTATCGTCCTTGTTACGCCATCCAATCATAGAATTGAAAAGCTATCAAACTCAAGTTCTATGCCACCAACAATGAATTAGAGTATGAAACTATCCTACATGAGCTAAATCTTGCAATAGCACTTAGAGTAGAAGAAATAGCTATTTACGTAGATTCCCTACTAGTAGCCAACCATTACAACAAGACATTCAAAATATCAGGCAAAATGGTTGATTACACAACTCTGGTCGAAAAAAAAAATAAAAAAAAAAATAGCAATATTCTATTATCTTCCCATAGCTGAAAACTGCCACATCGACGTACTAGCAATCATCGTTGCGATGCTTGAAGACAGTAAAAAAAGAACTTTAGATATCGAAGTAATTAAATATTCTAGTTTCGATACCAACCATACCATACCGATCCAAGTTACCGAAGATAAAGATCCTGAAGATTGGAGAAGACCGTTCTTTGCATACATCAGTTCTAACACCCTCTCAGATAACAAAGAGGAAGCTTGATCACTCTTAGCTAAATATCTGCGGTTCATATTCCAAGATGGGGTCCTATACAGAATTATCGGGGGAGGACCGCTTATCGAATGCATCTCACAGAAGCAAGCACAAGTTAAAATTATAGAACTTCACAAAGGAATTTGTGTAGTTCACGCCTTAGGATGATCACTGGCATAAAGAGTATTTATACAAGGGTTATACTTGTAAAAAATGAGAGAAGACTGTGAAGAATTTGTCAGAAAATGCTATAAGTGTCATATCCATGCTCAAGATATCAAAAGCCCAGCCCTCGACTTGTACGTTAGTAATGTCCTCTGGCAATTCAAATGATGGGCAATTGACATCATTGGTCCATTTGCCCCAGCATCAGGTAAGAAAAAATTTATTCTTGTGGTAACAGGCTACTTCACCAAGTGGGTCGAAGCAGTACCACTATGTCATACTGATGAGAATGAGTTGATCAAGTTTCTTTGGGAACAAATCATAACCAGATTTGGCTATCCACAAATGATAAGATTCGATAACAGCAAGTAATTCATTAGTAATAAAGTCCTCAATTTCCTCCACATATACAAGATTCAATTGTCTACTTTGACACCATACTATCCTCAGGGAAATGGTCAAGTTGAAGCTTTCAACAAAAGCAACAAGTCAGGATTACGCAAGTACCTGGAGGAAAAGAAGGGCAGATGAGTCGACAAACTACTTAGTATATTATGAGCAAATTTAATAACTCTCCTAATGTCCACTGGCTTTACACCTTTCATGATGGCCTTTGGTACCGAAGTAGTAATCCCCTCAGACCTTGATCTCCCAAGTACCAGAAAAAAAGTCGCAAATGAAGAAAATGAATTTGGACTTCTATGCAACCTTAATTGGATCGAAGAAACTCGAGACCACGCCATAGAAAACATTGGTCATTACAATGAAACTTTCAAAAAAGTATACAACAAGAAAGTCAGGAAGTGCACATTCGACATCGGTGAACTTGTCCTACGACGAATCCAAGACAATACTCGACCCAAAAACTTTGGCAAAATTATCTGAAAACTGGGAAGGACCTTACATCATCAGCGATAAGAATGATAGTGGAACATATTGGTTAATGACTAAAAATAAAGTACAACTCAAGTATCCATGGAATACAGCCATCTAAAAATGTTCTACAGATAATAGTTAAACTCTCTATCAATTACTTAAAATAAAGACATCTTCACTATTATTACATTATCAATTTACAATTCTTAGTATCAGTAAATACTTGTCAAGTATTTATCAAAGCTAGCTTTCATTTCTTTAACAAACATATATCAAATTACAAGATCCATTTGTATACAATCCATTACTTATCAAACAAAGTATGTCATGTTTTGTCCTTTTGTCTCATACCTAAATATCTCATAGTGGAACAACATCTGGTCATTATCCTTTATTCATGAAGCATCCCATGGCCCTCTTTGCATCAACTCAGATACTAGCACATAGCACCACTCTGAATATTCATCTACAATAGTATGTGATACTATCAATCATGTCGAATCAAACACTTAACATATTTTCATCAAAAAATCTATGCATCACTATCGACTACTAAATTATTTTAAATATTCATTCGATAAAGCTATTATCAAAAAATAGTCATTCATACCCACCAAAACATGAAATTGTTTTAGGTCTTATCGACAACTTGTACATAAAGCGCAACACAAACAACTAACTTTTAAAATACTTCCTACTTTGTAGGAGGAGAGATAGGAGTAGCATCCTTTACTGGAAGACCTGGAGTAAGGTCATCCAGTACTTCCTCCAAAATAGTACCCTCGGGAATAGTAGTAGTAGGTACCTCAGGCGCTTCCTCCTCAGCATCTAAATCAGATATGATAACCCCAGCAACGGCAGGCAAGCCCTTGTAAAAAAAATTCCTCTCCTCCATCTCACAGAATTCCTCTCCAAAATGGGCCTTCATACGCCTAAGATTGTCCATATTTACTCGCTCAGCTTCTGCTCTTTGTTCATCGAGCACCTTGGCATGCTCCTCAGTCATCGACCTCCGCTTAACCAAAACCTACTCACAGACATCATTCTTAAAATTGGCCTCTTACAAAGCCAGAACCTCTTACCTCTCCTTTGCCAAATCAGCCTTGAGTTGGGCGAATCTTTTCTCATTTCACCAAGACACATCTTTTTATTATCTGCAACTGCAATGGATGCCTCCTACGGCTTGGCAGCCCCACGCTTCATCATCTTGAGTTATTTCTTCAGCTTCTTCTTCTCCACTTTGAGCTCCTTCACAATGTTCTTCGAGACCAAGAGCTCATTAGGAAGACTCTGTTCCCTAAGCACCTAATGCTTCGCATTAAGAAGAAGCTTTATAATCTACATCAGAATACAACTGTAAAACCTCGATAAAAGTACCAAAGTCATTAAATGAGATATAGTATAAAATTTTCTCACCTGGTTCATCGTACGGTGATCTTTGATGAAGAAGGTTGACAATCTCTTAGCCCTAATAATGCAGTGGGAAAAGTCCTCCCCAAAAGAGCCCTTCCCATCATCGAAGGCCTCGATAGTCTGTCGAGTCTCCTCATGAGACCTACCTAACCCCCCAGTAACCTTTGCCTTGTTTGACTCTTGGGAGTCATTTTTTACCGCTAAATCAACCTTCGCCTTAGTCGACTCTTGAAAGTTCTATTTCACAGCTAAAGTAGTCTTTGCCTTGGTCGACTTGGGTGGCAGATCTTGTTTGCCAGCAGCATCAGCTTTCTCTCCCTCCTTGACAAGAGATCATCGAGATGACTTCTTAGCCAGGGGAGTAGGGGAACCAGGAGAGTTGGCAACCCTTTTTCTTATATTCTTGGCAAAGGACCTACTCAGTGTGGGTTTCTCAAGGGAAATACTAGCATCACCCACCCTTTTAATTTTTGTAGACATTTTTCCATCGATGAAAGGAATGTGTGAACCTTTTCATCGAGATCTTTTTATTCCAGCCTATTAGAATAGACCTTCGACCTTCTCATGATCGACAACAAAAGAGTCGATTTGACCAAAGTTATTCATCTTAATATTGTATAACTTTTCCTGGACCGTGGACTTTCTATCGACCTCCTTCAATACTGCACGAATACAAAACAAAAGGCAATTACACATCAATTTCAAACAAACAAGTAAGACAAAAACTTTGACAAGCATGTTACCTAAAAACACACCTAAGTGAAAGCACTTCCTTTTCAAAGTCTCCCCTGGATCTTTTTGATCGAATTCATAATTATCGGACACAAGGAGATAATCAACAAAGTATTATCCCCCTGTAGACACCATCTCATAGAATAAAGGCTTCCTCAAGAACCTCGCTAAGTACTTGTATCTTAGGTTTTGTAAATTCTATTTGAGTGCGTAATACACATACAAGTCATCCACAGTATTCTTCTCCTCCCTCCTCTCCTTTAATCAACAATTTATCACTCCCACCATACTGAAGATGTCATATACGCCTGGGTTGAACTGACCAGGGGCAACATCAAAAAATTTTAGAAATTTTTTCTGATCAGCTCTCGTAATGGCAACTTTAACCCCTTCCTTATCTGGTCTCGATGGACGAGAATACCGTCCAAGGGGACCTCTTGATTTGTCATTTCATATTGGTACGCCTCTAACCTAATATCATCAGGGATACCATACTTCACTTTAAAATTAAATTTTTTACTTGTTTCTGGAGCCTCCCCAGAGCACTCCACCTCTTCTTCCTCCACCTCTTCCTCTTTCACGACTTCCACATCCTCTCCTTCATAACAACCACTATCCCACCCTTCTCGGTCACTTTTTTGTGGCTCATGATCAACATTTGTATCTGTATTCTCCCCATCTGAGACTTAAATAACCCTAACCTCAAAATCACCATGATTCTAATTAGCAACCTCCACACTGTTTTGGATTGGTTTAGCCTTTTTTAACCTAAAAATCATATCCCCTTTTTTAAGTTAGTATAATATCATATCTTCTACATTATGTATGTTCGTATGTTAGTCTCGATATTGTTGTCGAGTTATATCTCCAACCTATCATTCCTTTTATTACTATCTAGTTTGACATTATTATATTAGTTGTCGATACAAGTTTTATATCAAATTTTACTAAGACCTAACATCAAGAACTATTTTATGTCCCTAACATATTTTGCTCGAGTATACAGGAACTACAAAATTTCTCAAAGACGTTTCATCTGCCACATGGTTTCCCACCAAAAAGGATCCGAATCTAAAAAAAAATATTTTTGTGCTTTCTCCACTGCAAAAAAAAACCACCCCAATTAATAGGAAATTATGCACAAAAACTACAAATATTTTACGACACCAAATATAACGGGAGAGAGTCCCAAATGTTTTCGGTAATACTGACGGTGACCAAACCATATTCTCTCTCCACATAACTATCCTTTACTTCATACCCTTCTATCCTAATACTCCAATGTCATTTACAATACCTTCCATACATCAAACATGTCCCCATGTCATCGCACACAAACAAAATTTCAGATAAAACCCTAGAAGTATTTTTATCAATTTTTTCCATAATTCTTAACCATTACTCAAATTCCTTCATGCATACCATTCCTACAGTTCATATCTCCAATGAGTTTACACTGAATCGCGATACATTCCAACAAGTATTAAATCCCAAACAAATTCTCAAAATAGAAAACTAACCTCGAATTTGTGACACTTCCAAATCCCTTTGTTTTCCTGGCTTGGTCGTCTTGATCAAAATGACAATTTCCTCGTTACCAATAGTGGAAAAAGATACAAGAGAGGAACGCGACAAGTTAAAGCTCCAAGAATATATATTTTTGAGTCAGTAGTGTGTGAACAATCGCCGACAACGAGGCTATTTATAGGCCCCACACGACTGTTCATTACACCTTTTTGTGACAGTTTGAGTACTTGAGTATAACGCCTCGCACGTCTCTTCCCAAAGTATTTAATCCTTTGCCTCTTGAATGCCAACAATCCTATGCATTTTTTCTTCAAGCCATCCATATATCCCTCTATATCCTCTGTTATATCCATCTTTGCCAAGGTAGCTCTTATGCTGATGCTCAGTGATTGTACCTTCAATTCCTTATAGCTCAAAAGATCACCTATAGGAGCGCACCTAGCCATTATTATTTATGTACCTGCAACACATCTTTTCTACTTTATTCTCTTCCAATATTCTAGGGACAATTGTAACCATAATTCAAATTCAAATAATATTCGACAATACTACTACCCACACATCGAGCTGAAATAACTATTCAAATATTTAACATAACACATTTTATTAATCACAATTCAATCATATTCGTGAAAGCAAAGGAAGTGTAACACAAAACTTTGGGACCATTTTTGCCTTGTGCAGGTCGACAACAAAATCTGAGAAGGGGATCAAGCAATTTATTCATAATAAACTAGAATACAAGATTATTCATTTGTTATAACCAAGACAGCTAATAGGAGAGCCTTTACAACCATCCCAAGCAGCAAGAACATCTTCATCCCTCACCAACGCCTTGGCACGGTTCATTAGACTACAAACACGCTCCGGCAGACTCAGAATTTTGGATTGCAACTAACAATCGTAATGATAATCCTCTTCAGCCACCTTTACCTCCACCTTGCTTATCCCCTCATAGCTTTGCTCCAGCGGTGCCACCGTCCGACAATTAATACACCATTTACCAAAATACCGCTCCATTAATTCCCAATACTTGACATGCACCCGATTGTAAAATGCCTCCTCACGTAACTGCTCCCTAGTATTCACCATCTTACCAATGGAAGCAAATAACCTTCTCAGGCACAAACATGCATTATTTAGACATCTAACAATGATGACTTACACTTCCCAAGAGTCCAAGATAGCAATTAAAATATTTATAGGGATTCTGACACCATAGTCAAGTCAACTTCCTAGGCAACCACTTAAGGGCCCTACACAGTTCACACTCTTAACTTTGAAAATCCTATTTCAAGTCATACAACAGAGTTCTCGATACAAAGTTCAGAATTTCTTCCGAGGCTTACAAAACTTTTACCTAAATTCCTAAATTTTATGGTTTTACTCATTTTTATACCTAAATTCTGGAACATATCCCATTAGAAAACTTTTGCAGCTTTGAACTTAGTGGTTGTTTTTCATATTATGAGTGACAAAGGGAAAATTATCTCGGCTGTCACATTAAATAACCGAACCCATTTCAGCAATCATTTAATTAGCTTTAAGAATTTTGTCTTAATAATTTATTTTATTATGGTCCAACTTATGCAACAACGAAAAGTTGTTTGCTCGCGACAATAGTCACAAACCAAAGCCCATTTTATCATCCCACATCACAAATTGAAATCCTTTGCAAATAAATGAATGCAAAATTCCCAAACGAGGCAACTATAGTAAACATTTCCAAAGGAAATTTTTAGATGAAAAACAACAAAGCGAGTGTTAAAAAGAAATGTTAGGGAAAAATTAAGCATTCAAAGTCTCCATCTATGAAGTATGAAGATTAAAAAGAGGTTGAGAGAAATCTCTAGAGAAAGAATGGGCTTTTAGATAAGACATCCAAATAGGGACGTGAAAGAAATGTAGTTATGGATCCTTATTTTGTAGAGTAAATCATGAGCGACAATTATGTGAATAAATACTAAAAGATGCCAAACTTCCAAATTCGATCCTAGGGAACAATAAATTCCAAAATCGATACTGGCAAGAGGAAAAACCAATTTTTCTCTTACTAAATTATAATATTATATTAGACGGCCGCCTATTTTTGGGCTCCACAAGTACGAATGTCACTTCCGAAATAATAAAAAATTGTAAAACTCATTTAAAACTAATATATCACGGCACGTGTTAATACCATTTGTTCTTTAACATTTGTTAAGAAAAACTTTGTCATTATATCACCAACAATCAATTACATTTGTTAAGAAATCTTTGTCATTTGTTTTTCCATAATTTTCACATTTGTTCAAAAATCTTTCATTTACTTTCCTACAAGTTTCTTATTTGTTCAAAAAATATTGTCATTTGTACAATGACAACGTTATCATTTTTTCTAAAAACATTGACATTTGTTCAAAAATATATTACCTATTTAAAAAATGTCACCTATTTTTTATAGGCACGTGGGCTCCACAAGTACGAATGTCACTTCCGAAATAATAATTTTTTTTTTGAATCATTTAATAATATATTATCATGCCACGGGTCCAAATTTAAATCCTCAATGTACGTATAAGGTAGACACTGTCACCATCTCATATATTTCTTATCATTTGTTTCAGGAGAGTTTATCCCGCCTTTTACCATATTTATTATTTGTAAGAAAGCAGACTCTGTCAGTAATTTTGTTACTATTTTCCATATTTCTTAGGGTTAGGTGTCAAGTATGATTCACATGAGTTCGCTTAATTTTTGGCACCAAAACCGATCCCGATTCATCAAACAACTTCTTTTACTTACTCGGCAGTAAAAACCGTCCTGATTATTTGTCACAAACCATTTTCTTACAATCATCAATTCTTGTGTGTGCCAATTCAGTGTTATTTCAGTGATAAATTATCTGTGACTACTGCCTACCAAGTATTTAATTAAAGACTGGAACTCTATTCCATGGGCATGGAGGAAATGATGGTATGGTACTCTACTCTACTCGACTCTACTCATAGAACAAATAATGGAAAATCGTCTACGTGGCTACTACCAACTAAACTATGCCTTTTTTTTCCAGATAAACTCTAGCATTTTTTCAGATATCTATGACATTTGTAAAGAACTTCTTATCATTATCATTCCCGACTTTCTCATTTGTTTAGACTTCTTTATCATTTATTTTAGCATAACTATGTCATTTGTTCAGAAAATATTTTAACTGTTTGAATATTATAGTAGGTTTGTAGGTCATGGCCTCTTCAAGTAAGGCCATGGGCTCCACGAGTACGAATGCCACTTCCAGAATAATAATAATAAATGTTTGAATCACTTAAAAATATATTATTACGCCATGTGTCCAAATTTAATTCTTCGATGTACACATGGAATTACCATTTCGAGACGTGTAAGGCATACACTGTCATAATTTTATGTATTACTTGCCATTTTTTGTAGGCCAATTTGTCACGCTTTTAACCAAATTAGTTATATTGAATCATGAAGACTCTGTCACCAATTCTGCATTATTTGGCATTTATTTAGGGTTGTTTAGGGTTAGGTATCACGTGCGATTCGCACGAGTTCGTCTGGTTTTTGGTGCCATAAACCATCCATATTCCTAAAATAATTTCTTCTTACACGAAGATTGTAAAAACTACAAAAACTGTCCAAATTCAACACATCGTGTGGAAATTTACAACCGCATAAACTGTCCCGATCGCATAAACTATTTCTCACAATCGTTATGTCTTGTGTATGTGATTTCAGTATAATTTAAGTAGTAAATCATTTATGTGACTACTGCCTACCAAGTGTTTGATTAAATTTTTTTTTTCTTTCACAATAAAATCTTAAAAAGAAGTAAATGAGCAATTTGATGAGGAGAACAAGCGCAAGGGAGTGGAGTCAAGAAGGCCACCACTAATGCTAAAAATTACACCTCTCGATATATAGGTACAGGCTTGGGACATCACAACATATTTAGAGCTTTGCCTGAAGAGGAGAAGGGTATTCCTCGAGCCACCTACTTCGCAACGTTACTGTTGATTGATCCAATAGCGACGATGTCGACATTGGTTGTAAAAATATTCGATCGTGATCATGGTGATATGAAGATCAAATTTGGGGGTATAATAATTCAGATTAACCCATTCAGGTTTGTCTGATTTTAGGGCTATGTGTTTATCTAATTAACAATGATTTATTATTTGTTAATCTCGTATATGTAACGAATTTATAGAAGATGCGATTCCCCAAGAAGAATACATATGGGTTAAAGAAAATAATGGGGGCTTTAAACAGGTCAAATTGAAAAGACATCATGGTAAGATTCTAATTTGTCATTTGTTGGGTTCGCTTTATCATTTTTTCGAATTGTATTTGTCACCCCTAAAATTTGTGTATTGTAATTCCCATTTTTGGGTCTTGTTTTATTTTGTTTTATCATTATATTTTACAGTTCTTATCATTTCATTGTGTATTCTTTATAAATTTTTTCCCATTCCTATTCCTTACCATGTATGATTTTGATTTGCAGATGATGCTCTTCGATTAAATTTGTTAAACATTCTACTATCCTTTGTCACCCTGAATAAGGGAAGAATCATTGAGGTAAAGTATGTTGATCTTGTAGATAATCTAGATCAGCTTAGCAGATTTCCCTGGGGTCAACAAGTCTATAATTTTTTATAAAGTTTGCAAATTATCGATCAGCCGCTGATAAAAAATTCGATAAAGCTTTATTGTTGTATAAATGTACTTAGGTATTGATGATATAGGTTTTCCTCTTAATTCCTGGCCTGAAGTTTCTTTAAATTTAGAAAACCAAACATTTGTTCCCTATGCTACAGGGATGGAGGAATATAACCTTCAAGGGTCACCAAACTATGACGTTTAAATTTTTTTATGCTAACCCCAAATTGGTGGTGGTAGCTTTGAAGCTGCCTAAGGCTGATATGCAGCAAGAACTTGTGCAAGATATGAATGATTGATTTTATCGCTTCCTTGTCATTTATTTTAAATGTCTTATCATTTTTTTCTTTAAGTTTGGCATTTGTTATCTTCTTCTAGTCATTTGTTTAGTTTCATTCTCTGTCATTTCACCTGTCATTATTAAGTTCCTTTTCATTATCACTTTTTTTACCTATTGTCATTGTTAGATAGTGTTTCTATCATATCTAAATTACTTTTGGTCATTTGTTTGATTATTTTAGGAAAATCACATCAAAGCACCTATAATCGACAGTGTGCCTGAAACAGAAGTATCTACAATCGGTGGACCTGCAATTGATAACAGTTCTTCTACCATTGATATTGGAGCCATAATACTTAAGGTATGCTACCGGTTAAAAGACCATGGTAAAATGATAGAATAAATCTTGATGTCTACAGTTAGAGACAATACTTTACCACTTGGAGATGGTAATCTACTTCACGAGGAGTACCAGTACTTTACTCCTGAGAAAGTTGTGAAATGTAAGCGAGAAGATGGAGGTGATGAGAAAGAAGATGGGAAAAGAAATAAGGCGGGGCCGAGAAACTGGCAAAGAAAGATCTAACAAAAAAATCAAAAAATGAAAGAGAAGAAACAAGTTGATAGAGAAAAGAAGAAGGCAGAAGAACATGGAAAGAAACACAAGACCAATGCCAACAAGATGAACAAGAAGGTTGAAAAAACTGATGTTCTACTGAAGAAAAAAGTTAAAGGCATGAAGATAAAAGCTCTCACAAATAAACAATTGAATGATGTCCCACTGATCGTTTTGAAATCCTTAATCCCCATGGGTAATTAAGCGTCAAGGAAGAGACGGGCAGCCATCCCTGATCTAAAATATGAAGAAATTCAATCAACTGCAGAAAATTTGATTCAACAAGTTACCCCTAGAAAGAGATTGGAGGTCAAAAAGGATTTAAAGGTAGATGATGAAGTTGTAGTTGAGAGGGAAGTGAATTTGGAAGCTATAACTTCTAAATATGGTGGTAATCGTCTAGAGGTATAATTTGTTTATGACTTTTTATCATTTATTTGTTTTTATTTGACATTTTTTTTCAAAACATTGGCATGTACTTTATCTAAACTTTATCATTTGTTTTGTCTCTGTCATTTGTTCAGAAGTCTTTAGCATTTCTTCGGACGTATTTTTCATTTAGTTTTCCATAACTGTTATTTTTTTTTGAAGTTTTTGCTCATTTTATTTGTTGTAGGTGAAGTAAAGAAGGGTACAATAGAAGATGAGGAACCTCAAACTAAAGAAAATGTTGACAAAGAGGAGAAAGATGGTGATGATGAGAAAGCTGATAATAAGAAAGCTAAATTTGCTCAAGAAGAGCAACCTCAAGTTGCAAATGAAAATAAAGTTTAAGAGGTATTTATGTAATATTTTTTTAGCTATCTATCACATTTGAGAATGCATTCTTTACCATTTTTTGTGTGTTACTCTGTCATTTGTTCATTTAGTTTTACCATTTGTAGTATGTATATCCTATTTTACAGATGGAGGAACCAAAAATTATAGTGGAGTATTATGTTGAAAAAAAAGATATAGTAAAAAAAACCAATAAGGTATTTAATTAACATTAGTTTTGAGCTATCCGTACTGCCGTACTATTTGTTCACCTATCCTTACAATTTTTAATTTGTTTCTTCTTTACCATTTGATATACAGACTACGGAGGTTGTAGACCAAGGAAAAACTGAAGTAGTGTACTTCCAACGGGAGAAAGAAGTTGATGAAACTAATAAGGTAACTTATCACTTATTTCTGATTAATAGTTATTCGCTTGCTGGTAAATTCTTAATTTCTTCTATTTTTTTTACCATATCTTGTACCACTCATATCATTTGTAGTGTATTTATTTATAGATAAATGCAGACCAAACAACTTGTGTATCAGTTAAGGAATAGAGTAAAGAGGATATGGCTGAAGAAAATGATGATTATGATGAAACTTTATAAAAAAAACCAGACCCTGAGAAAATTATTAAAGAAATGGCTATTGAACAAGACAATGTATGAAGTACTTTTAAACCAGACCCCGAGTAATAAGATTTCATAACATATTTTTTTAACTCATTCTCATGATATATGCACATTTATATTATTTTTATTACTCTAGTAATTCATTATTTCCAGCTTGTTTTAATGGAGTTAGAAGTGGATGTTACCTTTAAGAAGAGGTATAAACTAATTGACGAAGATATTAATGACAGAGCCATGTCATTTGTTATTCAAATGAACCTATTGCATGCTCACCTTGACAAGCTTCTTCCTAGAGTATTACTCAAATCTATTATTCAAAGACCCATCTCCCTGGATGAGAAGAACCGGGTGGAAATTGTTTCGTCACTAAGGTATGATGAATTATCTACTTAAGATAGGGAGTACAATATGTGTTCTTATAGGATGATTGGTGAAGAAATTGTTTGCCTTAGCGCTCTCTACGCCTTACATCCAATACAATGGTTGGACAACGAGGTATTTATATCATATATTGCTTATCTTCTATCATTCATTGTTGTATCCTCCGTCATTTTTGTCAATTTTTCAGAAAACTCGCTATGCGAATTTAAGAGATTTTTTACCGAAATTGCGACTGACTTTTAGAGTCACATATTTGGAAAGGCCAAAAAGTATCAACCATTTTCCCTCTCTCTAAAACTAAGATTTGGGCTTTCTTTGTATTCTGCCTATTTCCTCATCTAATATCACCTAATTTCCCTCTAAAAATCTTCTAATTTCTCTCTAATTTTTGAAGATCAAGATTTTCCCATATTTTCAGCCTATCAACCTCCAAAAGGCACAAAACCTTCTCTATAATTAGTTACCCTTCTCAGTCGTTAGGTTTTTGAACTTGAAGAGCTGCCAACACTGTGAGAAATTTGAGTAAGACTGTGAACCAATTAATCCTATTCTATAATCTAAAATTACAGTAAAAGATTTTTGAATTTTGATTAATAGGTTTTTGATTTTCTATTTTTAATTTGTAGGTTTATAAAATTGTAGTAAAAGCTCTTAACTTTGTTTTGGATTTTGTTTTTTTATTTAACCTTAATTTTTAATTCATAGATTTCTCAATTTTTTATTGGTATGCTTGATTTAAAGAAATTACTGTAAGATAATTATTGTCTGCATTCTTTGATTTACTTGATTTCTTTCTATCTTTTTCTATATATAATTGTTGCTGCCATGATTAAAATCACTTAATAGAATTACTAAAAAATAATGGGTATCATAAAATAGTGATTATCCCTCTAGGTAGTATTGATAGTAACTCTATGCTTACGGTCATGTATCGAAGGGACTCGAGTGACGTTTAATATTCTTCTAGAAGGGTTTGCAAAACAATGTCAATATATTGAAGTAAGAGATGTTGTTTCCGAGTTCGGGAGGATCAAACTTTAGCCTACAGTCTTAACATATAACATGTTGATGAATGCATATGCGAGGGGAGGACAACACATGAAGTTGTCGCAACTATACAAGGAGATGGCAACTCTTAATCTAAAATCAAATTTTGTTATATTCCACAATGATATATATGTTTATGTTCGTGTCCATGATTTTAGTAGGGCATTTTATTATAACAAACATATGGTGAAAAATAAGCAAATACCTGATCTGAAATCTTATGAAAAGTTGAGGGCCATTTTGGATATGAAGTTGCAACAAAGAATATGAAAGATAAGAGTGCGATATTGGGTATAATCAATAGTAGTATGGGACTGTTGAAACCCAAGAAAAGAGGCAAGAAAGATAAGTTTTGGAAGAACAAGAAGAAATGGTACATGCATAGTGGTTCTTTTAGTGGTAGGCGTGACTGATGTTGTGCTTCTATCCTTAATGGTAGGGATGATTGTTTTTTATAACACAATGATAGTGAAAACCTGCAAATGATCTTAATACCCTCTGAATGATCCATGCATCTATTTTACCCACCTTACAATTATTTGAGGAGGTCTCTAAAGGTAGGAAGTTAAAACGCCTCGAGGTGTGGGTATGAGTGATGGGGGGCAAACTGAATGTTAATGGACAATGGGATATCAGGAGTGATACCATTTTATATTTATCTATGAATATATACCTGTATTTTGAGAGGCCTAGAACTACTGAGAAGGTAAATGAAGAATAATATTGGAAGCATAACTTACAAAATGTCCTTTAAAATCAGATATTGTAAATGTCATCTCACTCATTGTAATGAATTTGGTTATTAAACCTTTCACAAGGGTTTGATGGAACTATTGGAGAAAAAAAAATACTCTATAAATACTTCATGAAAATACTGTATTCTCAGTAATTATCCTTAATTATTTTGTTGCTCGAAAAGGTTAAATAGTAGAAAGCAAGGAGCTTGAAAATGGGTATTTGAAGCTTGAAAATGGGTATTTGAAGCTTGAGTCGGAATATAATTTTATAGGGTATACGGTATGGTTTTGAGGGATTTGCTAGTGTATGATTTGAAGAGGTCTATAGTCCAATTTGAGTGATTGCTTAGAATTTATTTTAAGGGGTTCGACATGGTTATTATTGGATTTCAATTTTGATAGGGTTGCATTTTGATCACTGTAGGTATAATTAGCATAAATGGGTTCGAATTAAAATACTAGAGGGTAATTCTTTGTTTATTTTTTCTACCGGAACTTGGATATGTAAGGCCTTAGGGATAGTCCTTGTAATATTAATCCAATGAGGTAAAACCATTTGGAACCACTAGTGATGGGTACAATACAGATTAATCCCTATCATATGTTTATTTATGTACTTTTTATAACCTTTGAAATCATCGTGGGCTATAGATTGGTTGTAGGTTTATGATAATAATTTCTTTGACTTATCTGAGTAAAGAATGGATGGATGAAAGCAGGAAATCGAAGGGGTATATCGATGGTGTTAATTTATTTATTAAATCTGCGAAGAATAATTATGGAGACCGCTCATTTTGTCCTTGAAAAAAATGTTGCAATGTGAATGGGCTTAAATCACTTAAAGACATAGGATACCATTTATTTCTAAATGGCATAGAGCCGTCATACACAACTTGATGTTTCCATGGAGAGATCAACGATGAGATCGACAATACCGACATTGAGGATCTTGGCGTTTCTTTAAGTATTCAACTCAATGATGCCAGGCAGACAAAAATGTTTAATTTAGTTAATGATGCATTAAGTTGAGCACCACTCGAAGAGTTGAACGATGACACCGATAATGTTAGATCCAATAGTAAAGTTCCGGAATAAGACACGGCGTACAAGAACCTGAGGGAGGATACTTCAAGATTAATATATCCCATATGTTCACCACAAGATACAAAGTTATCAGTGACAATTGAACTGATGAGCTTGAAAACAGATGGTCAATGGTCTAATAATTTTTTCACATTGCTGCTTAGTTTCCTTAAAAGGATTCTTCATAAAGGTAATACCTTGCCGGAGAGTGTGTATGCGAAAAAGAAGATCATCACATCATTAGGTATGGATTACGAGAACATTCGTGCATGACCCAATAATCATGGATAGTCCATATTAATCATGTGTACATGGAGGAACTTATGCTTGCCCCATTTACAGTGAAGGAATATGCTTAATGAGGTTATAACATGGAATGAAGCATGTGTACATGGGAACCAGGAGATTTTTACCAAGAAATCATCCTTTTAGGAAGCAAAAATCATAATTTAATGGTTCTGAGGAATATAATAGTGCGCCAAAATGCTTAAGTGGCTCTGAAGTATTGACTAGGGTAAAAAAATTATGGATTGAATGAGGGAAAACATAAGGAAAAAAGAGAAAAAGAGATGCAGATAATGATGAGAGCCCAACTCCTTGGTCAAAGAGATCAATCTTATTCGACTTGCCATACTTGGAGGTAATTATTTGTATCAATTGAACTTTATTTTATTCACTTATAATTAATTACATCTAATATTTGTATGTTTTAAATCTAATAGTTTTTGTTGCTTCCTCACAACCTAGACATTATGCACGTTGAAAGTAATTTCACTAGTAATATCATTGCAGCGATAATGGACACAAAGGAAAATACTAAAGATAATCTTAAAGCTCGCTTGAACCTGAAAGAGTTTAAAATAAGAAAAAAAGTTTTGACCTCAAGAGAAAGGAACAAAGTTATTTTTGCCAAAGGCTCCTTTCACTTTAGATCGAGCTAAAAAAGGAGTCCTTTTGTCGTATCTTGCATGAGTTAAAGGGTTCAATTGGATATAGCTTCATCTGAAAACATAATGTTAACATGGAAAAGTTATAGTTAAAAGGCCTGAAGTCTCATGACTTTCACATTCTGATACAACATCTTTTACCGGTATTTTTAATACACGCTTTCAAAAAAGAGAAGCCAGTGCATATTGCATTGCGATAAGTCTCCTTATTCTTTAGCGTCCTTTGTTCCAAGACTATTCATTGAGACGATCTTAAAGTTATGGGTGATCATCTAGTAGAAGCTTTATGTATGTTTGAGAAATATTTCCCGCCTTTGTTTTTTGTTTCTATGGTTCACCTTTTTCTCCATTTGGCTGAGGAGGCAATAAAATGTGGAACTGCTAGATATCATTGGATATATAGCTTTTAGAGGTGCGCATTATATTTGAGCGTTAACTTAATTTTATTAGATTTATCTATGCAGTTTTGTTTTTTAAAAGGAAAATGAGAACATACAAAGAGTCAGTAAGAAGTCCAACATACGTAGAAGCGTGTATTGCGAATAGCTACATTTTGGATGAAGCTATATTGTATTACATGGAGTACATACCTAATAGTAGGCGGGGAAGTTATAAACAAGGAAAACCATTATTTATGGATGCTGATGCTGACGATGAGCAACCTATAGACAAAAAGGGCAAAAATAAAACTCTTGAGAATCTCAAATTTAACAAGTTTGTAAATGGGTTTTAAGTTGCTTTGTTTGAGTTGAGGTATGGGAGGAGTAAGTATATTTTCCAATTTTAATTTTAATTTTAAGAGATATTTATTAGTAACATATACATAATATTACAAACTATTTATTGGAAACATAAGAAATATCTCGATGCGCAGTTAAGAGCTTTTAGAGGAAGGGGTGTGCAGTAGCATATTCCCCAGATTCGATAAAAGAAAGCCTGCTGAACTTAGCCGAAAGTATATGATAATTTGAGAAGATATCATGGTAGTATATTCCCCAGATTTGATAAGGAGAAGCTAGCAAAACTAAGTCAAAGATATTCTATCATTCGAGAAGATGTCACATTTAGAACTATAGATATTGACCCACTACAGTAGCCGTTATGCTTTGTCAAAGAGAGCCATTTCAAGAAGATCTTCGAAGTTTGCCCACTACCCACCAATATAGGAAAATATTTATTTTATAACTACCCATATCGCACCAGGGACTCTATTAATTTCTTCTATCATTCACATCCTTATTGTCCATCAGCAATTGTAATAATTAGCATATATTGGATTTTACTAAAAAATCATCCTAAGGTCATCGTTTTTCTCAGGTTTACTGGGCTTCCACATAAAATCTAGTGTGTATTAATATCGAACTGCAATGTCCTTTTAAAAGTATTGGCGAGGTTTACCAACCAGAAGATACGCTATTACAAATGGTGCATTCTGTGGGAATACTATACTTTTTCTTTATAAATTTGCTTCTAAATAGTCTAATGAAAAATTTAAACCTCTGAAGTGCCTCTAGTACTCGGAGGAACCACGAGGTCATCCATGTACCTGTGGCTCCTCTGACAGGGTTCAGCGGCTCGAAGATCAGTAAATTCACGCCCAAGCTCTTCAAGTCGAAAGAGACAAGAGGAGGAAAGCCCTAGAACAGCAAAGCTGAACCTATAAAAAAGAAATAGAAAATTTGCAAAGATATTAGGATCAATTTACAGTCCGTCAAGCATCACCACCCCAAGCCCAAAGTAATCATCGATCTAGAGCTACCCAGAGAGAGAACTTACCATGAGAAGAATGAATTCAAACTTCTAGATATTAATCAAGGAACCCGGATAGAGCTTCTTGGCACTATGGTCTTACTTTATTAGTATCGACAACCCAAGGAAGTCGACGCATATGCTACCTAGCCCCACCACCTTCTGTGAGGCGACTAATGAGAGAGTGGTTTGGACCCGTAGGACAAGAAGACTTTGATCCTCAGATTGTCGTCAAACCAAATACTCTTTACTAGTTTATCATAAACCCTATTTTCCCTTATCTCGAAGTCATGCCAATTCCAAACAATTTTCACATGCTAAATTTTCATTAATATACGAGACTCGCTGATCTTCTCCCCCACGTCCGTCACTTCAAAGCAGCAATCGGCTTATACTAAAAACTCGATCACATGTTATTTCGTCTATTTAACATGAGCATTCAGGAAGAATCTCACAGATGGTTTCGTACTATTCCTGAAGGTTGGATAACCAGCTTTAGCTAGTTACAACAGCTTTTCATGTCAAACTATGTATATGCAAAGGAACGGGAAATAACAGTCGATTCATTATTCTATTTTGTGCAAGTTGTGAAAGAAACCTTAGCTTTACAAGCATTTCCTGCAAAAAAAATAAAAAATTAGAAATTCAGAACCCAAAATATTCGTACCATCATTTACCTTCGTACTCTACATCGATTTTAAAGTTCGAGAAGAGCTTATCCTACACAAACCCAAGACAGTAACAGAGATGATCGATGTTGTCAATCACTACATCAAACTCGAACGCTCCAAGAAAGATAAAATGAAAAACACCTTAGTCGTTCATACCAACGATATGTTCTCATCGCCACTCCCATAGCCAGTGAGTAATGTTGCTACTAAACAGTGTTGACATACCACCGACAATATCAAGAAGAGAGCATAAACAAAGATAGACCCATCCTAGTCCTGCTACCTATGACAACCACACTCTCTGCCATTTTACCAACACTAAAGGGAGATGAGTTTTTTAGAGAAGCTCAAGAAATTATTTATCTCTCGGACAAATCTTTATGTAAATATCATAATGTTCATAGCCATGAGATTGACAACTGTTACTCTCTAATATTCATCTTTCACCACATTCTCCTCGCAGGAAAACTCCATGAGTATGTAGTTGATATACAGAAGTTTCTCAAAGAAGAAATAAAAAGAAAGAAAGTCAAACAAGAGCAAGGACAATGTCAAACTTGCCATCTTTATATGATCGAGATAGAGAAGGGAAAGAAGTGAAAAAAAGATAACAGAATCACACCTGCTGCAAGATGACATCATCAAAAAAATTTGAAAAATTTCTACCCAACTTCAGCAAAGGCAAGCGTCCATATCATATTTTCTTCGAAGGCTATACCCTCATGACGATCCACTGGTCATAATGCTCAAAGTGGGTTATGACTACTTACACACGCATCTTGTTGATACAGGAAGTAAAGCGGATATATTATTCAAAAGAGAAATTGATGTTCTTGGCGACAAGGATTCGGTTAAAGCTTCGACAACAACTATCACAGGGTTTAATGGTTCTAAAGAATCATCCTTAGGTAAAATCACACTACCTATTCATGCAGGACCAAAAACCACCTTCGTCCATTTTATTGTCCTTGATGCCGAATAAAAATATTTAGGTATCTTAGGAAGAAGTTGGCCCCATTTAATTAAGGCAGTACCATCCACATATCATTTGGCCTTATGTTTCCTAATAAATCACGATGTTTATTAAATCAAAGGGAGTCAAGCTCCTGCACGAATGTAAGGAAATACCACCACAAACTCTTATACAGTAAAACATCTAAAGGCGTAGCAATTACAGAAAGAGCCACCTCCAACGTTCGAGCAACACGATACTGAAGTGATCGAATCCAAAGAGCTCGATGCACCAGGAAGAAGTACCTTTATTGGCTCAAAACTATCATCAGAAGAAAGAGAAACCATGATGTAACTCTTAAAGAAAAATGTTGATATCTTTGCATGGTCTTTCCAAGAGATGTCGAATAAAGATCTACCGATTGCATGCCACTAGCTCAATCTCCCTCAAGAACATAAGGCCGTCGTACAGAACCGTCGTAATTTAGCCCCCCATCTTCGGGAAGAATTTGACAAAGAAATAGATAAACTACTTCGCACCGGGTTCATTCGAGAAGCCAAATATCCAAAGTGGGTCTCGAATATCATGGTTGTCCCAAAGAGAATGGGAAAATATGGATCTATGTAGATTTCATAGAACCAAACAAATTCATACCAAAAGATAACTTTCCCCTTCCTCTGATTCCTCATCTCTTCTACTTCGTAGCAGGGCACGAACGTCTTTCGATGATGGATGCAGCTTAAGGATATAATCAAGTTCCTCATGCCAAAGAAGGCTAAGAGAAGGCAACATTTGTTACAGAAAGAGGTCTTTACTGTTATACAGTTATGCTTTTTAGATTAAAAAATACGGAAGCCACATACCAGCGAATCATCACTAAAATGTTTAAAGATCACTTAGGCAAAATCATGGAGGTAATATGATCTATAAAAACGTAAAATGAGTGGATCATTGCCGCAATCTACAAGCAATCTTCGACATCTTTTGTGCTTACCAACTGAAACTAAACCCAAAAAAATGCCAATTTGGTCTCGCATCTAGAAAGTTCCTTGGACATCTTGTTAGTAAGAGGGGTATAGAAACATATCCTGTACAAATCAAAGCACTCATAACAATGCCATCACCACGAACAAAGAAAGATGTACAAAAGCTTACTTGCCAAATTATAGCTCTTCACAGTTTTATCTCAAAGTCATCTGATCAATGCAAGCTCTTCTACCTCCTTCTTCGTAGAAATCCAGCTCCAACGTCCAAGAAATAACCCAAAACAATAATCTGGACCCCAGACTATGAATTGGCTTCTCAAGACCACAACAGATACTTTGGGCATTCTCCCATAATGAGTACCCCTATTGATGGTGAAGTACTTACAATTTACCTATCGACCACATAAGAATCAATCAGTTTCATTATTATTCGAGAAGACGGAGGAGTAAAAAAACCAATCTACTTTATCAACATAACTATCATGCTTGCAGAAAAAAGATATACAACCACCAAAAAGTAGCTGTTAGCCTTGGTTTACAGTTCTTAAAAACTTTGACCTTATTTCCAAGCTCATTCAATCAAAGTTAACACCAAATTCCTCCTCAAATTAGTATTTTCTTAAAAGGAGAGGTCACGAAGAGTACAACAATGGTTTGTTTTCCTCGGAGAATATGATATCTTATTTGAACCCCAAATATCAATCGAAGGACAAGTAGTAGCCGATTTTCTTGCAGATTTTCCTGTCAAAGACCCGGAGTGGGAAGAACACAAAGAAGTACTCGCCGATGAATCAATTGAAGAACCAGATGCGTGGTCCAAAAGTACAGGATGGAGACTGCTTACAGACGGATTTGTAAAACCAAAAGGATCAGGGATTGGCATAGTTCTCATTATACAATCCAATCACCATATTGAAAAGCCATCAAACTCAAATTCTATGCAAGAAACAATGAAACGGAGTACGAAGCTATCCTAGATGGCCTCGAACTTGCATTGGCACTCAGAGTAGAAGAAATAGATGTTTATGTGGATTCTTTACTAATAGCCAGCCACTTCAAACAATACATTCAAAGCATCCAATAAATGGTTGGCTACACTACGTTAGTAAATAAAAAATGAATAAATAAAAGACAGCTACAATTTCTTATCTTCCAAGGGCCAAAAATTGCCATGCCGATGTACTACCATATATCGTCGCATTTCTCGAAGATAGTGAAAAGATGATCTTGGACATAGAGGTACTCGAACATCCAATCTCGATACAAGCTGTTGTATATAAATCCAGGTTACCAAAGATGAAGATCCCAAAGATTGGAGAAAATCATTTTTTACATACTTCAACTCTAACATCCTCCCAAACAACAAGGAAAAAGCTCGGTCCATATTAGCAAAATGTCCACGGTTCAAAGTCCAGGCTGGGATACTATAGAGAATAACTGGGGGAGGGCTACTAATTGAATGTATTTTACAACTAGAAGCCCACATAAAAATCAATGAGCTTCATGAAGGGATCTGTGCCGCACACGTCATAGGTCAATCTCTAGAATAAAGAGCATTCCCATAAGAATTATACTGGCCAAAGATGAAGCAAGATTGTGAAGACTTTTTACAAAAATGCTACAATTGCCAAATCCACGCTCAAGACATCTAAAGCCTAGCCCTCAATTTACATGTCAGTAATATCCAATTGTCATTCAAAAGGTGGGAAATTGATATTATTGCTCCATTCCATCCAGCATCGACCAACAGAAAGTTTATTGTCATAGCCATAGACTTCTTTACCAAATGGGTCAAAGCTGTTCCACTTAATCAAGTTTCTCTGGGAGCACATCATCACTCGATTTGGCTATCCGCAAATGATGCGATCCGATAATTGCAAACAATTTATTAGTAGTAAAGTCCTCAAATTCCTCCATACATACAAGATCCAACTGGCAGCTTCGATACCCTTTTATTATACACAAGGAAATGGCCAAGCGAAAGCTATAAACAAAAGCATCAAGTCAGGGCTACGCAAATGCCTCAATTAAAAGAAAGGAAGATGAGTAGAAGAGCTCCACAGTATTTTGTAGGCATACAGTAGAAATCTTTAAACATCTACAAGCTGCACACGATTTATGATGGCTTTCGATACCAAATCTGCTATCACTTCAGACCTCGATCTCCTGACCGTAAGAAGAAATGTCACAAATGAAGAAAATAAACTTGGACATCTATGTAATCTTAATTGGATCGAAGAAAATTGAGATCAAACAATTACACACTTGGGGCAATACCATAACACTCTACGAAAAGCTTACAACAAAGAAGAAAGAAAACAAGGATTTGATATCGGTGACCTTGTACTTCGACAAATTCAAGACAGTACTCGACCTAAAAACTTGGGCAAATTATCAAAAATTGGGAAGGACGTTATATCGTCAGCGACAAGACCGACAATGGTACCTTCTGGTAGATGACTGAGAACGAAGTACTACTCAAGTTCCTATGGAACACAACCCATCTGAAGATATTCTACCGATAGAAGTTATAATCATTTTTTGCTCTTTAATAAAGGAATTTTGATCCCTTACATCATTACATCATTCTTTCTACATACTTTCTATCGACAAAATTTAAAAGTATTTGTCCAAATGAGATCTCCTATCTTAGACAGACAAGTATCCAATTATAGGACAAACTTTTAATCAATCGTTACTACTTCAACAATTGCATTACTTGCTTGTCTTTTCGATCAAATCAGATATACCATCGAGGAAAACATCTAGCCACATTTCTCAAACGATAAAGACATCACATGGTTATCCTATCAATCTCTATCGATGAAATTAGAAGAAGCAGAGATCTGACATACATCTACAAAATTGTATCTCACACACAGTTGAAGGAGAGAAATGATTTTTATAAAGGATTGGTTGTTACTGCTGGGGTGATTTTTCATAATTCTGATGCTGAGGATGATGTGCCAGAGGTACCTGCTCCTGCTGTGTCGAAAGGTACTATTCCAGAAGAATTACTGGATGACCTTACTCCTGGTATACCTGTAAAGGACATTCAAGCACCTCCTCTAGATGAGTATGGACCTTTATAAAGTAATTTTTTTTATTTGCACTTATTGTACAAGTGGTCAATGGGACCGAAGAATATTTTTGATTTGAATCATGACTTGACCTTTTGTTTTTTTTAGGTTTTTTTTTTAATAATTATTATCAAAGGAAATATATATAGTTGATATATCGTTAAGTAATCGATAGTGATGCATAGGATTTTTAAGAAAATATGCTAAGTGTTTGATTCGATATGATTCATAGTATGCGACCAGCAGCTTCTTAATCTGCATAATAGTTATAATGTGAGTTCTCAAATGAGGAAATAAGTTCTTTAGTCAAGAAAAGCAGGAAAATTTCTAACCTTGCTCTCGGTTCTATGCCCTTCGGTGAAGAAGGTTGACAGACTTCATGCCCTAACTAAGCGGTCAGAGAACTCTTCCTCGAGATAGAATATCCCGGCGGCATAGGATTCAATGGTCCATTGGACCTCAAACTCGGATTCTCCATGATCCCCACCAGCCTGGGTTTTCAACAAGTCTTGGGAACCCTTCTTAGCAGAAGTTTTCTGCTGCAAATTGATGACGGCCTTTGGTGGTCGACCCTCACGACAGTCGCAGCATCAGTATTCTTTCCCTCCTCATCAGCATTCTCTCCCTCCTTAATAGGAGATCGTCGATATGACCTCTTCGATAAAGGAGCCGAAGTAACAGTATGGTTGGCTGCCCTTTTTCGTCTTATTCTTCCTAAAGGCACTACTCAGTAAGGCCTCCCTTTATACCGCAACCAAATCAATGGTATTCCCACTAAAAGCAGGATTCTCAAGTAGGATACTAGCATCAACAACCCGTTTATTCTTCAAAGACATATTTCTATTGATAAGGGAATATTTGATTCTTTCGTTCGAGATCTTTCGATACCAGCCTCTTGGAATAGACCTTCGACCTTCTCTTGATCAGTAACCAGAGAGTCGAGTCGACCGTAATAGTTGCTCTTTATATCGTACAACTTCTCCAAGATCTTCAAATTTTTATCGACCTCCTTCAAAGCTGTACGAAGAATAAACTAAAAGTCAATTAATACAAAGCCCAACACAGCAAGCAAGTCAAAAATTTGGTATACATGTTACCTAGAGATACACCTAGATGGAAGTATTTCCTTTTTAGAGTCTCCCCTGGATCTTTTTGGTCAAATTCATAATTCTCAGATACAAGAAAATAATTGGCAAAGTATTGCCCCCCTGTAGACACCATCTCATAAATTTGAGGCCTCTTCAAAAACATCGCTAGGTACCTTTAACCTACTTTTTACGGATTTTATTTTTGTGTGTAGTACAGACAAAGATTGTCAACAGTTATCAGCTCTTCCCCCCACTCCCTTAATGGAATATTTATCACCCCCATAACCCAAAAAAGATCGTACATGTTTGGGTTAAACTGCCCTGGGGCAACATCAAAGAAATTCAAAATTTTCTTCTGATCAGCTCCAAGAAGAAGCTTTAACCCCTTCTTAATCTTCTCTCGATTCACAAGTATACCATTCAGTAAGACATCTTGATTAGTCATTTCCCAATGGAACACCTTCAACCTAATCTCTTCGGGGACACCATACATCGGCTTGAAGTTATATATCTCACTAGTCTTTGGAGCCTCCCCGTAGGATTCCATATCTTTATCTTCCACAACTTCTGCCTTCTCTCCTTCCCTGCCTCCACCAGCACAACCTTCTTGATCACTTTCCTATGGCCCATGATCTACATCGGTGTTTGTCCTCTCCCCATCTAAAACCTCCATAGGCTGAGCCTCAAAGATAAACAGATTCATACAGGCAACATCAGCACTATTATGCCCCACCCTAGTTACCACCTAATTTTTGGACGCAACTAGTTATATCAATCACTAATGGTTCTACGTCAACAAGGTTATAAAAAATTCCCTCTCTATCCACATCATAACAGTTAACATTTTGGCCTAGTTTAGCCATTTTTTAACCTGAAAATCATATCCCATTTTAATATTAGTAAAGTACCATACCTTATACATTATTCTATGTTCATATGATAATATAAATATGCTTGTCGAGTATTACTCTCCAACTACTCATACTATCTGCTACTATCATTCCTTCGACATCATTATGTCAGTTATCGACATAACATTCCTATCAATTTGGTTAAGTTATAACTTTGATTTCTTATAATATAGAGAACTACTAACTTTTCATACTAATTTTTATTGATGTCTTGACAGGATTCAAAGAGCTTCTTGAAGACGTTTCGTCTACCATCCTTTTTTCTGCCAAAAAAATTACCGAATCCAAAAATTTGATTTTACGACCTCTCCAGCATAAAATCTGGCACAGATTAGAGGAAAATCAGAAAGAACCCCGAAGCACAATCCCACGAGACATAATCCCACCAAAAATAACCCTTAATCCCACCGTAGCACAAACGGTGCCCGAATCTCTTCCTCTCACCACCTTACCCCAAATCAATACCAAATCCCACAACCAAAACACCCTAGCATCACTAGTAATCCCTCTACCATCAACAGACATCCTATTTACTCTCTTAATAGCCAAAACGATATACAAACCTTAAAATTGGTTTTTGTTAAATTCTCCAAACATCATCATCCTTTCTTAAATTACTTCTACCAACTAGTTCGTGCACATCTAAACTACAATGGGTTTGTACAAAAATCATCATTAACAAGTTATTACAATTAATTTTTTTTCAATTTTTTTTTCTTAAAGAAGAAATAATACCGGCGTTGGATTCGCGCAATTTCCAAATTGCTTTCCTTTACGCGGTTAGCTTTCTCAATTAGAACAACAATCTCTTCAGTACTAATAGTAGACAAAGAAACAAGAAAGTAGCATAATGTCTCAGATCTCATAATATTTTTCAAGAATCAGTGGAGTATGAACAGTCGCCAACCACGGAGGTATTTACATGCCCCACGCAACTTTTCATCACACCCCTTCGAGTCCGTTCGATTAGCCGAGCGTAATGCGACTACACCAATTTTAGGAAAATACCACGGACTCTGCATGTGGTAAAATGCTATATGCCACAGACTTTGGTTGTGGTGGAGGTCTGTAGTAAAAGGTGTGTGGAAATTTTTTTGCCACAAACTTTATCCGAGCTTAACGTACTGTTGTGCCACAGATTTAATCTTTGGTTAATTTATTGCCATGGATATAAACCGTGTTATGAAACAAGGGAAGACACAATCTTAATAAGTGGCTATTTATTTACCGTAGAAAAAGTCTATGGCAATTTTTTTTCATTATTTCAAAAAAAAAAATCACAATTATATCAAAATTACACCTCATAATTTTAAACACTTTTAAAATGCACCCTCTACACATGTAGCTTTGTATTAGATCATATTTCAATTTATAATATATCAACAATTTTCTTGTAGTGATCCAAGTACTAAATTCCATATGAAATTTGGAAATGAAACTAGGAATATAAGAATTAAAAAGAAATGGACGATGACTTAAAAACGAAAGGTAGCCTGAGATCAAGTCATATTAAGATAAAATAATGTTTTGGACCCAAGGATAATGCCTGCAATAAAAATAATATTGCAAATTAATCAACTATAAATCTTAAAGCCTTTGCAATATTAGCTTGTTACTTAATGCATGCATCATTAAAGTATGGAAGGACAATTACCTTAATAGATGAAATGTGACATGATAACGGTCTACTTGATCTTCACACTACCGCTGGAATATATATACACCTGTAATAAAAGGGGCAATGAGAATGATTGTAATTAAAATGCTTGAATATTAAGTATTTTAGTAAATGGAACTACAAACTTCTAGTGGGATTATCATAGAAAAGAATTAATAACTTATCATCATGGTCCCTAGGATATTTAAGCATTACCTTTCTCAAGCAAGTAGTCAATCAACATATTGTAATAGGCAACTCCTTTCTATTGTACCTTCCCCACTTCATCTAAGAAAAGGAAGACGTAAATGATGTTAAAAAAATCAAATGTCTAAAATAAACGAAAGAAGCAAAGTATGTTTTCTTATCGAGTACAGAATGTTAATTTATACACATGAATAAAGTCTAAATTAAAGGTTTCTGATTACCTGGGAAAATTCTAGATCAGGAGATTGAAAATTGATATGCATCGAAGTTCAACTTTGCCATGAGATCCGCATCCTCCTGCATCCAAATATTATTTAGTTTAAGTTAAAACAAACGAGAGACGGAACAAGAAAAATTATGGATATATTATGCTCATAGCAAATATACGATACGAAAAAAGAAGAAGAAAAAATTTTATCTGAAAAAGGCATTCCAGAATCATCTTTTCCAATCAAAACTGTAACGATGTAACCTTAATCCAACATGCATGTAACTATAAATTTACTATTTCAGCATCATAAATTAACACAAAGCATACCACCCTGTAATGCATCGATTCAAAAAGCAAGTCTGTTTCTGCATAGCTATCGATGTTGAAACAGTAGCATCAAGAACAAAAATATTGTCAGCCTATGGTTCTGGTTACAAAAAATATTGTTCTCGTACTTTTGAGTCCTGCTTATGAAAATTACACATTATTTTGTACCATGGTTAAGCAATGCCATAAAAGATTTCATCAATAAAAAAGAAATTGTCAAGAATCTGGTTACAACAAAAGCAGTCACTTTTAGCCTCGATCATCAATAACCCATTAGTTATAACTTTCTTTACTACAGGAACCCGAGTACTAATCCCAAGAGAACATACCAACTTACCAAATTTAGACATCCCGTAACTCCCCAATATATGTACAATCCCTCAAACCTCAGGTTGTTCATACATTAGGAATGCTCCTTTTAACCTATTCTTCTATCCTTTGATAATAGGATCTTGTGCAAACATTATCTGGAAAGGGTGCATCTAAAGATACACCAACAATTGCTAAGGCCTAACAAAGCCAAACCAAGCATCAAACCCATGACGGTAGATCCCATATAGGTAACACTTGTAAAAAAGTGTTCCCCGCATTCGGGCTGATATTGACATTGGGAAATAGTATCTTTGTTCCGAAGTTTTGAAGGGTCTTGTGCAACAAGTCATTACATTCTTGTTGAACTTCCAAGTTCCAAGTTTGTTTAGTACTTTAGTCCTACTTGTTGGCCAAACACTTTGTTCATTTCCTTAGCTCAAAGCAATTTTACAAAGTCAGTTGCATTAGGAATACAAAGCATGCATGTAGAAGCTTTTAAAACTGCACAGGTAGAAATTGGGCAAGGTAGGAGAAAAAGAAAATGGCTTACCCATGTTATTTTGCAGCAATAAAAATCTCTGTGTTACCTACTGTTCACTATAACATGGAAGGTTATCCAACAAATTACCATGAAGAGGCAGTCATCGTTAAAGATGGTAATCCAGTAATTGTAGTTCCTGGACTAACTGTTGTTGGGGAGGCATCTTGTACTTCAATTCTTGGTGCTAAAAGGCTTGGTGCAATTTCCTTGCTTGACATTGTTGTTTTTGGTCGAACTTGTGCAAATAGAGTTGCAGAGATTCATAAACCAGGGGAGAAGAAAATGTCATTGGAAAATGATACATGGGAGAAGACCATTGCATGGTTGGATAAATTGAGGTACTCAAATGGGTCATTGCCAACTTTAAAGATCCATTTAAATATGCAACGAATAATGCAAAATAATGCTACAGTTTTCCGCACTCAAGAATCATTAGATGAAGCCTGTCAGTTAATTGACAAGGCATGGGAGAGCTTTCATGATCTTAAGCTACCAGATCAAAGTCTTATATGGAAATTAGACATGATAGAGACAATAGAACATGAAAATCTTTAGATAAATGCATGTATAACAATGCATTATGCTGAAGCTAGGAAAGAGAGCAGAGGAGCACTCAGTCAAAAATATTTTGCGAGAGGGATAACGAGAAGTGGATGAAGCACACTACAACAAAAAGGTTAAAAAATGAGGGTAGTAGTCTGTCATTTTTACTTCAAATTAGAGAAATTACCGTCGCTTTACCCGCTGCCCTTTGTTAGCCGAATTTTTTTGCGTCGCTATTGGTCATCTTTCTTTTAGGGTAATACGATCACTCACACCCGTCGCTAAATTGCGACAACACGAACCGCCATTTTTTCCCTATTCAAAAAAAACGATAACGATTAAGCCAGTCTGTCGCATAAATGCGACTATAGTATGCTGTCGTTTTTTCCCCTCCAAAACTATGTTACTTTCACAATTAGCGATGGAGTACCCCTAGATTATCTAACGTCGGCCCCAACGGTCGCCAAAATATGACTAAGTGAACTCATCGTTTTTGCAGCTAACATTAATAGAGAGAAACAACGGCCAAAGACATCTTAAATATCATAGATAATTTCAAAAAAAAAAATTCCCTGTTTTGATTTATTACAAAAATGCAATATTATACTGAAATAAAAAATTTCATTCATTAAAATTGATTAAATAATCATTATTCAAAATATATTAGCCATCATTATTTTGAAAATTGTTAAGATTAGAATCTGTAATAAAGCAACTTTCTCCATCCATAACCACAATCTCGGAGGCTAAGTCTTCTTTGAACAACTTGTTTCTCATTAAAAATAGAGACATTTTGTATTTGTATGCTCGAACTTTGAAATACCTAAGAACTCTTGGCATATTATATACTCTTGGAATATCAACATATCAATCACCCTCGCCATCAATTGAGAACCTGGGATAAGTACAAACAAAATATGAGGAACCACAAACATAAAATGTGAATAATGTAAAAGACAATTGATTTCAATGAAATTCGGCAAATAGGGGCTTAAAGTTTTAAGTTTTGTACCTAGTCAATTAATCATGTTCATGGAAAGCATTGGAGACTGGTGATGTTCCATATAAGAAAAATCTATGAATCAAGTATTAGTCTTTTCTTCATTTAAACATAGACATGAAAGTAAAAAGAAACAAATACTATTAGAAGTGGAAATTACAATTTCGAGCTGAAGAATGAAGACTAACTTTAGAGTTCAAGAGATTAACATATGCAAGCTGAGACATGTAAGCCAAGCCAAAGAAAGTAAGCTCATAAATGAAATTAATAACAAAGCAAAAAATGAAATGGTAATGTTAGTCTCAGAATTGATACACATACCATAAATTGGTGCTTCTACCATACCATTCTCAAGAAGTTTGGGTTCTCAAAGATATGGTGCACTAAATTAACTGTATTCTTCCCGTATAATGATAAAAGGTGGCCCATGTGGGTTCTTCAAAGCTTCAAGAGGTTTCAGGCATAGAGATCTCCCCTCTTCTTCCTGTTGCACTTGCTAGAGAGCTTGCTAGTAGCTAGGGGTATTTCTTGGCAAAGAGATAACTCTTGCATCACCCCTATGATTACTCACAAAGGAATCCACTGCACTTCTCAGATATTATTTGTTGATGACATTATAATTTTCTCAAATGGTGTTATTAAGGGTTTTAAAGCTCTTAAGAAGCGTCTAGATGAATACCACATTACTGTTGGACAGTGGTTAAACCTTAAAAAAAAAAAAACAAAAAAAAAACTTGAGCGGTATGTCTCTTTCAAGGAAATTAAATATCCAATCACTGTTTGGTTTCCACTCTAAGTGAACAGTCCTTGAAAACTATTAAGAGAAAAGTCAATTCCTATGTTAGAAGAATGCTTTCAATGCAGGAAAGAGTTATTTTTGGCCAATTTTGTGCTTTCAAGCATGCCTATTTTCAACATGTCTGTATACAAATGGCCAAGACGGTGAAACTATTATCAGAAAATTCATATGGTGTAGGGATCCATATAAAAAAATGTAACTACTTCTTGGGAATAGTACTACAGGCCTATAAGTGAAGGTGATCTTGGTCTTAGAAGATTGAAGGACATCAATAAAGCCATGCTGGAAAAAGTTAGCCTTGAATATTGTTCAAAAACAGGGTATTTGGGCTACTTATATGAGAGCAATATACCTTACAAAGCATGGGGACATCATAGAATATTATAGGAAATCTACTATGTGGCCTGGTATAGGAGTTGCATCGCCTAAAGTCACACAAGACTATTGTTGGAGTTTGGGCTGTGGTGGATACATGGAGAGATAAATGGACTGGTCATAGAGCCCTAAGAGATCAACCTTCACTTTCCCATATACCTTGGACTGAGCACAACTCTAAGGTCCCTAACCTGCTAACTGAGGGTGTTTGGTGTCCTGGTCATACCACTGGGTAACCTATTGACTGTTGCTGGTGTAAATTTGAGTATATTTGTTTTAAGGGAATGATAGATACTTTTATCAACCTGATGTGCCGGGCCAGCTTTCTGTCAAAGCTACACATGAGAACTGCAGATCGAAATTTCTTGCTTGCTGGTAGAGAAAGAAAATTTCAAAAACTTCTAGTTCTCCCTAGCTCTCTAATCTTGAATGGAGAATCGTTCATAATGTTGTTCCAACAGAGGAGAGATCCATGGTAGAGCAGTTCAAATGAGAATCATTCTCAGTGCAGACTATAAGATAATTTTGTGGAGAACAGTACTAATTTATTCTTAAACTGTTCTTATGCTCAGAATTTGTTGGCATGGATTAGCACCTTGTTTGATCTAAATATTGATACTTGGACTTTACAAGCAATATCTAAATAAGCTGATACAGTTAGCTCCTATATATAAGATCTTTGGGTAAATGGGGATATGGCCTGCCTTAACTAAATTTGGATGCTAAGAAACAAGACTCTTCATGATAGCACTGCCCCAACAATTAGAGCTGTAAAGTAGTTTATTGCGATATCTATTTAGGAATTTGTAACAAGGTCCAAGGGGTTTATGAAAAATCTTCAATCTGACCTTTTTATTTTAAATAGGCTGCGGGTTCCACTGTGATATTGGAAAGTAAAAAGAATTAGATCCTGCATTTGGGAGCTTCTTTCGTATGAAGAAATTGAAATTAGCTGTGACGGCTCCAGCTTGGAAGCCCTAGGATTGCTGGGGTAGGAGCATTATTTGGATCAGATAAGGGGAGTATTCTCAGTGTGTTAGGGGAGAACATTGGGGTAAGTACATCATATCATGCTGGATGCTCTTGTATTAAGTCATTTCTCTTTGCTGCCTTTGAACAAGGGTAGTACAAGGTCTTTCCATCTTGTGATTCAAGTGTTGCTATTGTTGGTTTCAAAAACAACAAGATTCCAAGGAAACTGCAATCTAAGTGGGACTACATCTCTACAAAGTTGTAAACAAAGTTTAAACATTCATGAAGAGAATGCTATTTCAGTGCTTATGAGAGTGCAGATAGAGCTTGCGCCATTTAGAAAGGAGTGGTTGATTTATTTGCTAGCTTTGAAGGCATGTAGGCTAAATGGTTTATACATTTGTAGAGTTTGTCTGTAGTTCTTTTTCTATTTCCCATTAATAAATTGCTTATCTTTTGCAAAAAAAATGGTAAATATAAAACATTAGCTCCGAATTGTTGTAGATTTATCACTTCAAATATGCTTTTCAGTAATGCATTAATAGTCCGTAAATGTGAACTTCAAGGTTACATTTGCGGAGTTCTAAGACATCCGTCCTTACCCCCTATTGTTAAGGTAAATAGAAACAAAAGTTGAGACAAATAACAAAATAAAAGAGCAGAAGTTGCATCCAACTTACAATTAGAACATGCCGCAACCCAACACTTTCATTCTAATCCTTTTTCAGTGTGTTGACGCAGATTTCACCATTGGATGAAACATTTGGATGAAAGATTTTTGTGACGAAATAACCTAATGGATAACCCCACATTATCTTGCTCCAGTATTTTTGCAATTGTTGAAGCATATTTTGAAGCCTCTCTCAAAGATCGCACAACTGAGTAACATGTTTGATGTAGAAAAAGATAAAACAGGCATTTCAGCTCAAGAAAATAAGGAACAAAGTGAATAAGCTTATTGTTTTCTTACCTGTGTTGGATTCACCATGCTTGCTGCAGCACCAAATGCAAAGTTCTTTTGTTATGTATTTGGAAAGAAAACACCAACAGGAATATAAGACAACTCCTAACAAAGAAGATAATAACTTTTACCCATCAGTAATATAAGGCCATGGTATGATGACTAAATCAAAACCTTTTTTTTATAAAAAATAATTTAAAAAGAAGCATTTCAAAGGTGAAGCAAGAAACAAGTTATTGAATATCATAATAGTCAAAGGAAAACTAGAGATGCTTGTGGATAATATATTCTTTGTTATAATTTTTGACTATATATCCCAGAAACTAACTTGGTTATCTTGTATGACTGTACAAATAAAATAAGATACAAGGGAACAAGTTGAGTATTTATATATTCTTCCAGTGATGTGTGAACACCAGCCTAAGACCTGTCGACCAACATAAATAGTATCCACCTCGCAGCTCCTAATTTGTTCTATTTCAGTATGAGTGAGTCTACGTAGGAGATGTAGGTTTGCCTAGGTATCCAAGTCAAGTGAAAGCATCTATAAATAGATCATAATGAAATAAGTAAGAACTCAAGTATCCAAGTTAAGTGGATATAATTTTCCTTATTAATGCCTTTAGTTTCTTTACACGCAAAAGAGAGATCAAATGAAATGTAAGAACAACTTTATAATGGCAAGCGAAATATATGTCTAGCAAATAAAATATATTTTAGGCATCAAGGAGTAAGGAAGAAAGAGAGTTATTTTTACCTTGTCATAACTCTTCGTGTAGAAAATGTCGACTAACTCGTCCATAAGCACGACCAATTGTAATGGGATCATCACTATCTAGATAGACAATTGTGTCCTACCAAACATGCTCAATGCACCCTCGAAGCCCAAGATCTGAAAAATAAGGCTATTAGGTTTAACTTTGATTTGGAACCAAAGAAGAGAACATAACTTCTATTTTAATGCTTATTTTCCAATAGCAATCACAAGTAGTAAATTAGTGAGTTTCGTGTAGTGAGAATATTATTATGCTGGAACTGAAATTTCTATAGGGCTTATGGATGAAAGAACTTAGAAGGATAATTACCTAACTCTTCCACTCATAAGCTGTTCAGCATACTATAGTAATAAGTTACACTCAAAGCTAATATAGGGTTTTCGAGCTCATTTCTATGAACTGGTTAAACTTTGACTCCCCTTAAATCTTCAAAGTTATGGTTAGGATCAATATAGAAGAAATTAAAAGTACAAAAGTTCCACAGAAATAAGTTAAAGCACAACCAGGGGTGAAGATAGGGGGCACATGAAAGAACTTCTCGCCCATGGAAGAAATAGTACGCCCATTATTAGATTCTAGGAAAGAACAATTTCTATATAAAATTAATTAGCAATAATAATGGATTCTCAAACCTATTATAGCGATAATAAAATTCAGTGAGAAAAGAGGAAAAACCCAATTGGGGTTTAAATCTAAGAAATACAAATTTAGCGGGAAAATCATACCTCAAATCAATTTCAAACTGCCTCGTAGCACCACCAATACAAAAACTAACAAACATTAACCCCAAAATCAAAAGAAAATGCATAAATACATAGCAATGATTGCTTATTTGAGGAGGAGAAATCAGATAAAAATTACCCAACTTGTAGGAACCCTAAAACCTCTACATAGATTGTATAAATCATATCCTACACCTGATGATAGAATGAGAGAGCAATGAATTTCAAAGCCCCTATTCAAATACCTCATATAAAGAGATTGAAGAAATCATAAATACAATAAGGAGGAGAGAAGACTTATAGATGATCGGCAGTGTCCCCTTTAAAATTACGGCTGGTAAAGAAAGAAAAAGTTTATGTTCGCCACAATACAAAGTTGAAAATTGGAGTGGGAATGGGAAGTGCGAGAGTTCAAATTCCCTAAAATAAATAAACGACGGTAAAGTACAATAACGTTAGCAATAGTAGTCATTTTCTAGCGATAGAAAAATCCCTCGCTTACTTTTGTAGTATTTTACTATTTTTGTTGTAGTGACATACTTTGGGGTATTGGGAAAATGTGAAGGTCTGAATAGATTTTAGGCCGGTCCATATTAACACATTGGACGACGAGAATCAGACATTCTAGCCAAAAGCTTGTGGTTATTAAAGCTTTGATCATTAAGAATGCTTTTGACGTTGTTGGGATCACTCAAGCATAAGAAGGTTCCAATAAAGTATTGTCACAACAAATCTTTCTTAGATGATTGTGTCTTAGATCAAAGTGCCTGATCTGACACATGTAACAAAAAATTTCTTCTAACCTCAATAATAATCATAATGATTTATAGAAGAATAAAAAAAGGTCTTGTTTCCTTGGTATGGATTCAAGACATAAAAAATGAGTAGTAAGATTATATATGAATCAAATCTTACTTCCCTGTCTTACTTGGAATGTTAATGAGGGAGCAAGGGAGTACACCAATAAGAAATCGACGAACCTTATCATCTGCAAATATAAAGAAGCTGATTTTAGTGAAGTTGCAGCAATTGAATTATTGAAAAAGAAACAGAAACAAAGTTGGTAGCAATAGAAGATTTAATATGGTTAATAATAATTTACAAAACTTGGCATATCATCTAAAAATGATACAATAAACCAACACAAAATGATCAAATATGAGAATCTTGATTTGGTTGTTTATTAAATAATAACATCTAAGTGTTATTTTGGGTCAGAAATGGTATGAAAGCGTTGAAAAAGATGTTTTGTGTTAAATGCAGTTCCTACATTTTCTTTAATTAAACTTCATAAAGTTTTTATTTTCATAGAGAACTTGAGTTCATTGACAAAAACATTGATGGATGAAGATATTTCTCCATAAATAAGTTTGTGATAAGAGAGACTCCCCCATCTTTCTCTCAACCTAATTACAATCCAATTTACTAATTTAAAGCAAATTTCAGTCCTACTCAAACTCAAATTACTTCAATTTCATTACCCAAACATCTTTAATTATTTAACCGCAAAAACCAAAGTTGAAGATATTTTCCCTAATAAATTCATCAAATCCAGGAGGAAAAATGGTTGCAAACACTACCATCACCCACAATTTCAAAAAAACATACAAACAAATTAACTATGAATTCAAACCAGATTTATCTTGAGAACCTTTGAATCCAAATCAGATCATCAACTATTCCAATGGAAAATTTACCCAAATTGAAGTCCAGAGAGAAAGGGAGTACATCACATTAAACCTCGATCTCAATTTTAACTTTAAAAGCACCAAAAACATCTATTAAATCAGATTTGGTTTTCGGCTGAGATTTGGTTTTTGAAGAGTAAAAAGGGAAAAATATTTGAGGGGAATTTAAATATAAGAAGATAAACATTAGAGGCCGAACAATATAATTAAAAAATAATCAAGTTTAAATTTCCACGGATTAAACTATAATTTGGGACGGGGTCACTCCGTGGAGAAATTAACATAGCAAAATTCTATGGCAAACAACGAAAGAGACTGTAGAAAAATTATTATTTTGGTGTAGTGTGCCAGAACGTCTCTTCTCGAAGTCTTTAACCCTTTGCCTTCTAAGAGCCAACATGCCTTTACACAGTTACTCCATGTCATCCATATACCTTCACTACCACCTCTGGTCTATCCAACTTTACCAAGGTAACCCTTATGTTCATAAAAGGCGATTCTACCTTAAATTCTTTTTACCTCAAAACATCACCTACAGGAGCAGGCATCTTTCCTTTTTTATCAACCTCCTATTCTCATGGGACAGCTGTAACCACCATTCAATATTCAAAAAATGTTCGACAATACAACTACAAAAACATCGAGCTGAAATCACAATTCGATATTCAAATAACTCTTTTATTAATCTTCAAGAACATTGCATCACATATTCACATTAAGTTACACTTAAAGCAAGGAACATGGTTCACTTGCCCATATGGGATCAACAATCCTCCTGCAACAAAAATATTCTCTTGCCTTATTTCATCCTCTGCAATGAGCCTCATGAGATCACGATGATGATCTGCTTTATGAATTCATCTACAAAAATACCATACCAAAACCAACGATCAGTCTCAACCTCAATTTTTTTTGGAGACATACCTCCAATGTCAAGCACCTCTAAATTAGGCATCTCATCGGCCACTAAAATTCATGCAAAGTACTGTTCCTCTACTTCAACTATCGTAATAACCAGATGACCTTCCTTCACATCATTCTAATGGCGTGAACGAGTCCTCATCATTTGCACGCACACTTTTGCCAATCTCCAAACAAGACTTGTCTATTTTTAGAAGAAGTTCTTGAAGATCCTAACCAACATGGATCCTCGCCCTATGATTATGCTGTAGATCACAGAATCTCACTCTCCAAATCTTTTCAGGAAAACTCATCCTGAAGATATTTTCCATTAAACAGACGGGTAATTCGTGCAACCAAACATGTTGGAGAAGACATAGATTTTCAGCATGCAAAGTTTGAGCAACTATCATAATTAAAACTTTAACCTACACCTTACAAACAAGTCGATGCAAAATTAGAAAGATGGATAAGCAATTTATTCTACACAATACTGATTACAAATTTGTTTATTTTTTCCTACAACTTGTTATAAACGAGGCACCCAACGGCATAACCTTCACAGTCATTCCAAGGTAGCAGGCGCATCTTCCTCCTTTACCAACACTTTGGTATGGTTCCACAGACTCCCAACGCGCTTTGGACCCTTTAAAATTATGGAGTATAGCTGACAATGATACAAATAATCCTCTTCAGTCGCCTTCGCCTCCACATCGCTCATCCCCAAATAGTTTTGCTCCAACGATACCAACGTTCAACTAGATAGACCCAACGTACCAAAATACCATTTCATCAACTCCCAATACTTGTAATGAACACGGTTACGAATTGCCTCCTTGTACAGCTGAGCCCTAGTCTTCACTATCTTATCAAAAGGGAGCAAATGACCTCCTAAAGCACACACATGGAGTATTTATACGTTCAACTCCAATGAATCACAGGTTCCAAGAGTTAAAGATGGCAATTACTATCCATTGGAACTCTGACAATCCATTCAACTAACTTCCTAGGGAACCGCTCCAGGGCCCTTCACAGTTTACACGTATCATTCGAGAACCCTATTCCAAATTCATAGATTTTTCTTCTTGATATAGCAACAAGTAATTGTATCAAGAATGGGGAAATTGTAGTAGCATATTCCCCGGATTTGATAAAGGAAAGCCAACAAAACTTAGTCAAAAGTATATGATAATTCGAGAAGATATCGAGGTAGCTGTAATGGCGTGTCTTCCGAAAGGTTAACTTCACCAATACTTCAGTAAGGAAATCGAAACTATAAACCTAAACACACTAGATTTTACCTGGAAACTCATTAAAACCTGATAAAAACTATGTCCTCGAGGAGGATTTAGTTATAAAAATCCAATAGGTGCTAGTTTATTAAAATTGATTAATAGTAAGGATGTGGGAATATGGAAGAATAGCAGAGTTGTGGATCAGATTAACATATTTTCTACTCATATTTATAATTGATGCAGGCAATTACCAAAATAAATGGTTTCCTATTTCGGTGGGCAGTGGGCAAATTTTGCAGACCTTATAATGGCTCTATTTGGCCATGCGTAATGGCTACTATAGTAGGTCAAGCTCTGTAGTTGCAAATGTGATATCTTCTCAAATGACAGAATATCATTGACTAATTTTTGCTAACTTCTACTTGTCGACACTAGGGAATATGTTACTTCAATCGCCGTATTCTCGATACAATTACTTTTTGTTTTGTAGAGAAGAAAACTTCGAACATCCCTATTTGCAAATTGGAATAGAATCTCAAAGTAACAGATGTGGACTGTGTAGGGCCCTTAAGCGGTTCCCTAGAAGGTTGGTTAACTGGGTTGTCAGAGTTCCAATAGATAATGATTGATATCTTTGACTCTTGGGAGTTGTGATGCATTGAGTTGTTCATATAAATACCTTTTATGTGCTTGAGGAAGTCATTTGCAATTTGGTAAGATGGTGAGGGCAAGGGCACAGGTCTAGGAGGAGGTTTTTTGCATTCATGTACATGACAAGTATTGAGAGCTACTGAACTGGTATTTTGATAAACTGTGTATAAATGGGCAGACGTTGGCACCGATAGAGCTAAACTATGAGGGGGTGAGCGAGGTGGAAGTGAAGGTCGCTGAAGAGGACTATCTATACCATCGTCAGTTACAACCCATAATTTTGAGTCCTTCGAAGTGAGTTGGTAGTTTAATGAACTGTGCCAAGGTGTTAGTGAGGGAGGAAGATGCTCTTGCTACATAGGACAACTGTAAAGGCTGTCTTGTTGGCAGTCGTGGCTTTAAAAAATGAATAAGCTTGTACTCTGGTTTTTTTGTAAATAAATTGCTTTATATAGTTATCAGATTTTGTTCTTGAAGTACTTTTTTTACACTTCCTTTGTCTTCTTGAATATTATAGTTCTCGAATTACCCATTTACTGTAAGAATGAAATTTACAGGATGAGTTGTCCCAAAATATTAAAAGTATGAAATCCCTTGATATGCGGCGTAAATATAGCAATAAGATATATGCTTGGTTGGCATCTTTGCAAATGAAGTTTGGAAAGCTAATGACCGTCGTGAACTCCTGAAGCTTATGGCGAAGGCTGAAATTATGCAGGGGGACTGTTTTTCCCATGTTGGCAAGTGAATCATGCTCTCATGCCCTTTGCTTTCAATTTAACTACGGAAAATTATATGATGTATTGTTTCTGGATAAATAATAAAAATAACTTATCTTTGAAGTTAAAATTTGATACCTGGTCGAGGTTGGTAGATGTTTTGATCGATTATTGTCTTTGGAATTTGAATTGTTGTTACAACTATCCCTAGAATATAGGAGGGGAATAAAAAAAGAAAGATGTGTTGTAGTTGGCTGTAGAATAATGGTTCGGTGCTCTCTTGCAGGTGATGTTTTGAGGTATAAGGAATTACAGGTACAATCGATTTTTATCAACATGAGGGATACCTTGGTGAAGATGGATATAAAAAAGGAGATAGAGGTGTATCTGGACGGCTTGAAGCAGCAATGCGTAGGCTTGCTGGCTTTCAAGAGGCAAAGGGTTAACGATTTCGAGAAGAGATGTACAAGGTGTTACACTCTGGTACTCGAACGGTCGAGAAGGGGTTCGATAAACAGTCGCGTGGGTCCTATAAATTTTCCCATGGGGAGGAACTGATTACTATGGATAATATGTGTATGTATTATACACTCAAACAAAATCCATAGAAGCTGGGGTACAGGTACGTAGCGAGGTTCCTGAGGAGGTCTCTGTTCTTTGAGATGGTGTCTACAGGGGGTAATACTTTGCCGATTGTTTCCTTGTGTCCGGTAATTATGAATTTGATTAGAAAGATCCAAGGGAGTCACTGAAAGGAGAGTGTTTTTACTTAGGTGTGTTTCTATGTAACATGTTTGTCGAAGTTTTTTCTTGCTTGTTTATTTGAAATTGGTGTGTAACTATCTTTTGATTTCTCTTCGTGCAGGGTTAAAGGAGGTCGAAGGAAGGTCCATAGTCTAGGAAAATTTATGCAATATCAGGACAAATTACTTCGGTCAAATTAACACTCTGGTTTCTGATCAAGAGAAGGCCGAAGGTCTGTTCCCAGAGGCCAGAATAAAAAGATCCCGAATAAAAGGTTCAAACATCCCCCTCATCGATGGAAAAAAGTCTATAAAAAATAAGAGGGCAGCTGACGCTATTATTCCCCTTGAGGACTCTTTTTTTTGTGTGCAAAAAATAAGATTAATAAAACGAAGGTTACAATGGAGGGGAGGTAAAGCCAAGCCCAAAGAAACCAGCGACAATCAAGTGAGTCAAGAAACTTCAGAGAATCTAAAATAGCATACAAAGGGTTCTTACTTTTACTAAGAAAAGTGGTATGCCTTGGAAGCATTCAGTGTTTCCCTCAGGGAGTAAAAGCCCCCTCTTTGATGCTTGAGAAGCTGAGAAATTTGCAACTTTCCAGCAGTGAGAGAATCTAAGCCTCTCAAATGAATTCTTCATTCTATTCCATCTTGCTCTGTGAGGCCAAGGGATTTGCTCATTTGCGAAATCTGTGATAGCTGTTTGTGAATCAGATTCGATCCAAATATTCTTCCAATGATTTTGAACTATCCAATAAAAAGTGCCTATTATCGCTTCACATTTCGAGAAGAAAAGGTTTTTTATGCCGATCCCTTTTGTAAAGACGCCAAGAACCTCCGCTTTGTGATTTCTTGCCACTGCACGAATTCCAGCTTTACCCGAAGAACCAACCACAGCAGCCCTGCAGTTTATTTTCACTTCCTGGAACCAAGGAAGAGCCCAAGTGCAGCTCTGAATTCTGGGTAAAGGTCTGGCCTTTGTGGGAACTCCCCACGCTGCGATAATTTGAAGTTCTAGACAGTTATTCCTCATACACTTTTCTGAAAGACCTGCTGCGTCTTTAACTACTACAATGGTTTTCCTTTTTATATCATTGATACTGAAAGTTATCCCCTCAAAAAAAGCGTCGTTTTGAGCTCGCCAAAGAAGGTAGATGAGGTTAACTTCAGCTGCATTCCAGATATCAGCTAGGTAGGAACTCAACTGGTCGCAGTTTTCCAAAGCGTTTTTCAGATTATTGAATCGTGCTTGGGTTCTAAACAAGGAGGCCATCCATTCCCAGGTCTGAACGGACATTGTACATTGCCAAAACAGATGGTCCCAGGTCTCCATGTTACACCTGCATAAAGAACATCAATAGACTATAATCATACCCCTTTTATAGAGAATATCCTTAGTTACAAGAACTTTGTTACAAAATTTCTTGGTAAAGGAAGCAATTCTGGGTAAAATGGCTGTACTTTTGATATAACAAAACCACCAAACTTTAGGCCTGTGAGAACTGACTTAGTTATAGGCACTTTGCACTGAGAATTCACCGTGAGGACAGTGTTTCCAGACTTGGATATCCTTTCCTGAATCATTTAGTGTAATGCTCTTTAGATCAAAGCCAAGTATAGCTAAGAAATCAACAATTTGAGGAGGAGCAACCCAAGAGTTTTGATGAATTATTTCGCTTAGGTTTGCTCTGCAGTGCTTCCAGATATCCATAGTAATGTCCATCATTTCAAAAATACCAATTTCTGAACCCCAACCGTCTCTCCAAAAATCAATATCCTTTCCTGAGCCAATGATCCACTTCGAGTTTGCTTTGACCGAGACAATAGCTTCCTTCAGTCCAGTCTAGATAGAGGAATTTTTCTTATATTGAGTAAGAGAACCTTCTTTGTTTAAGAATTTTTCTCTAAGAAAATTTTCCCAAGGATCTTGATCGTTGAGGAAAGCCCAGCCCAGCTTCATAAGCATTGCCTAATTTATCTCTCTCAGACCATGAATTCCAATGCCCTCTTCACTAGGGTACTTGCAGACTTTATCCCCTTGAGAACCCTGCACTGAGTGGCTACACAACTAATACTGTGTTAGAGAAAGAAGCCTTGCTGAATGGGTCATGTACTAAGAACACGAGAAAAAGGGCTGCCAACCCTCCTGGTGCCTCTGCTCCCCTGGCGAAGAGGTCGTCTCGTCGATCTCCTATCATGAAGGGAGAGAAAGCTAATATTGCTGGCACACAAGGTATGCCACCCAAGTCAGCCAAGGCAAAGACTTCTTTAGCTGTGTAAAAGGACTCCCAAGAGTCGACCAAGGGGAAAGTATCTTTAGCGATCAAAAAGCATTCCAAAGAGTCGGCCATGGGGAAAGTTGCTTTAGCTGTCAAAAAGGACTCCCAAGAGTTGACCAAGGCGAAGGTTGGTAAGGGGTTGGGTGGGTCACATAAGGAGACTCAACAAACCATCGAGGCCTTTGCTATTAGGAAAGACACTTTGGATTAGGACTTTGTCAACTGTATTGTTGTGTCTGAGAGCTTATCGACCTTCTTCATTGAATATCACCGCACGATGAACAAGGTTAGAAACTTTCATGCTCTATCTTGTTTAATAACTTTGGTGCCCTCATCGAGGTCTTACTGTTGTATTCTGATGCAGATTAAAAAGCTGCTTCTCGATGTTAAGCCTCTGATGCTTGGGGGACAAAATCTTGCTAATGTGCTCCTAGTCTCGAAGAGCATTGAGAAAAAGCTCACAACTGAGAAGGAGGAGCTGGAGGAAAAGCTCGAGAAGATGAAGTGGGGGGTGGTCAAGTCGAAGGAGGCAGTCATTGGAGACACGAAAAAGATGTCATGGAGAAAGAAGAAAGAGATCACCCAGTTCAAGGCCGATCTGGCGAAGGAGACGAAAGAGGTTCTGGCCTTACAAAAAGCCAATTTTGAGAATGAAGTCTGCGAGCAGGTTTCAGTCGAATGGAGGCCGATGGCGGAGGGGAATGCCAAGGTGCTCGATGAGCTAATAGCAGAAGTTGAGCAAGTCAATATGGACGATCTCAAGCGTATAAAGGCCCATTTTGGAGAGGAATTCCGTGAGATGGAGGAGAGGCAAGATTTTTTCAAGAGATTGGCTGCTGCTGCTGGGGGTGGTTTCTCTTATTCAGATCAGGAAGATGATGTGCCCGAGGTGCATGCCTTTGTTCCTGCTCTGCCTAATGGTGTCGCTCTAGAAGAGGTTCTAGATGAACTGACTCTCGGTTTACCTGTGAAGGTTATTACTCTAATTTATTTTCCCGTAAACTAGAAAGTATCTTAAAGTTGTTTGTTTGAGTTACACTTTATGTACAAGTATTTGGGTGTGAGAAAAAAAATACAGAACATAACATGTATTGTTCAATAAGTAATGAATTGGAATCAAATGGATCCTATAATTGAATATATGTTATTCGAAGAAATGAATTTAGTCTTAAGAAATACTTGACAAGTATTTTTTGATATTAAGAATTATAAATTGACAATGTAAGGATAGTAAAGATGTTTCTATTTGAGCTAATTGAAAGAAATTACAACTGCTATCTCAAGAACATCTTCAGATAGGCTGTATTCCATGGATACTCGAGTTGTACTTCATTTTTAGCTATTAACAAATATGTGTCACTGTCATTCTTGTCGCTGATAATGTAAGGCCCTTCCTAGTTTATAGATAATTTACCAAATTTTTTGGGTCAAGTACGGTCTTGGATTCCTCGAAGGACAAAGTCACCAATGTCGAATGTACGCTTCCACGCCTTCCTGTTGTATGCCTTTCTTAGAGTGTCATGGTATCGCTCAATATTTGAAATGACATGGTCTAGAATTTCTTCAATCTATATAAGGTTGCACAGAAGTCTTAGTTCATTTTCTTTATCTGTGACTTTTTTTCTGGTACTAGGGTGATCATGGTCTATAGGGATTACTGCCTCGGTATCAAAGGCCATCATGAATGGTGTACAGCCAGTAGACATTTGAGGAGTTATTCTATATGCCTATAGTACACTAAGTAGTTTGACGACCCATCGACCCTTCTTTTCTATAAGGTGCTGGCGTAATCCTAACTTAATGCTTTTGTTGATAGCTTCAGCTTGGCATTTCCCTGAGGATAGTACAATGTCAAAGTATACAATTAAATCTTGTATTTATGAAGGAAAATAAGGACCTTCTTACTGATGAATTGCTTGCCGTTATCAAATCGTATTATTTTTGGACATCCAAATCTGGTTATGATGTGTTCCCAAAGAAACTTGATTACTTCGTTCGCGTTAGTGTTGCATAGTGGTATTGCTTTGACCCACATGGTGATGTAGTTTGTTGCCACAAGAATAAACTTTTTGTTACCTGACGCTGGGTGGAATAGACCAATGATGTCAATTGCCCATCTTTTGAATTTTCAGAGGACATTACTAATATTTAAGTCAAGGGCTGGGTTTTTGATGTCTTAAGCATAGATTTGGCACTTGCAGCATTTTCTGACAAATTATTGCAGTCTTATCTTATTTTTGGCCAGTATATCCCTTGGGTAAACATCCTTTGTGCCAGTGATCTTCCTAAGACGTGAGCTGTACAAATTCTTTTGTGAAGTTCTTTGATTTTGACTTGTGCCTGTTCTTTGATTTTGACTTCTGCCTGTTTCTATGAGAAGTCAGAATACCACAGTATCCTCGGACGTTACTGGCACCACGCCATGCATGCCATCCCTTCGACCTACCTTCAGACCCTTTTTTTCATCACCCCTGAAGGTACTTGGAACTTGAAAGGCTCTCAACGCCTCGCCTGTTCATACGAGCACTCGGAGATCGAACAAACCCAAAAACTCGTCAGCCACTCATAACAATTACTGTCTCTCTCTATCTCTACACCTTTGGCAGATACCACCTCACTCATCGAGCCTACTGTTTATATCAAACTCAGCTGCCTGATCGAGGTACATTCATCGAAACTTTTCTGGATGAGGCAGAACGCCTCGGGCTTACAGATTTCCTTCGAACAAATAAAAATGTCTTTTCATGGACATTCCAGGAGATACCCGGTGTTAACCCTAGCCTGGCGTACCATTGCCTCGACCTCATCCCCAATTCCTCAGTACTAAAATAGAAGAAGCATAACCTGGAACCACGACACGGAGACGCAGTGAACCTTGAAGTAGACAAGTTCATAGCCGCAGGGTTTATCAGAGAAGTGAAGTACGCTGACTGGATATCAAACATTGTGGCAGATTCCAAGAAGAACGGCAAGATCAAAATCCGCGTCTACTTCACAAACCTCAACAAGCACACACCGAAGGATGGCTTCCCCCTCTCAATTATTTCAGTACTCCTCGACGCCACTGCTGGACATGAGCGACTATCAATGATGGACGCGGCTTCAGGATACAATCAGGTACCCCCCCTCCCTGATGATCAACTTAAAACTTCCTTTATCGCTGAACAAGGCCTTTAATGTTTTAACATCATGCCCTTTGGACTTAATAATACTGAAGCCACTTAGCAATGCCATATCACAACCATGTTTAAACCCTTGCTTGGCAAGTTGGTCGAAGTTTACATCGACGACATGTTATGCAGGAGCCTCTAGAAATAGACCCATAACCTGGTCCGAACCGAAGTCTTTTTTATACTTCGCACATACAACATGAAACTCAACCCAGACAAATGCCAATTTTGTGTGTAAACTGGTAAATTTTTTGGCCACCTTATCGGTAAACAAGGTATCAAGATCGCACCCATATTCGGGACCTCAACGATATGCCTTCGCCCCGAACCTAAAAAGACATCCAAAAAGTGGTTGGTAAGATAACAGCCCTCAACCGTTTCATTTTGAAATCCTCAGACAGATGTGCTTGGTTCTTTTCCCTCTTACGCAACCAAGGCGTCTACAAAGAAAAAAAGAAAAACAACCCTGAGACAAACTGGACACCCGAGTGTGAACAGGCCTTCCTCGAACTCAAAACTTATCTTTGCCGACCACCCATTATCAACACCCCTATGAAAGGTGAACACTATCTTTATACCTCGCTGTTACAGACACCTCTATCAGTTTAGTACTTATTCGAATCGATTCAAACATCGAGAAGCCTGTATATTTTATCAGCAAAACTCTAGCACACAAAGAAAACCGATATTCGAAGCTTGAGTGTTTTCTCCTCACCCTTGTCTATTCAGCCCGCAAACTCAAGCCATATTTTCAAGCTCACCCCATCCGTATTATTACAAGTTACCCCCTTCGAGAAGTACTCATTAAAAAAGAGAAATCCAGACGATTACAACAGTTGTCTGTGTACCTTGGCGAATATGACATTACATTCGAGAAGCAAATATCCCAGAAAGGCCAAGCAGTAGAATACTTTCTTGCCGACTTCCCGGTCGAAGATGTCGATTGAGAAGAACATGAAGATGACTTAACAGAAGGCCAACCCGAAGTAGCAGATCTTTGGAACCCTAACACTGGCTGGTGTTTATTCACATACGGATCCGATAGACCCAATGGCTAAGGAATTGGTATTGTCTTGGTCACACCCACTAATGATCGAATAGAAAAATCTGTCAAACTTACCTTCGAATGTTCTAATAGCAAAGCTGAGTATGAAGCCTTGATCCAGGGCCTCGACCTCGCTCTCGACCTCGGCATTCCCAAAATTGTCATTTTTACAGATTCCCAACTTGTTCAGAGGCATTATATATGAGAAAATCAAGCTAATGGCGCATGGCTGACTATGTTTTTTTTGTTCAACATCGCATGAGCCGTTTCCCCAAACAACCCACTATCACTCATTACCCTCGAGGAGAAAACCGACATACAGATGCCCTCGCCTACAAAGCAGATATGTTAGGCCAAACAGAATCCCAGACCCTTCATATCAAAGTACTCGAACGCCCAAGTATCGACCAGATGGAAGTCAATGCCATCACCAGATGGAAGTCAATGCCATCAATACTGGGGGCGAGAGTCTTGATCCAGACAATTGGCGAACACCATTCCTCCATTACCTCAGCATTGCCACCTTCCCAAATGATCCCAAAGCCAGAAGATCATTGATAGAAAATTGCCACAGATACACTATCCACAAAAATGAATTGCATATCAAATCCCCAAATGGCATCCTCCTTCAATGCGTATCTCAAGACGAAGCCTCCCCACGCTGGTAGTCACTCAATGTCCTTTCGAGTCATCTCTCAAGGATTATTCTGGCCGAATATGAAAAAATGGGCTAAAGAGTACGCCAAACACTGTGACAAATGTCAACACCATGACCACGACATATATTGCCCTCCTCAAGACCTCCATTTTAGTCAAGTTTCCAGGCCATTCAAAAGATGGGCTATCAATCTCATAAGCCCCTTTCCTAAAGCCTCGGGTAGTAAATAAAACATCTTTGTTGCAACCGATTACTTCACCAAATGGGTCGAAGCTGTACCTTTGTGCCAAACCAGAGAATAAGAAGTTATCAAATTTCTATGGGAAAATTTCATCACACGCTTCGGATGCCCCCACATGATTCGATTTGATAATGGTCGATGGGTTCAAGAGTGACAGCATGTCCTCTGGGCCTATCGATCAACACCAAGAAAATCTACACGCTGTACCCCTTTCCTTCTAGCATGCGGTACCAAAGCTGTGCTCCCTACTTTATTTGAAGTACCTACACGAGATCCTAACCTCCTAGGCGAAGATAATGAGTTTGAGCTCGCATGCAACATGTTATTGATCAACAAAACCAGAGACCAAGCCATCACCAACCTTGGCCACTACCACACATCACTTTAGAAATCCTATAACAAGAGAGTTCGTCCATGAAGTATCAACATCAGAGATCTAGTACTTCGACGTGTCAGCCAATCCTCGAAACCTTGAAAAGTTAGCAAGCTAGCCGAATCCTGGGAAGGACTTTATGTCGTGTATGATAAAACCGACAGGGGTTTTTACTATTTAATGATAAAAGACTATGAGCCTTTACCAAACCCGTGGAACACAATGCAGCTGGTCTCCAATAACAGGCCACGGCCTCAACCTTGTATAACTGATGTAACGCAGAGTAATCAATAAATAGCTTTTCCACCCAAACTCAGTCTCCTATTTTCATTAAGTTTCTCAGTTTAACTTAGGTATCATGTCAACCCTTCGACCCGACTGATACTTGGTGGCGACCTTGAGATTTTTCAAGCTTCCAATTTTGAGCAAACTCAAGGGGTAAGGATGGTCAAAAGACCAAACCCTCAAGAATGCATTGGGGGCGAACAGTTATGCTTTGTTGTGGCTAAGGCCTTCAAAGTCCAGTCAAGTTCCTGGCTTCTTCTAAGTATCATGTCAACCCTTCGACCCGACTGATACTTGTGGGCGACCTTGAAATTTTTAAGCTTCCAATTTCGAGTAAAATCGAGGGGCAAGGATGGTCGAAAGACTGGACCCCCGAGAATGCATTCAGGGCGAACTGTTATGCTTCGATCAGGCTCCAAAACCGTCGAAGTCTAGCCAATTTCTTGGTTTACCCTTGGTATCATGTCAACCCTCACCCCGACTGATACTTGGGGGCGACCATAATATTTTCAAGTTTCCAACAATCGAGCAAACTCGAGGGGCATGAATGGTCGAAGGGCCGGACCCTCAGAAATGTGTTAGGGGTATCACAGCATCCTCAAAGCTTTTTAGGGTTTGATCACTCTATAATTATTCGGCAGAAATAGTACATGCATATACTATTATACAGAAATATCTGCGATGCAAGAAGATTTCAACCATCATTAATCAGAGAAGCAGTTTCAACACAACTCAAGCTCAGCCATGCATCAAACAGTCAGTACATGCTAAGCTAAAAGAATAACCCTCAACATTTCAAGAATCTAGAACGAAGCAAGGCTAGTACAAGACAGCAAATCCAGTTAAGAAATTCAAGCACAAATTCAAATACAGTTCAGAATCAAATTCAAAAGTTCAAGGGATAACCACCATCAGTACAGTACAACAGCTCACAGACATACCAAGTTCAAAGACCAATGAAAAAAAAAAAAACACGGTTCAAAATATTATAAATCAACAACCAATCAGAATAGGCAGGTATGGAACTCCAATATAAATACCCCATATTGGCAAGGCCACATCCTCTTCCCCAGCAGGCCCTTCAGCATCGCCTTCAGCACCCATAATCGAAGGCTTCCACCCTGAGCCATCTGTAATCAGCACAGGTAAAGCCCCAGCATCTATACCTTCGCCCACAAAAGTTTCCACGCCCCTTCCAGCACCTTCAATATCAACTTCCATCCCTCCTTTATTTGTCTGCAAATACTCCTCAGCAATAAGCTCTTCCTCAGCAGGTAGGCGTTCAAAAGTATCAGGATCAAAACCCTAATCCTCAATAAACTCTTTCAACTTGACAGTCATTTTACATTCACCATCAAACTGGGCCTGGTACAATACCCACTATTCTGTGAATTCCTTCTCATTCACAATTAGCTTCGATCCCTACACCTGCTCCTGATTATACCGCTGACTTTTGAGCCTCTTATCGAAGGAGTCTGTGATTACCTCTAAATCTTGCTTTAAAACTCTGACCTCAGACAATAACGAAACCTCAGTCCCTTGAGCAAGATCTAGACTTTCAACTGCCTGCTACAACTTCTCCTTTACTTACTTCATTACCTTATAGTAAGATTACGTCCAAACATCCGTCTGCTAGAATATTCGAGAAGTTAGTACCCCTCGAAACTCGATGAACTTAAAAGAAATCTCAGAATCTCACAGAAGAAATTAATAGACTGTAACCTGAAACTTTCTCCTCTTCATTTCCTTCAAAGCCTCATCTGGGTCGTCTTCGCAGAGTTCAATCATCGAAGTGTGTTTGGCTACCGCGTGCTCTTGTCGTTTAGCCTCCGTCATCTCTTCATCCTCATTCACTGCATCATCCTCTCCCAGTGCCCTACTCCTTTTGTGCTGAATAACCTTCGTTTGTTGTACCTATGGAACTTCGGGAACAACCCGACCCTTTGCCTTCTCAGGCTGTGTTGGCACCTGCCTCGGCCTCAGTCTCGAAGCATCGCCAACCACTTCAGGCACTGGCGCTGCTTGCTTCGACCCCCTATTCGATTTTGGAACATACTGAATATTTCTTGGTAACTCATTCCCTCTTATTTCTTTTGGACCCTTCGAACCACCTTCGCCTCACCTCCTCTTCGATAGCTTCAGCGTAACGGGTACGTTTTTAAGGCAGGGAATCCATCTTATTCCTTCTCTGTCTCTTGATACCAAGACTGTCAAAAACAGAATTTACCCAATCCTCACTAGCTTTGAGCAAAGCATCAATATAGTTCTTCGGATTGTTCCAAGTCAGATTCTTCAAACCTGCGGAATAAGCAAAATATAATCACCACTTATTCAAGACATACATTAACAACAATCCGTCGACTGCAAACTTACACTGATTATACACCCAATGATGTAACTTATAATGGTCCTCCCCCTCAACATTCTCGTAGTCGCCCCGTACTATAACTAAGCCTTTATTCCACCCTCAACCCGTACTATAACTAAGTCTGGATGTGGTAGGTACCTGTATTTTACTAGCCTTCTTCGAGTAGAAGGTTACAATATCAAGCCACTTAATTAAACCCCTCCCCTCACTACCCAACTTTGCATTTATCCCCTCTATTACCCTTATCATCTCGTAAAAATTTCTATTCATTTGAACCGGGGCAACCTCCCAAAAGTTCAACACCTTTCTCACCAGTCTTCGAAGAGGAAGTTCCATTCCTAATCGAATTTGGCCTCTATAAGCCATTATCCCTTCCCCAGGGTCCGATTTGAAGGATAACCCTACTCCCGCCATACTCAACAGCACCCCCACCTTCGACAGCTCTAGTTTGGCAGCAAATCAATCTAATCTAACCTTATCTCTAGCTGAGACGGCACCTTCGATCCTATCCGACTCAGCCAAAACCCCACTTTCATTTCTCTGCCCCCCCCCCCCCCTTCTCCCTTTTCACCACCAGAAGGCCCCACATTACCCTCGCCTCTCACCCCCCACACTTTCCCTTCCTTCTCACTATCTTCAGTCGCTAATGTCCTTCGACGTCTTGTAATCAGAACCTCACCTACCAGTAAAACCATAGACAAATGGGTATCAGTTACAACATCTAATACTTCTAAGTCGCTGCCCTCATCTACAGGAGCACGTACAGAAATACTAGCTTCGAATGCTTCGATCTCCTTGTCTATCAGCCTCTGTCTCGAAGCTTGACGGGTATCCATCTTACCTTACAGAAGAAGAGGCACGCAATTAGATCGATACGTTCAATAATTATGTGTTAATAATCCATATCCCATCTACCCCCTTCAAAAGATTTATACACATTCAAAACCTCGATCCTTAACCCAGTGCCTTCTTAAAAAACCCCTAAATTCCCTGAATGGGTTGGAACCTAGACACATGAATTTTCTTATCCTTGAAGATAACCTCCAAACTCAAAACCTAGAATATTCTACTCAAAGACACATAAGGAAAAACAAAACAAAAACTGGCAGAGATCAAGTGACGTACCTCTGTAGGAGCACTATACTCGAAATAGCAAGATCAATGCAACAATATTAGTAACTCATCACAAGCGCCATCACAAATGGGGTACATCCTCTTTCTCTCACTCTCTCTGTTTTTTTCTTAATGTACAGTACAGTGGTTACTCCTCACACTAATATACCTTCTCGGAAAACAAAAATTGCCTCGATTTTCAAGCAACTATCATTACCATGACCCCACTACCCCGGCTTTTCAGCTACAATTTATTTTGACCGATTTACCCCTCATATCCCTCACGTACGAGCTGCACGCTCACTTCAAATTACCTATAAAACTAAAGCTTCTTGAACCCTTTCACCATCAATCAAAGCCAAACCGTCAAATCCAAACATCAAATCACAACTTTTCTGCAAATCGAGGACAATAATAATGATTACCCATCCAGCACACTACCCCAGACGGACGTACTGTTCTGACAAGCCCGCTGTCCGGGTTGCCAGTATAACCAGTCAAATCTAAAAAAACCTTAGACATACTTCTCACACTCGAGTAATTGACTACACTGCGTCTCAGACACTCACCAATGAATAGCCTCAAATTCAATTTTCAAATATATCGACATTAGATCTTCAACACATTTGTCAATTCTAAACCTCATGCCTTTATTATTTCAGCAGATCACCCTTTCCTTTAACAGTTCAGAATTTTATTTATACACGAACCTTAACATTACTTTGACAGATAACAAGTTTTTTTTCAACAATCCCCACTTACACTTAGACATAAACACCAATTTTCCTTCGATAGATCACATTCACCCTTCGACAGATTACAATCATACACTTCAACAATTTAAAATTTACCTTCGACAGTTCAAACACCCTCCTTCAACAAATTTTTCTCTTACTACGCCCGTTCAGAATTTTTGTTTCGATATCTCAGAATTTTTAGTGCGACAGTTCAAATTGTTACTTACAAAGAGCCAGAATATTACTTCAATAGTGATTCCAAATCCCAATTTCATTCAGAAGGACAAGACATCCAGTGACAAATTACAGACCCCAAACAAAAAAAAGAGAAAAGAAAGAGACATCAACAACAACAAAATTAAACAACAGACAGACCAACCAAAATACCCAACAGTACAGATTGTAAGAGGACCCAAATTATCAATGGGATGCCCCTCTTCGACAACAGCCGCCATACCAGCATCCTCTCCTTCTACCATTTCTTCCACGAAGGACCCCAACTGAGACAACTGATGACCCAGAAATGGATCCATCATCTGAAGAATGCCCCACCAGTATGTAAAAAACATTCCAGTAATGGGTTCCCGGGTTCCACTTTAAAGAGGTTAGGCATTTTCGCATCAATATCCTGATCAATACCAAACCTCCGTTGTAGCTCTAACATCTTCTCCCATATTCGCCTGACTCTCACTACCGCCTGGCTCTCATATGTGTGTACATTTGCAGCCATTCTGATCTGAGCAAATAAGAAGAAAGATGAAGAATGAATACAAAACGATGAGAAATTCTCTCGACAGCAGTTTCTTTTATACATGAAGAGCGATTTCAACTACCCCTCTTCCCAAGCCAAATTAATTATTACCTTTAATTCCTACCCTGAAAACTCAACAGTCCAACCTCGACCACTTCCTAGACATAACAATTACCTCAGCATGTGTATTGAAACACCATTTATGAGGACATGAAGTCGATACTCCCGCATCGAACCATTGACCATTTTCACACTTCGACCCCAATTCCTTGCACCAAGTTAATTACCTTTGACCACATCATTATACTTAGATTCCATTTTTTACCCACTATAAACAATTCGATGACATGCATATGCTATCGCGCCTACACAATGTTTCAAAAAATATTGTTTCCATTTCATTATCCGATATACAAAACAGCAAAATTTCAATCCTAAACACATTCATACAAACAGCTCAAACTAAAACCTCTGCATAAAACCTCACAATACAAAAAGGCCCATCATCACCGCCTTAAATAGCAGCCCTACTTTCAGAAGGCCCAACTCTACTCACCGCGCTTTGTTCCTCCATCTCCTCTTCTGCACAAACGAGGCATTCGGCCAAAGCCGACAAAAAGAGATAATGCTTCTCCGCAGCAGTAAAGTTGTACTTCAGCTGGTCCCAATGATAGGCATAAGGCTCCCCGTTGATGAGCTCTCCAGCTTCTACCTCTACCAGTTCGGGGATATCCTAGTCCAGATCATGATGGCCGAAGAACTTCATATGCAGTTATGTAGTCTTCCACCATACACGCCGATCCCGGGCAGACCACATCCTCTTTTAATATTGTGTATTGGGCTTGGTATCCATAGCACTTTCAAAAATTTACAGAAGAAAGAGAGAAGAAAGAAAAAGAAGAAGGTTACACAGCGTCCATACTCAATAACCCATACTTATAGCCTCATTTTATTTATTACCCTATAACTACTAACATCTCTTTATTACCTTCTTTAATTACCTACTCAAAAACCAACAGTCAAACCGCTCAACTTCCAAGGTTAAGCAGTTTTCTCAGCAAATGCCTCTGCAGCTGTTTTGGATACATTCGCTGAGAGGGGGCGAATATAGTAGCCTACTCGCAGCCTTCTACCCCATTCAAGCACTCGAAGGCTACTTTGAAGCCTACTCGAATATATTGAAGCCCATTTAATCCTTAAACAAGCCTTCCAAAGATCACCTGTAGATGAAGCTTCGACTCTAAACAAGCCTCGAGGATGGACTCCACACAACGCAGTAGAAATACTTCGACCATATTTGTACATGGTCGGGGTATAACGGGACAGGCAGCCAGCTCACCAGAAAATATGGTGAAGTGGTTGGTCCTTGCGGCTTCAGTGTCAGGCCCAACCACTGCCATAGTGAAAAGGTATAGAGACAGACCCAATAGCTGTTACAATGATAGTACCGATATATCCAGCACCCATACCATCGCCGGAATATCTGAACGGTACCCTTATAATCTGACCTAACCTTAGTGACTCAGCCTTTCCTCTGTTCTATAAATATGAGAGATGGGGAACCAAGAGAGGGTTAAAAAAATTCCCCCCAGCCCCTTTGCAGTTTACCTTCGGCCACCCAGTAAAATGCAATACTCGAACCTTCGATTACTCATTAGTAATAAAAATACTCTTAAAAATCCTCATCAGAGGTCGTAGAGCGTCACATTCGGGCCTCTACGTAAGAATTTTGTCTATAAATTGTCTATACTTTAGATCATTTACTTGCATTCCTTTGGTTGAGGATTAACCCTGAGTTGTAAGAGCCAACTTCCCATCCGAAAGAAGTTAGGCCCCTACAAGCTCTCTTGGGGGATTTAGCCGAAGGAGTGGTAAACAGGGAAGATGCTGAGGCTGGGTGCGAGAAGAAGTATCCCATCAATAAATAGGGGCTTTTTCTAACGTGGTTAAAATATTTGTATAGGATGGTATGTAAAGGTGCTTATATTTTTTTGTTGATCTTGACTATTTTGTTTGTTAAGTGTTTTGTGAAAGGGCATCTGCCCGAATGAAATTTGAAGTTTATAAGATAACTGTCGAAGTAAAATTCTAAATTTTTTGTAAATAGGACAAATATAGTATTCGAAGGTAATTTAGGCGCGAAAAACATCTTGCCAAATGTCGAAGATGAAAGCAATCGAATGATTGGCATATTTTGAAATCGAATAACAACTTGTCTGCGGACGAGTGTTCGAGACACGATATAGACGATTACTCATGTACGAGAAGAAGGAATGTCGAAGGTCTATTGGCTATGGCTAGACAAACTGACAGTCAAATAGCTGGCCTGTCAGATCAGTACTATTGATGGGCAGAGTGCCATGCAGGTCATCATGATGTTTCCTTGATTTGCAAAAAAAGGTTGATTTGATGTAAGGATCTAATTTGATAGCTTCGTATAGGGACCAGACGGTTCGACTTAGTTTTATATGTAATATTGTGTAAATGTGAACGTGGGACACGTATGTGTGGTAAAAAGGGGGGTAAAATGGACAAAACACATCTCAGCCGAAAAGCAGGGAAAGTGAGGTTGTGGCAATGATAGCGGTTTGGGGAATCGAGGCGGTTCTATACAATTTTGAGGAGGTATAAATAGGTGTGAGTACAAAGTTACTGTTCCTGGTAACCCATTTTCAAAAACCAAAGAGTTAGAGGAGGAAAACGTGCACCATTATTTTGTGAATTACCGGGTTGCTTCGGAGGAACTGGCTCACTTACAGTTTCAAGCGTACTTCCGTTCACACAAATATGTCGATTGAGTTTTGTCTATTTTTGCTTGGCTTTGTCTTCTGTATCTGTATGTAGAGTCTTCTAGGTTTGTAGTTGTGAGGATATGATCGAGGACAGGAGGAACCCATATGTCTGGGGGTCTAGCCCATTTGGGATTCTGAAGGTATTAATGGTGGGACTGGGATTGGGGTCAAGTTTTTTGCTGTATTAATAGTCGAATGTATCGATCTAATTGCATGCTTCTTCTTCTGTAGGATAAGATGCGCACCCGTCGATCTTCGATAATGAGGTTGATAGATGAAAAGATCGAAGAGGATGAGGTGAGTGTGTCTAGTCGTGCCCCCATGGGTGAGGGCAGCGACGTAGAGGTGTTAGATGCTGCAACTAATACCCTTTTAGCTATTGTAGTACCAGTAGCTGGGGCTTCCAGCTGTAAACATCTTAAGATGGTAGTGATCGAGGAGAGTGATGAGGAAGAGATGGAGGGTGGAGAGAAAGAGAGGCAAAGGTAGTGTCGAGCCTTCGGGAGATGAAAGGGAAGAAGAGGATCAGAGTGATCATAGTGAAGAGGAGTCGACTGAATTGGAGCAGGTCACGGGTTCTGTCTCGTCTGGCGAGAGGCTGTAACTTGATCGATTTGCTACAAAATTGGGTCTGTCAAAGGTAGGAGTAGTGTTAAATAGAGCGGGGTTAGGGTACGCCCTCTAGTCGAAACCTCGAGAGGGTATTATGGCATATAGAGGCCAAATTCGGCTTAGGATGCAACTACCTCTCCGAAGGCTAGTAAAGAAGGTGTTGAATTTTTGGGAAGTTGTCCCTGTTCAGATGAATGAGAACTTTTACGAAACGATGAAGGCAATCGAGGGCATGAATATAAAATTAGGGAGTGAGGGAAGGAGTTTAATCGAATGGTACGATGTTGTATCATTTTACTCGAGGATGGCGAACCAAAATGTGGGCACTTACCACATCCAATGTCACGCAGATAATCCCTGGTTATTTGATTTGTGCTCGACTGGTCGAGGGTGGAATACAGACTTAGTTGTAGTACGGGGTAGTTAAGAGAATTTCGAAGGGGAGGACCCTTATAGATTATAACTTAAAGTATATAATCAAAGTATGTTGTCTACTGAAGATTTCTTTTGACGTACTGATCGAATAGGCTAATAAACGTGCCTCTATTTGCTCTGCAGGTCCCACCATCTGAACTTGGGAAAATTTGAGGAATTATATTAATGCCTTAATCGACTCAGACGAGGAGTGGGTGAACTCTGTGTTCAAGAAGCTTGGTATCAAGAGGAAGTGGTAGAAAAGGATTGATTCCCTGCTTCGAATCATACCCGTTACACCGAAGCCATCAAAGAAGAAGATGAAGGGAGGCGATGGTGCTTCGAAAGTGGTCGAAGGCATGGAGAACGAAATATTGACATGGAAGGTAAAGTATGTTCTGAAGAGGCAACAGGCACCGAAGCAAGCAGCCACAGTGCCCAAAGTATCTTGTGATGCTTCGGGATTGAGGCCATAGGAGGTAACAGCATAGGCTGAGAAAGGGAAGGGCAAGGTCTTTCATGAGTCTCTGAGGGCATAGCAGCAGAAGGTAACCCACCACAAAAGGCGCAGGGCACTAGGGGAAGATGATAAGGAGGATATAGACGAAGAACTGACCATGTCCGAATGAGAGGAGTAGGCTCGAGCTACAACTTCATCGATGGCGGAACTCTGTAGCACTGATCAGGATGAGGCTTCGAGGCGGATGAAGAAGAATATGTATCAGGTAACTATTTATATTTTTTGTGAAATTCTAAAATTTTCTTAAGTGCGCCATGCTTCAAGAGATACTGACGGCTCAAATATTCTAGCAGACAGAGGCTTGGGAGCAAGCTTTTAACAAGGCGCAGAAGGTGGCAATAAGGAAGTTAAAAGAGGATATTGATAATCTGGAGCTTGCTCGAGGTACCGAAGCATCGCTGGTTTTAGAAATTGGCATTATGAGGCGAGATCTGAGAACTATCAAGGATGATTGTAAGAGGAGACTTGAAGCTCAGCGTTAAAATCATACACGGGTATTGCACGGGTATTGGAGGTGAAAGTGGCTGAGAAGGATAGGGTTATTGCGGAACAGAAGAAAATCTTCCAAGGGCAGTATGATGATGAATGTGCTGATAATGTCAAGCTGAAGAAGTTCATAGAGGATTTGGGGTATGATCCTAAAACATTGCAACGTTTCTCTACTACCCAAGATCCTATTGCTGACGATGCTGCCCAGGCTGATGGAGTAGATAGAGATGTTGCTGCTATAGGTTCGAGAGCTATCTTGGAGACTCCAACGATTGAAGAAATTGCTGCTGGAAATGTGACGGATGTGGTCGTGGATGCTGCTGGGTCGAATCCTTCAGTTGGGGGTTGTAGACATGTTGGCGAGGAGCCTGTAGGAAAAGATGGCGTAGCCACTCCGATATGAGATATTAAATTGGGCATTCCAGAGTGTTTTTTCTGATTTTTCTGTTGGGTTGTAATATATGAACAATATTGACCTTGTTTTGCACTTGATCTTTGAACTTGTGAATGCTTTGAATTGCTGATATAGACTGTACTGAAACTGGCTTGTGTTAACTTTATTTGTACTGAATTGCTGTTCTAGATTCCTTATGTATGCTCTGAACTTGATTTGAATTAATTTTTGTTGTACCTGATTCTCTGATATATACTGTATTGAAACATCTTGTTGAAATTTATGTATGCTTGTATCTACATATGTTGTAAGTGTAGAATTATTGTAAAGTTATCAAACCTTGAAGAGCTTCGAGATGGTATCGCGAGAGTTCAAGGAATTAAATGGATTTTCAACGTCAGATCTAGGTTAAAGTGGATTGTGGTCGCCCCCAATGGACTCTTGAGGGTCTGGTCTCTTGACCATTCATACCCCTCGAGTTTGCTCGAATATCAGAGACTTGAAATTTTTTAAGGTCGCCCCCAAGTATCAGTCGGGTCGAAGGTTGACATGATACTTAGAGTAATTCAGGAAATTCACTGGACTTCGAAGGCCTGAGCCTAATTGAATTAGAATGGGCTCACCCCCAATGCATTCCCGAGGGTCCGGTCTCTTGACCATTCGTACTCCTTGAGTTTGCTCAAATATTGGAGACTTGAAAAATTTTAAGGTCGCCACCAAGTATCAGTCGGGTCAAGGGTTGACATGATACTTAAAGTAAACCAGGAAATTCACTGGAGTTCGAAGGCCTGAGCCTAATCGAAGAAGATCGTGTTCGCCCCCAATGTATTCTAGAGCGTCTGGTCTATCGACCATCCTTGAGTAAACCTGGAAATTTTCTAGACTTCGACAGCCTGAGCCTAATCGAAGTAGAATGTACTCACCCATAATACATTCTCAAGGGTCCGGTCTATCAACAATCCTTGCCCCTCGAGTTTGCTCAAAATTGGGAGTTTGAAAATTTTTAAGGTTGCCCCCAAGTATTAGACGGGTCGAAGGGTTGACACGATACTTTGGCTTAACCATGAAATTTACTGGAAAATAGGAAACGAAGTTCAGAGGGAAGAAACTATTGATTAATTAGTTTATGTTTACATCAGGTAAACAAGATTGAGGCCGTAGCCGATTGTAAGAGACTAGTTGCATTATATTCCATATATTTAGTAGAGGCTCTTCGTCTTCTGTCATGAGGTAATGTGAACCCTTGTCGGTTTTATCATATACGACGTAAGGTCCTTCTCAAGACTCAACTTGTTTTTCGGCATTCTGAAGCTTCGAGGATTGTGTGACCCGTCGAAGTACAAGATCTTCGATGTTAAAACTTCAAGGTCAAACTCTCCTATTGTATGACTTCTGCAGTGATAGATGGTAACGGCTGAAGTTGGCGATGGTTCGGTCATTGGTTTCATCGATCCATAACATGTTACATCCGAGTTCATACTCATTGTCTTCATCTGGGAGGTTAGGGTCTCGTGTGGGAACTTCGAATTTAGTAGGGAGTACTGCTTTAGTACCATAGGCAAGAAGGAAAGGGGTGCAGCCAAAAGCTTTTCTTGTTGCTGTTTGATAAGCCCATAAGACATGCTATAATTCCTGAACCCATCGTCCTTTCTTTGCATTGATACATTTCTTGAGACTGTCGACTATTGTTTAATTGATGCCATCGATCTGACCGTTCCCTTGGGGGTAGTAAGGTGTTGAGGGGGAGAGGATGATGTTGTACTTCTTGAAGAAATTTCTGACTTTGTTTCTAACAAACTATGGACCATTGTCACATCGAATCATATAAGGGATTCTGAAGCGTGTAATGATGTTTTCTCATAAGAATTTAATGACTTCTTCTTCTCTGGTCGACACAAAGGTACGACATAGACCCATTTGGTAGAATAATTTATTGCAACAAGGATATTCTCTCAGCTGCCAGAAGCTTTGGGAAAAGAACTAATGAGATCAATGGCCTAGCGCTTGAATGGCCAAGAGACTTGACTGAAATGAAGGAATTGTGAAGGGCAATGGATTTCATTGGCATGGCGCTGACATTTGTCGCAATATTTACGTATTCTTCGGCTTACTTTTTCATATTGGGCCAGAATAAATCTTGAGAGACTGCTCTAAGGGCCAACGATCTACCGGCAGTATGAGCACTACAGGTACCTCCAAGGAGTTTGGATAGGATTGTAGAGGCTACGTTTTGATATATGCATCAAAGGAGGATGCCATTTGGGGATTTACGTTGTAACTCACGTTAAAAGATGGTGTATCAGTGACAGTTCTCTAATAATGACCGTTTGGCTTTAGGATTATCTGGGAGGGTAGAATTGTTGAAGTAATTGAGGAATGGTATTCGCCAATCGTCTGGATCGAGACTTTCACCCCTAGTATTGATGGTATTGACTTCCTTCTGGTCGATACTTTGGCGTTCGAGTACTTCGATATGGAGGGTTCAGGATTTGGATTGGCCTAACATAGTTGTTATATAGGCGAGAGCATCAGCGTGTCTGTTTTTTCCACGGGGTTAGTGGGTAATAGAAGATTTTTTAGGGAAACGGTCCATACGCTAGCGGACGATGATAGAATATTCGGCCACGCGACCGTTGGCTTGATTCTCACCGGAGTACTGTCTTTGAATGGGTTGGGAATTTGCGAAAACTACATGTTTTGGGATGCCGAGGTCGAGTGTGAGGTTGAGGCCATGGATCAAAGCTTCATACACAGCCTCGTTGTTGGAGCACTCAAAATTTAACTTAACTACCTTCTCTATTCGATCATTGGTAGGTGTAACCAAAATGATACCTATCCCCGAACAATTAGGTCCAGCAGATCCATCTATGAAAAGTTGACAACCTGTGTTAGGGTTCCATGGGTCGGTAGGCTCGGGCTGGTCTTCTGGTAGGTCGTCTTTGTATTTCTCCCGGTCGATTTTTCGACCGGGAAGTCAGCTAGGAAATCGATGACTGCTTGGCCTTTCTGGGATATCTGCTTCTCAAATGTGATATCATGTTAGCCAAGATAAACAGACCACTGTTATACTCATCTAGATTTGTCATTCTTGCTGAGTACCTCTCAAAGGGGATAACTTGTTATAACACGGATGGGGTGAGCTTGGAAATATGGTTTGAGTTTGTGGCCCGAATAGACGAGGGTGAGGGGCAAACACTCAACTTCCATGTATCAATTTTCTTTAGGTGTCAAGGTTTTGTTGATAAAATATATAGGATTCTCGATGCTTAATTCGAGTCAAATGAGGACTGAACTAATAGAGGTATCGGTGACCGTGAGGTATAAGGAGAGTGTTCCACCATCGATAGGGGTTTCGATAATGGGTGGTTGACCAAGGTATATGTTTAAGTTTGAGGAAGGCCTGTTCATAGTTGGGCGTCCAGTTAATCTCAGGGTTGTTTTTCATTTTAGCTTTGTAGAAGCCTTGGTCGCGTAAGAGAGAAAAGAGCCAAGCGCAACGGTCTGAGGATTTAGAATTGAAACGGTTGAGAGCTGCCATTTTATTAGCCACTTTTTGAACATCTTTTTTGGCTCGGGGCAAAGGTATGTCGATAAGGACTCGGATATGGGTAGGGTCGATCTTGATACCTCGTTTGCTTATAAGATGGCCTTAAAATTTACCAGACGAAACACCAAATTGGCATTTGTCTGGGTTAAGTTTCATGTTGTATGTTCGAAGTATCGAAAAGACTTTGGCTAATTCCTGGATGTGGGTCTCTTTTTGAGACTCTTGCATAACATGTTATCGATGTAAACTTCAACCAACTTGCCAAGCAAGAGTTTAAACATGGTTATTACGAGGCGTTGGTAAGTGGTACCGACATTTTTAAGGTCGAAGGGCATGACATTGAAGCAGTAAAGGCCTTGTTCAGTGATGAAAGAAGTTTTAATTTGATCCACAGGAAGGAGGGGTACCTAATTATAACCCGAAGTTACATCTATCATTGACAGGCGCTCGTGTCCAGTAATAGAATCGAGGTGTACTGAAATTATCGGTAGGGGGAGGCTGTCCTTCGATGTGTGCCTGTTGAGGTCTATGAAGTTGACGCAGATTCTAATCTTGCCATTCTTTTTGGGAATTACAATAATGTTTGATTTCCAATCAGCATACTTGACCACTCTGATGAAACCCGCGGCTATGAGCTTGTCGACTTCGAGGTTTACAGCTTCTCAAAGTCGTAGTGCCAATATACGCTTCTTCTGCTTTACCACTGTAGAGTGGGGGATAAGGTCGAGGCCGCGACATGCTAAATTAGGGTCGACACCTGGCATCTCCTGGAACGTCCATGTAATCACGTCTTTGTTTGCTCGAATGAATGACCGTCGAGTTCAATATAAATAATGGGTTTGATGGGTGAGATGGCGGGTGCCGATGGTATGGAAACATAAGGAGGTAGTGATTGCTATGGGAGTCTGACGAGTTCCCAGGTCTGATCGATCTCCGGATACTCGCATAAACTGGTGAGGCGTTGAGAGCCTTTTAAATCCCATGTACCACAGGGGATAGTAAAGCAAAGGGTCTGATGATAGGTCAAAGTTATGGAACGCATGGTATAGAGCCAGTCACGCCTGAGGATACCATAGTATTCAGACTTCTTATAGATAACAAGAAAATTGGTTTGAAGTGCAGCAGGGCCGGTGGTGACTGGGAGGCTAATTCGACCAACGATAACTTTTGTAGCCCCATTAAAACCTTTTTGTTCAATATTGGCGGCAGTGATGAGGCCTGCTTTATTCATGGCTTGGACGGCCTGCAGGAAGAGTACATCGGCTGCACTTCCAGTTTTGATAAACATGGTGTGAGGACGAGGTGTTCGACCTTAATCATGATGACTAAATGGTCGGAATGAGGAAAACGAACATGCGATGTATCACAGTCGATAAATGAGATACCTTCGGGTCGAGAACAAAGGCTTGATTCTAGCAGGAGGGCGGGCAGCTTCTCTTGGTAAGTAAGTTTTTAGCATTCTTCGACACGCTTGCGCTTACTCTTGGAATGACCGCTATCAATATTATTTACTTCAATGAAATGAAGTTGTTAGATGTGGACCTCGGCAGGGTCGACTGAAAGGGCGGGTTGAGGTAGCTGGGAAGGTCGGCAACATACTGTTGTAGACGACCCGCCTTGAGTATTATCTCAAGGAAGTGCTGCAGGGCGATACATTTGTTGGTGCGGTGATAGTTAAACTTGTGGTTGGCACAGTAAGGTTTGCCTTGTTTGAACTCAATGGGGAAAGAGATACGCCATATAGGGTCTGCCTGTATCATTGTTAGAAGGGTTCTGATGGGGGCAGTGAGTCTAGGTAAGACTAGCTTTAGCCATTTCTTGTAACCTTTTGCAGTATTATCAGAGTAAGGGCATTTGTGGCACACAGGCTCCTGTGATACGGGAACGATCAGGGTTACAGGAGTATCAGTAGGGCCAAGTAGGGATTAATTTGGGTTAGAGGTCGAAGGCTGCCCCTGTTTATGTATTCCCGGAGATGTTCAAGGTCGATATAGCCATTGACATTTGATAGCATCTCCTCGACGGTTCGAGGTTTATGGAGGACCAGGTACTCTTTTACACGGCTGCTATCTGGCAAGGCATTCAAGTATACGAGTACAGCGTTCGCACAGTCGAGGTTTTTAACTTTGCGCGACTCATCAAGAAACCTCTTAGTGAAGGCCTCAAGTGTTTCACTGGGGGATTTTCTAAAATTTAAAAGGGCATCGACTCTGACCTCTCAGTCTTTGTTGAAGGCAAATTGGGCGATGAAAAGGTGGGATAGTTGCTCGAAACTTTGAATAGAACCACTGGGAAGGTTATGGTACCATCGAAGAGGGTTATCTATGAGGCTTGTAGGAAAAAGGTGACTCATCAGATGGTCAGCTGCAGAGTAAAGACAAAGGGCATTTTAGAATTTGAGGATCTGGGATTGGTTATCGGTGTTTCAGTATTTACTAATTTTTGGGGCTCAGAAATTAGGAGGGACCTCGATAGCGAGGAGCTTGGGATAGAGGGGGTTATTCAACTGACTCCGTGAGTTCGGAGTTGGGCTCGCGCTGACGTAGATGACTGGTTGGATTTCGTAGTCGAAGTCCTATTGTGCATAATAGACAGGATGAGGGGGGATCGATGGGTTCGAGGGTGATGAGGCCAAGTATTCGGTATGTTTTTGACACTGCGCTCCCCGTGGAGCTCTCGGGCAGGGCGGCGTTTATGGTGACTGGATGAGCGAATGGTAAAGTCAGAGGAATCCTCCATGGGGTAGATGCCAAGACGGGTAGAGCCAGTGGGGGGAATAGTAGGGGGAGAACCCTCAACGCCGATATGGACTAGGGGTACTTCTAGATATGGTAGAGTCCCCAGTCGAACATAGGTAGACACGCGCGATGGAGCTGGTGCTCAAGACGGTAAAGAGACATCTAAAGGTTGTAGTCGTTACAGCTCTCGGACTGTGTTGCGCAAATCATTGATGGCATGGTTCTGTCAGTCAGTATTATCCAAACGGCGATGTCATTCAGCTTCAAACTCTTATCGGTGCTTTTTGCGTTCCTGGTGCAGTTGTGTTTGGTGTCACTCCTCGGCTTGGATGAATTGCTGGGAAAGTAGGGTTAGCTGGGCGGCCACTCCGTCGACAGAGTTGCTGGCATTGGTGGAAGTAGAATAGAGGGTGGGGGCCATTAGGAATGATTTGTAGGAGTTGGAAAAGGGATAAAATGAGGTAAGGGAGATTTGTAGGGTGGGTAAGCATAGACGACGCCAAATGTAGGGACCTAACCTCGTGTAGGGGGGAAGTTGGCTCTTATACCACGAGTTTATCTTCTATCAAAGGATTCAAGAATATAATCTATAGTACGAATAAGCTATTGACAATATACTTGCGTCGAGGCCTAAAATGGGTCTCTCCACGACCTCTAATGAGGATTTTTAAGAGATTGTATATTACAGTCGAGTAGTCGAAGGTTCGTGTACTGTGTGCTTTACAGGTAGGTCGACGGTAAACTACAAGGGTTCAAGGGAGAGATTTCGTAACCCCTCCTTATTCCCCATCCCTCCTATTTATAAAACATAGGAAGGGATGAGTCATCAAGGTAGGTCACATTACAAGTATATCCTCTGGGTATCGGGTGGGTATCCCAGAGTTGGTGTTGATGCCGGAACTGTCGGTTCTGGAACTATGTTATGATATTGTTGTTGTTGTTGGTTCTCTCACTGTAGCTGCAAGGACCAACAGCGACGCCGTTCTTGTCTAGTGAGCTGGCAGTCTGACACGTCTTTGAAGTGTTTCTGATGCTGTTGTGGAGTCGAGGCTTCATCTTTGAAGCATCATCTTCGTGTATTCTTGGAAAGCTTGTTTATGGATTGAATGGGCTCTGAGGTTTGTATGTAGGCTTCGATGTAGCCTTCTAGTGTTCGACTGGGGTAATAGGCTACGAGTACACTACTACAAGTATCTTTTGAGATCCTGGAAAGCCAATTCACAGTCTGGTATCCAAATAATTCCTTTAGGTTATTTCTAAGACACTGAGGCTGGGATCCCGAAAAGAAGGAGGTAAATTTTTTTTTCATCGATCAAAGAATTTGGAGATGAATCTATGAAGAGCCACCATTTTTCCTACAAGCTTTTGAGAATCTTTTTTGGTTTGTAGTGATGGCATAGCAATGAGTGCATTGATTTGTACCGGATCTATTCTTATGCCCCTCTTACTAGCCTGATTCTCGTGAAACTTCCCCGATACAACACCAAAGTGGCATTTTATTGGGTATAGTTTCATTTGGTAAGTATGAAGGATGCCAAAGATGGTTTGTATATTGCTATAATAATCCTCCCGTTTTAAGCTTTTGCAGATCATATCGTTGATATATACCTCCATGATATTGCCTAAGTGATCTTTAAACATTTAAGTGACAAGCTGCTGATAATTGGCTCCTGCTTTTTTAATCTAAAGGGCATAACTATGTAACAGTAAAGAAATTGTTTTGTAATAAATGTTGTCTTCTCCTTGTCTTCTTCGGTAAAAGAAACTTGATTGTAACAGGAAGCTGCATCCATCATCGAATAAAGTTTATGGCCGGCTACGGAGTTGAGGAGATGAGGAATCAGAGGGAAGAGAAAGTTATCTTATGGTATAAATTTTTTTGGCTCAGTAAAATCTACACAGACTCTGATTTTCACATTCTTCTTTGGGACAGCCAAAATTTGTGTGACCCATTTTGGATATTTGGCTTCTCGAATGAATCCGACGCGAAGGAGTTGTAGGGACCTGACTTCTTGAGAAGGGGAAGTCAGCTCTTACACCACGGGGTTAATCCTCTATCGCAGGAATGAAGTATATAATCTAGAATACGAATAAACTATAGACAATATAATTTTGTGGAGGCCTGGAATGTGACTCTCCACGAACTCTGATAAAGATTTTTAAGAGTGTTTATATTTCTGCCGAGTAGTCGGAGGTTCGAGTACTGTGTTTTACAAGGTGGTCGAAGGTAGACTATAAAGGCTCGGAGGGGAGTTTGCTAACCCCTATTTGGTTCCCCATCCCTCCTATTTATAGAACATAGGAAGTGTTGAGTTACCAAGGTTAGGTCACCTTTCAAGCATACTATCCGGGTATCATCCGGATATCGAGCGAGAATCCAGGATTAGGTGTTGACGTCAGAAATCTCGGGTATGTCTTTGTCACAGTAGCTGTCTGTCAGTTCTATCACTGTGTACTGACACTGTAGCCGTCTACTGTCCCTGTCACTATTACCAATTGAACCGACAATAACGTCGTTCTTAACTAGTGATCTGGATGTCGTGTTACACTTCAACCACGTACGGATATGGTCGAAGTGTTTTTTATGTTGAAGTGGAGTTTTCTTCGAGCCTTGTTCAGAGTCGAGACTTCTTCTTCGAATAATCTTTGGGAGACTTATTTAAGGATTGGATAGCTTCGAGACATTTGAGTAGGCATCGAAGTAGCCTTCGAGGGTTTTTCTAGGGTAGAAGGCTGTGAGTAGGCTACTACAGGAGTTTTTCTATTTCTTCATTAACTACTTCACGAAGACAGGGGGCTAAATTACGATGCTTATATATAACTACTTTATTGTCTAGAAGGAGGTTGAGCCTGTGGCATGCAATCGATGGATTGATGTCGGGCATCTCTTGGAAAGACAATACAAAGATGTCGACATTTTTCTTTAAAAGTTATAACAGGGTTTCTCTTTTCTCAAATGATAGTTTTAAACCAATAATGGTATTTATTTCTTGTCCATCAAGTTCTATGGATTCAACCGCCTCAGTGTCATGTTGTTCAAACATTGGAGGTGGCTCTTACTGGAATTGCTATGCCTTAAGAAGTTTTGCTATATAAGAGTTTGTGGTTGTATTTTTGCACATTCTAGCTACAACTTGAGTGTCTTTGATTTCATAAACTATGCGATATGTTGGAAATCGTAAGGCCAGATGATATCTCGATGGTACTGCCATAATAGAATGGCGCCAACTTCTTTCTAAGATCCCCAAATATTTTGATTCAGCATCGATGATGATAAATTTAACAAAGATGGTTCCTGGTCCTGCTTGAACATGCAGTGTGATCTCTCCCAAGGCTGATTCTTTAGAACCGTTAAATCCTATAATAGTTGTTGTCGAAGCTTTGACCAAATCCATGAGGCCTTGAACATTGATTGCCCTTTTGTATAATGCGCCTGATGTACTTCCCATATCAGCAAGAAGTATGTGTAAGCAGCCCTATCCTACTTTGAGCATTATAACCTATGGCTCATCATGAGGACATTTAATATGGCGGATGTTGCAGTCTTCGAAGGAAATGCGATATGGACGTTTGGCTTTGCTGAAGCTGGGTAGAAGTTACGTTAATTTTTCTAATGATATCATCTAGCAGCAGTTTGTGATTGGGTCATCTTACTTTCTCTTTTTTCCCTTCTCAATTTTAATCATAAAAGGATGGCAAGCTTGACCTTGTCCTTGCTCTTGTTCATCCTCTTTTATTTTCATCTCCTCGTCGAGAAACTTCTCAACATCGACTAGGTACTCATGTAGTCTTCCTGCGAGTAGAATACGTTAAAAGATCCGTATCAGAGAGTAGCAGTTGTAAGTCTCATGGCTATGTACATTAGGATGGGGATGGGTCTATCTAATTTCCTGTCTCTCTTCCTGATATTGTTGGTGGCCTGGTCCGTCAACACTGTTTAGAAGTAATATTACGCGTTGGCTTTGGATGTGGCGATGAAAACGCATCATTGGCAGGAATGACAGTGGAGTTTTTAATTTTATCTTTCTTGGACTGCTCGAGTTCGATATAGTTATTGACAATATAGATTATTTCAGTTAATATCATGGGTTTGTGAAGGGTAAGTCCTTTTTGAACTTTAGAATCGATGTGGAGTGCAGAGGTAAATGCTAGAACGACAATTTTGGGATCTGAATTCCCAATTTTCCTTCTTTCTTACAGGAAGCGTTTGTAAAATCTAGATAAGGTTTCTTTCACACCTTGCTCGAAAAGGAATAATGAATCGACTGTTATTTCCCATTCCTTTGCATGCACATAATTTGACTCGAAGGGCTACTGTAACTAGCGAAAACTGGTAATCGAGCCTTTGGGAATAGAATGAAGCCACCTGAAAGGTTCTTCCTTAAGGCTCATGTTAAGTAGCTGGCATAACATGTGATCAAGTTTGGAGTATAATCAAACTACTATTTTAATGTGACGGACGTGGGTAAGAGAATCATTGAGTCTTGCATATTGATGAAACTTCAGTATGTAAAAATTATCTGGAATCAGCATGATTTTGAGATAAAGGGAAATAAGGTTTGTTTCGATCCTATCGAGAACAGATCTTCAGCTAGGATTGTCATAATGCATAGCTTGAATCCTATTATTCAGATTATCCATGGAGATAAATTATTGCAGAGTATTTAGTGTGGCTAAAACTTAAGTATTAAAGTCACCTTGTACTTTAGGTCCCAACCTATCTCTCACTGGTCGCCTCACAAGAGGTGGTGGGGTTTAGTGACGTGTATGTCGACTTCCTTGGGTGGTCGATGCTGATGAGGTATGACTAAAGTTTCGATAAGCTTTATCTTGGTTCCTTGATCGAGATCTAGAATTTCAAATTCGCTCTTCTCATGGTAAGTTTTCTTTCTGGGAAGCTTTCGATTGATGATCACTTCGGCCATGGGATGGTGACGCTTGACGGACAACGAATCGATCTTGATGTCTTTGCAAATTTTCTATTTCTTTCTGATAGGTCTGGCTCTGCTATTCCAAGGCCTTCCTCCTTTCGTCTCTTTCAATGCTTGGGAGTGGATTCACTAATCTTTGAGCCTCTGGACCCTGCCTGATTCTATCAGCTTTTGAAGTTCGACTATCACATTTTACAGATCAATGGCTTCTAGAAAGGTGGGTACGGGGTTTATATCGTGGTTCCTTTGAGTACTGGGGGTACTTCTGAGGTTCAGAATTGTCATGGGACTGCCTAAAATCACAGTTGGTAAAGAATAATATGGTATTCCCACAGATGGTGGCAATTGTAATGACGTGTTTTCCGGATGGTAAAATTTGCCAATACTTTAGTAAGGAAATTGTAACTATAAACCTGGACAAGCTAGATTTTATGTAGAAACTCAGTCAAACTTGAGAAAAACTACGACCTCGAGGAGGATTTAGGTATTAAAATCCAATTGGTACTAGTTTATTATAATTGATAAATAGTAAGGATGTGGGAATATGGAAGAATAGAAGAGTTGCGGATCAGATTAGTGTATGCTCTGCCTGTATTTATAATAGATATAGACATTTACAAAAATAAACAGTTTCCTATTTCGGTGGGCAGTGGGGGAACTTTGCGGATCTTCTTGTAATGGCCCTCTTTGACCAAGCATAACGGCTACTTTAGTGGGTCGAGATCTGTAGTTACAGATATGACATCTTCTCGAATGATAGAATATATTTGACTTGGTTTTGCTAACTTCTCCTTGTCGAATCCGGGGAATATATAGTTGCATATTCCCCATATTCGACAAGGAGAAGCTAGCAAAAATCAAGTCAAAGATATTTTGTCATTTAAGAAGATGTTACATCTATAACTACAGATCTCGACCCACTACAGTAGACGTTACGCTTTGTCAAAGAGAGCCATTACAGGAAGATCTGCGAAGTTTCCCTACTGCCCACCAAAATAGGAAATCATTTATTTTGTAGCTACTCGTATCCATTATAAATGCAGGCAGAGTATACGGTAATTGTACCGTAGACTCTACTATTTTCTTCTATCATTCACATCCTTATTGTCTATTAGCAATTGTAATATAACTAGCACATATTGGATTTCACTACAAAATCCTCCTCGAAGTCGTGGTTTAACTCAGGCTTACTAGGTTCCTACATAAAATCTAGTGTATCTTAATATCGAGTTGCAATCTCCTTATAAAAGTATTGGCGAGGTTTACCATCCGAAAAACACGCCATTACAGGGTGCCAGGTCAAAAGTGAAACCAATGGGTTACATACCTTGGTTAAGGCAACCGGTATATAACTCATTATATAATAAACATTTATAAAGTAGTTTGTGCCAAGTACAATAGTTCTGATATTTACTTTTGAATATTAGTTAGAAAAGGTCACAATGTCCACATTAAAAAGGTTAGTTGATGGCCCAAGCTTTAAAGCAGTATCATATAAAAGATATCGAGTTAATGGGTATGTATTTTACACAAAAGATTAAAAGAGCTGTAAGACTACTTAGAACAACGGGGTCAAAATGAAAGCAATGGCTAAATTCAGATCTAGTAGTAGAGATCAGAATCTAATTCAAGAAGAAGCCACATATTATGGAGTAGTCAGAGAGATAATTGAACTAGATTATTATGACTTCAAGCAAACTATATTCTATTGTGATTGGGTGCAGATTGAAGACAAAGTTAACGGATGCAAAATTGATCCAGAGAAAAATGTAACGTTTGTGAATTTGGTTAGGCCAAAAACAATTAAAATCAACCAGATGAACCATTTTATCTTACATCTCAAACTTCGCAGGTATTCAATTGCAAAGATCCAAGTAAGAATGACTGGTATGTCATTATTGATACTCTGCAAAGATTAACAAAGGACATTGACGCTTACAAAGACCAACTAGTTCCTGAGGCAAGAACCCCAGCTTCTTCGACAATGTCAATGTTAAAATGATCTCGTAGATGAAGATGAAGAAATTGCTGAAGGAACAATGGGTGTAAAAGAAAATTGGTTTTCTCATTTATTATTATGATGTGTCTGATTTTATGGAATAGGATGATATTTCCTTTGATTCAAACATTTTGCTTATTAAATACAATGTTTTACAGAATAAGATTATTTATTTTATTATATTATTGACTTTGTTATATAACAACAAATTTAAGGTATATTCAATTCTTCAAATAATGCATTTCTAAGTTAATTTTCATTATTTCTTTACATTTTGAATCAAAAAGTTGTATTTTATACTTATTAATAAAATCTTTAAATTTTTTCCATGTATCAGGATGCCGATATCATCAGGAAGACGCCCTCTGTCATAAGACCAAATGGAAGACTCTTCTAATCGTGCACCCCAAAGGGCATCCACATCACCAGGTATTAATCGCATGTTTTTGACGTTTTAGATGTTAAATTGCAGAGCCTTGCTGTGAGTTGACAAGCATTCTTGTAACTTATAGTTTTGGTTTCGTGATTACATGGTTACCTTAGTTAAAAAAAAATCTAGAACATGGAAATTGATTTTAGAGAGTCTTGCATAGTGGAAGGCTTATTGTTATTGTAAGAAAAAAAACTGCAATTATAGAGAAGGTGCAAAATAGAAGGCAGACGATGAATATACCTCTGCTAAGGACACTATGAGTGGTAGGGCAGAGACCAATTACTAGGCACTAAAGGTAACAATGGTATGGTATTTTGGAATGTCCATACTATCCTGAAGTTTATTATTATCCATTGTTTCTAAAAGGACTTGTTCATGTTTTGTTCACTCATCTATGGCTTGAGTTATGCTTCCTAAGTTGCCTCTTTGCTACTCAACAAAGGCCTCCCTTGGAAGTTCAGTATAAGATGAATTAACTGCTTGCATTATCTTAGTTCTATAAACTAAGTGACACATATATTTAGAGAAGGGAATAAAGCTACTGATAAGCTAGCTAATATGTGTGTTTACATTGCCCCCACCCTCTGCACGTGGACTAAAGATCCTAATTTACTTTCTTCTGATCTTTTTTGTATTTTTTATGATTTCCCTTATTTTTAAGTTTAGGTGAACACCCCACTGGGAATTGTTAGAGGATATACGAGATCTTATAACCATGTCCATCCTTGTTCCTAAGGTTTGGGACTCTCTTAAGCTCTTTTTGTATTTCTTTTTTTTTCCTATTTAATATATCTGTTTAAACAGGTCTAGAAGGGTTCTAAATTTGATTACTTCACATTGTTCAATGCTCTCTTTCAAAGGCATCCCTTATTAGATGGCTTCTAAGGTATTTAGACCTCACCTTAATTTTACCTTTTGTATTTCTTATCTATCATGGTTAGGAAGTAACTCTAGTATTTAGCCTATCAAATGAAACTTACATACTCGTGGTATTATTTTTAGGCGCTAAAAAGTTACATGGGAAGCTAAATACGGTTTTTGAATGTTAGTTATAGTTTAAACTATATTTATGAAAGTTCAAACCGTATTTATTCAAGCTTAGGCCATATTTGTGCGAGTTTACAGCTTAACTACAAAGACAGTATATAGTAGAGATCGTGAAGCAAGCAAAAGGTGCATGGCCATTTATAGAGTAGTTGTTGCTAAAGATTGTTTTAAGTTCTATTTGGATGAACTATATACAAAATTTTGAATGAATATGTTGTATATACTTTATCCTTTTTATAATAAAATGGAATTCATTTTCTTTCATATGGTACTTTCTTTTTATGTTATTCCACTTTATACAACAAATCAAGGATAGTGAATACAACGAATTTATTTTAGTTGTTTCATAAATAGACTTTCCAGGAAAATTTGTCGCAAATAAGCAACAAAATTAGCAACCAACCAAAGTTGTCATAATACCTATTTTGGGATACTACATTTAAGCATGTTTGCGACGGTTCTGAAATGACGCAAATTATCGACGGAGAGAGACCGTTACAAAATTTATGCATTATGACGGGACTTTTTTGTCAAAATATATAAACGATGGCTCATTAACGATGAGAATCGCGACGGTCTATAACCCTCATAAAAGAGCATTAACGACGGTTTTGGCCTGTCATAAAATTAAGTTATTCGTATAGTAACTATCATTCGTTCTAGAGTCTCTAACATTTGTTTCCTTAGAGGTTGTCATTTATTCATTACACTTTGTCATTTGTTCATATATTTCTTATCATCAGTCATAAGTTATTTTTCTTTAACTTTATCATTTGTTCAGAAGCCTTTGTTATTTGTATTTCTGAATTTTTACATTTGTTGTTGATAATTTGTCATTGTCATTTTTTGTTAAGGTCATTAATGTTTATATTAAAGCCCTGATTCAATTTTTTGATTCATAATATCGTGTCTGCACAGCTAAAGAAAGGATTGTGTTGACAGATGTGTATTCGGGTCAAATTATAGACAGGTGTCAATGTTTGGACTCGGGTTATGTCTTCTCGAGAAGCTATAGAATTGAAGAAAAAATCAAATTGGGTACAAATTACTTCTGTGGAATGGGATTCTACAGTTTCGTGTTAGTTCGATCGAGGAGATTTAAAAGTGAAGAATTCAAAATTAATGCTCCTTCCTTAGAATCTCAATGGCAAGCACTTGTTCCTTTGTGTTATATCATTTATGAAAAGACAAACATGCATCTACGATTCAATGGTTGGTGCAAAAATTGCAATTGCAAAAAAGAAGAAGATGTATCCCCTAGACACCAGCTTATTCAAGATCAGTTATCAATGATGCTCCCGAGAATATTTATATGGACCAATTTTACTGATCGTAGGCGCCCTACTGGTTTAGAGGTAAGCACTTATGGTATTAACACAAGTTGGACAACACATTTTGGGGAATGTCCAATACAGCCAAATTGTAATAACTGCGGGATCTATATGCTTTTATTTTTGGACAATATCCTAAGGGAGATGAGATTTCTAGATTAGATAAACGGTGATAAATATCGTTACACAATTGTTAATGATATATTGAGGTTGGGAGTTGAGATGGAGGCTAATTTGTAAGCTTTAACATCCATTTTGTTGTAAATTATAATTTTTGTAGATTTGTAAAGTTATAAGCAGTTATGAATATCATTTATTTATAAAATATTTATCATTTGTAGTTTATTCTTTGTTATCATGTGATGAAATATTTATCATTTGTTAGAAGAGAGTTAAAATGAAATGTATGTCTAGTTGAATGTATGTTATTTTTTGAAATATATGTCATCCATTTATAACTAGGTTATCATTATTTATACATGTTTTGTCATTAGTCATTCATCATTCATCATTTCTTTTGTTTCCTACAATTTTTTAAAAGAATTTTATCTTTTGTTCTTGTCTTGTTAAGTTGTTCTGACACAAAAAGATTGTTTGACACGTCACGCTATTCTGTTTCTACTTATATATTAATTGAACTCTATATAAGTGAAGTTCTACTCCAAAATAAATCATAATCGATCCAGACTAACCACGCCCTTTACACAACCACTAGCCAGCAAGGGAGAAACGTCAAACTACGGAGGATGACTTTTCAGGGAGGTTTTTATTTTTAATTTACGAAGCTTAAATCAGCTATCAAAGACATTTACGATTGGATGGCTGCTAGTTTTATAACCATAGAGTTGAATCTTGAGTGCATTGTTGACATGGTTGAATCACTAGAGGAGATGGGAGATCTAATTGAGGAGATGTTGTCCGGTCTTGAATCATATATTTTCCTATCTTCTATAATGCTGCTATTCACTGGAATTTGTTGTTCGATTATCACTCTTTAAAATTTATTCATAGAGAGTTTATCATTCTTGAGCCATAAATTAATGTCATTAAAGATAATGAATATTACACTTCACTCTTACATATTTGACTACTTGTTATGATCTAGAGATTTTAACTTGGATATAAAATCTTGCAGCATCTCTGTTCTAACCTCGGTAATCCTTAGTTGAGTACAAGTTTTATTTGTAATAGTTTTCAGGATCTAATTTCTCCCTTGACCAAAATTTGTGATTTCTTCCACCATTGTCGATTGTGGCCTCCTAGAATTATCGGGCGTAGACGATTCTCGAAGTCAAATTTTGAACTGACAATGGTATTGTGGGCAATGGTAAATCTTCTATTGGGCAGTTTAAAGACTCCAGAAATAAGACCATAATTGTACTTTTTATCTCATCTACCCACACTCAAAAACCAAACCTACCAAATTTGCGAACGTATTGACAAAACCAGTAGTTAGGGTTGAGGCTTTTGCGTGAGGGATGAAGATCATAATTTTTACCGCACCAGCAAATAAGGGAATGCATCATTGGTAGGGAAGTATCTAATATTCAAGAACTAGATAGAACTGGAAGCAAGGGTGCAGGTTATGTAATAAGTACTCTATTTATGGCAGTGGTAATTCACACCAGTAAAGTGATAATTTCGTTAGAAAGAAATGACAAATACTAATAGGAGGATGATATTGTATTTATGGTGACAATTAAATACCTTACAATGATACTCTTTGTAAGAGCAAATGACAACTTAGCCGTTTTAATTTCAACAGCTTCTTTCGTATACAGTCGATGTGACAAGTCAATCTTTATTACTTAATTATACAACTAACAACTTAGCTTAAAGTCAGCTTTGATTTTGTTTACATCAAGCTATCAATCCAAAACATCCACGTGATTCCCGCTGCCCTAAGCCCTATGCCCTAAACCCCAGCCATAAGTAATTTAAAGTCCCAATGCAAGGCATTATATTCTCCCAAGTACATAAAACCCTAAACTCTTTTCAACTTCTCGACTATTCAAACCCTAAACTCTTTTCAACTTCTCAAGAAATATCGCATTCTGACTCTACTCGATTTAGCCATGTCACTTTGAACACTCCTCGAGATTGATTTGAGGCAGTAGGGATTCAGGAAGAATAGGGTAATGAACGTCTCTTCAAGTTGAATATAATTTGCCTAATAGAAAAGGATATCTCAGGTGTGAAGGCGCAACTACTAAAGGAGCATTACGAATAGCTCAAGGAGAAATTACGGGAGCCCGATAAAATAGACGATGAACTATATAAAGTTATCAAAAAGAAAAGAGAGCGTTTTGAAGAGTTCAAATTCTAAATCCGCTTCTTGGAAGATCAGATCTGTGTTTAAAAGTTGGACCAGGATAAACACAAGAAACTATGGGAGGAGTCAACTTCTAAGACTAGATGTCTCGAGTAGAAGATCAAGGCTATGAAACGCTATCTGGAAGTGGTTTCCATCTTATATGAAAGAAATAAACAAATGACAGTTCTGTAAAAAATTAGGGATACAAATAAACAATAAAGTCTTAATGAATAATAATAGTTAAATGATGAACTTAACAAAACTGATGATAATATATTAACAAACAAATGATAAATTCTATGTGAAAAAATGACATAAGAGAAACAAACAAATGAGAAATTCTCTTTAAACAAATACTAGTTATATTTAGATAAATGATAATTTTAGCAAAACTGACGATAAAGATCATACAAACAAATGATAAATAGATAAAAACTGCCCCACTTCAGAATTTTTACAAATGTTGAATAGAGTACCCAAAATCATCATCGCAAACTGATTGCACCATCTTTATCTGGGATGACAGGTGGCTCAGTGCTCATCGTAAAAGACGGTGTCATTATCAGACGTGTATTATCGTCAGATGGGATTGGCAGAAGTTTACAAGAATGACGATTGTGTTAGTTTTTTTAAGACCTACTTCAAAATTTTAGTTTGGTGACTAGACCAGGCATTTTTTCCCTTCCATTACTTTGCGTTCGAGGATGACCAGCTCGAACTATTGGTATAAGAGTACGAACACGTGGATCAATTTTTAAAATTTTCTACTGCCCTATTCCTCTGATATGAATCCATATCGGTTTATAAACAGTTTTGCATGAATCATTTGTGAAGTACTTTGAGACACGTGTAGTTGGATCAATAATAACAAGACTTAAAACGTGTACTCCATGTTCACAAGGTATCCCCATCGTTTGCCACCAACGACAAGAACAAATGCAATCTTCAATATTTGCGGAATCGGTTCTGCCATAACAAATAATTGGATAATGGAGATGTATCGTACGAACCCTGCTGGTTAGTGAATCTGCCACAAACTTTTTGCTCTCACAGTAATCTGTTGCCCATGGTGTTAAGCGAGCTTGACTCATCTAAGCTCCCTCCCTATACGTGAAGGACATTTCGAAACATATTCTACGCAATTCCTCAATAAACACATGGTTATGAAGATCTCTCACTTTTACAATAACATTATTCCAAATCTCGACATAATTAGTATAAGCCACTCTGTATCAGAACTAATGATAAAAAATTCTAAACAAATGAAAAATGGGTATAAAATGATTAGAAATTTATAAAGAGCAACTAAAAACGGAATAATAATGATCTAATGATAAATAATGTTAAAAAATGGCAAATAAGTATTCAAAAGGAGTAATGATGGCAAGTCTCAAAATAACAAATGGCAAGTTTGTCAATAGTGAATGACAACATACTTACTCATTATAATGTATAGATTATACCATGTTTCCTTGGGAATACCTAGTATGTATTGGAAACCCACTAGATTTGTATTTCGGATAACATTCATGTGTTTATCGAAATCAATGCTAGTTAGGGCCTCTACTACCATCTTAAATGTGATCCTCGTGCTTTCGAGGGTAATTTTAATATTGCTCGATATGTGGAAGGCACAAAATGTATGGATTGCAAATGGAAACACCTTAGGTACAACATTAATAATTCCAGGGGTCCTGTCGGAGATGATGACGAATCGAATGTCATAACCCTAGAAAATAGACCCAAATATATCTAGGAAGTATGTCCCACTTTCGATAGACTAGTCCGTTACTAAAAATATAAGTGGAAAAATATGATTGTTTAGGTCAATGGCGATGGCTGTTACTAGAGTCTCACGATATCTCTATTTTAAAAAAGTTTTGTCAATCACAATAACGCGTCTCAATAGTTTATATGTTTTTTTGGGAGGACCAAAACACTAAAAGCACCTTGTGAATCTCTTATCATTATAACTCGTAGTTTGTATGTCAAACACCAAATCTAGGTCAACCAACCTCACTTCTGCAAAGTAGCTTGTAAGTAGCTGAAATGCATGCTCAAAGCTGCCTCACATCCTAAATAATTACACTAGATCAAATGAAATTGTTGAACAGACAATTGATAAATATTAGAGGACAAATGACACAGTGCTTTGAATAAATGACATTCGATAAAATGATAAACATGGTTATACGAAAGATAGGTAATGCGGGAATAAATAATAACTCTGCGTGGGCCTTTTCTTTTGTACGCCAGGAAAATTGTATATTAAATCAATATTTTGATTATAGAAGCAGCCCATCAACTAAACGCTGCGTTATACACGTTCCCACCATCCATTTCTACTTTGATGCTTGTATGCATAAAGTAATAAGTACTTACTCTAAATAAGGTAGAACCGAGCAACCTTGTTGCGTAAATCCGCCAAGAACAATTATGACCTTTACAACGTACCGCGATTTTATATTCATTGCTCAGAACGTGTACGAAATATAACTTGTTTACAGCTGTATAAGCTCTTATGTGATTCTTGAGTACAATCTTATCTTGATATAAATCACCAATGTTAAAATCATTACTGAAGTCATAGATATCCTCTGTGTATGCAGCAGATTTGAACTAAAAATCCACGAGATCTTTTACCTATTCAGATAAACCGAAATTCAGCTGAACAAATGAGAAAAATGCTTCTTATCATGATGCTAATTTAATAAGAAATATTAAAATACACATTACAAATGACAAATTCTGCATGCTTACCTGAAGGTTTAGTTTGTCCAATAATAGGTTCGGGTTCAATTGAAAGAGGAACATTAGTTAATATAGGTTCATTTGAGAGATAAACATTTGATTAAGGAATACAGGGTTTATTTGAAAGAGGAACATCAATAGGGATAGTTTCAAAAGGTTTATTTGATTGAAGAATATTAGTTAACATAGGTTAATTTGAGTGATGAACATTTGATTGAGGAATACTAAGTTCATTTAAAGGAGGAACATCAGTATGGATAGTTTTAAAAGATTCATTTGATTGAAGAATATCATCCAGTAAAGGGCCAAACCTACGTGAATCAAGCCCTCTACCGTTTATTTTAGGGTAACCCACGTATTCAGGTTTAGGATCATAAAATAAGTTATGACGTAAAGGTCCCCCCGCTTTGGTGGTGGACACCCCTTTACCCGAACAAAAATCAAAAATAAAGTTCAAGGAGTTCTGGGAAGGTACCATACGCTCACTAATAATTCATATGTCAAAGGGTATGCCAGAATTGCTTTTATTAATATTAATCATTGCGGTAAAGTCTTGGACTGATGAAATTGTGCATGCACAACCATGAATGAAGTTGTACAGCTTACATTCCTCGTGATGGATTTTGTTTGTTTCTCCAAAGAGTCTAACGAAATATTCATATGATGAGTGCGCTCTTAGTGAGGTAAGTTTCGTACTTCCTCTGACATAACTAACAATTGATCTGATCTTTAAACGTATAGTATCCCCTCCAAAATAAACAATGGTATAAAGTTAACTCCATCCATCCCTTTAACAAATAATATAAATAAACAATTCTAGTGATAAAGTGGGCCAAAGCAAATGAGAAATATGACAATGCCAACGGAAGCAGAAGATAAATGATATAAAACTCAACTCTAGCCATCCCTCAAATAAATGATAGGCATCCCCAAAATAAATGACAGTAATGAACAATTCTTGTGATATAGTAGCAGAAAATAAATGATAAAAATAACACAAAAAAAATTGAAAATGATAAAGTAGTAAAAGAAAAATGAATTAAGTACAAAATATATCGTCTTGCATAACATTTTTCTTAAGAAAAAAACCATCAAATTTTGATGCAGATACAAAGTTAGAGATGATGGATACTTTTTTATAGAATAAGAAGAAGAAACTGCTTTGATTTTTAAGGTTGGCAGTTTATTTAGGGGGGAATCTAATCTTCCCTCTTATTACTATTTCTATTACTGTAGCAAATTAGACTACTCAACAACTTCAGTAGGGATAGTTTCTTTGTTCTTTATTAATTGTCAATTATTTTGCCAAAACTTTGTCATTTTTTCGAAAATCTTTATCATTTTGTTTCTATAACTATCATTTGTTTATAAATCTTTGCCATTTAGTAGTTTTATTACTGTAGCAGATTAAACTACTCATTAGCATTTAATACATAAAAATAGGGGTGACAGCTTGGGGGTAGTAGGTGGGACCAGTATCGATTTGGTAATTTTAATATCGATTTTGGAAGTGCCTTACCAAACTGTATTGATTTTGGAAAGTTGGTATCATTTAGTATTTATTCTCATAATTATCGAATCATGAGAACTTAAAGAGTGGTTTCACCAATAATGATAATACCCCTTAACTTATCATTAATTTTACGATTTGTGAAAGATACTAAAAAGTAAATAAGGTCGTTTGAAAATGGTATTCTAGGTTCCAAAAATGTTTTAGTCTGGCAGACCAACCCAAAACATCTCCTTAGCATACAGAGACCTCCCTACGGTCGGTGATAAATTTTTTTACCCTACAAAATCTTTATTAGTTCATACTCAATTTGCGATCCCACTTGACTGGGCTTGAGCTGAACTAAATGAGTCTGGGTTGTAGTGATATCTCAATAATAATAAAAAACCACCCAAACCATGCACCTCTCCAACAAATAAACACACATGGCTTCCACTCTAGTCCTCTCTTCCCTCTGAATCTCTTCCATTTTCCCCACCAAACTTACCCTCACAACCTTCCCATCTAAACCAATCTCCAAAACCACAGCACCCATCATCACTAAACTGCATGTAACATCACCCACCAACAAACCCACACTCATTTCCTCCTCAAAACCATCAGAAAAATAAAAGACCATCTTATTTGATAGTGGAGCTCAATGTGGAGATTTACTAGTTAATCTCATTATGGTTTTGACTCTGTTTTTGTTAGCATTAACTCTAGCAGCTGTTTCAAGAGCTTTCATTCTTAAGTATAGGTTCACAAATTTGAGGGTCACTGTTATTTCAGGCCTAACAGGTGAAGAGAGGAGCAATTTCAAGTATAAAGTTATTAAGGATGTTCAAGTTGTGTTAAGGTTTATTGGTGAATGGGGTGATATTATTGTTACATTGAAGGATGGTACAAAAGTAGACCTTAGAGTGCTACTAAATTTAGGAAGGTTTTTAAATATAGCTTAGCTATGGCCGGGTAGACGGCTATTTCGGAGGGCGGTGAAGCTGAGGCAAAATGGTTTTGAGGGAATTGTTAGTTTGGTGGTGGTGGTGGTGATGGTGATGGTGATGGTCTCATGTAAATTCCCTCTTTTAGATCCATACAACATTTATTTATTTTTTGATTAATTTTACTGGAACGTGTGAATGTTTGTATATGATTATTTATAATGTGATTGGTTTTTTTATTTATTTTTTGTTGTTGAAATTTCTGTAAAATATATAAAAAGTAAAGTTGACTCATACATAATGTTGAACTCTTTGTGGTTATTAATTGTGAATGAGATAAAAGGAAAACATGAATTTGAAGGAGTATATATTGTTCTAGTTGAGCCTTTTCATATTAAGAGTGCTTTAGTATTGAAATTTTTAGTATTGCTATAGACTTGTTGCTATCATTTAGGTGCTCTATTAGACTGGTATATTACACAATTTCTTTTGTAGAGATACATATATTAGAGCTCGACTCTTAAGACTGGTATATATTTAGCTTAGACTCGCTGTGATAGTTAATTGTTATCCTTGTATTGGAGTCTTGATTTGAGGATGATGACCTGTATCAAACCCATGGTAATCTATGAAGACTATAAATATGTTTGGAGAATGAATGTGAAACTATAAGTTGACTATAAATTGGTTATCCTATATTGGAGTCTTGATCTTAGGAAGATGTTGGATGTAAACTAAAATGTGAAGGATGAAATTGTCGAAGATTGAAATTGTCGATGTCGTTCGAACAAAAATGGAAGTTGTCCGAACGAGCTTCAGAGTCATTCAAACGAGAACTCTATTTTTTACGATTTAGAATGTTGTTCGTCAAAGTCATTCGAACGAGCTTGGACGTCGTTCGAGCGATTTTAAATGTCGTTTGAACGAGTTCTTATGTTACTAGGGCTAGAGACCAATTATCGTAAAGTCAATCGAATGAGCTATGCGCGTTGGTTTGCTTTTGAAGTTATTCTGGGACGTTGGGTTTGCCTCAAGATCCATTCTATTTGTATTTATAGTTCCCTAGAATATAATGGAAACTTAGTTTATTTGTTTAATTTATCCTTTTGTGAGAGTTTAATTCAAGAGACCTAGAATTTGAGAAACTCCAATAAAGCTTGAGAAACTTGGAGAGATCATTGCAACCCATTTGAATATCATAGTAGATTGTTCGAGGAGTAGTTTTTTATCTGTAAGGGTTTTCGACTTCTCTTCTTTAGGAATTATTTTGTACTTGTTATTCTTGTTTGATTATTTCTTCTGTTAGAGATTATTTCGCGTATCATTCTTGTCAAGGAAGATAGAGTAGCTACCTCGATTCTTAACAATTGATGTCAGAGAAAGTATTATAGGGCTTGTGTGGTGAAGATCGATGGTTAATCAGGAGAAGTTGAAGATCACGAAGTTCAAGGGATCAAATTTTGGAGTGTGGAAGATGCTGATAGAAGATTACCTTTATCAGAAGGATCTTGATTTACCACTGGGTGAAGTTGAGACAATGCCAGCAGAAAATGATACTGCTAAGTGGGAGCGATTGGATTGCAATACGCTTGGAACCGTTAGGTTAGCGTTGTTATCTCACATTCTACACATGATCTCCAAAGTTAAGGTAACAAAGGGTTTGATGGAGACATTGTCCGCTATGTACTTAAAACCGTCTGAGGCTAACAATGAATACCTTTTACAGCGCTTGTTTACTTTAAAGATGAAGGATAATGGTAGTGTGCAAGCTCATATAAGTGAGTTCAATACCATACCTGCTCAACTGGAATTTGTTAAAATAACTTTTACCAAGGAGGTGAGAGCGTGGGCTCTTTTAGGGCAGATGCCTGAGAGCTGGGAAGGGTTCATTACAGCTGTGAGCAACTTATCATGGAAGGATGACATCAAATTTGACATTATAGTCTCTTTGATTATGAGAGAAGATAATAGGCGTAAACATCTGAACCCTCTTCGAGTTTAAATAGTAGTGCGTTGAATGTCGAGGAAAGATGGAGGTCTTACAGAAAAGGGCTGAAATTTGGAAGGGGTCGATCACGGTCAAGAGGAAAGTCTAAGCCGCCCGGTGCGTATTAGACTTGTGGAAAGAAGGGTCACTTTAAACGAGATTGTAACTCTTCTTTATAAAAATATAATGATGAGGAGAACGAAACAATGAACTTTACTAAAGAGGTTAGTTCTGACGAGGCTCTATTACTTTCGTGTGACGATGCTAACGAATCTTGGATAGTTAATTCTGGTACCTCTTTCCATGCTACTGCAAATGTAAGTTTTCTAACTACTATTATTAAAGGTGACTTCGGTACGGTCTTTCTTGCATATAAGAGTGCACGTAATATTATTGGAAAGGGAAATGTTAGGTTATTGTTGCCTTTAGGGGGAACGTTGGTTTTACAGAATATGCGACTTGTACCAAAATTAGGGCGTAACTTAATATCGGTTAGTAAATTGGCGAATAATGGCAGATATGTGAGTACCCTTTGTACTACCTTCTGGAAGGTTACAAAGGGAGCTATGGTTATAGCTCGAGGCTTGAGACAAGGAACATTATATACAGCACAAAGCACAATTTCTACAATTTGTACGGCCACTCCGGGGATTGATACAAGTACATGGCACAAACGGCTCAGTCACATGAGTGAAAAGAGGATGAATATAAGGGTAACAAAAGGAAAGCTGGAGGGTATTGCTGAGGTTGATCTTAAGTTTTATGAAGAGTGTATTATTACGATGAAGTAGAAGGTCAGTTTTAAAATATCTGAAGATCAAGGAAACCTGGAAAGCTGGATCTTATATACACGGATGTTTAGGGGCCAACCAAGGTGTCTTTCCTTGGTGGTTCACCTTATTATGTTACTTTTATCAATGATATTCCTCGTAAATTGTGGGTCTACTTTGCGATGAACAAATCAGATGTGTGTGATAAATTCAAGAGGTGGAGGGCTCTATTTAAAACTGAAACCAGTTTAAACCTGAAGTGTCTCAGATTGGATAATGGTGGTGAATACTTTAGTAACGAGTTTGAAGACTTTTGCGCATCAAACGGGATTAGGAAACAAAATATTATTCCCGGAACACCGCAACAAATTGATGTTGTAGAACGCATGAATCGAACAATAAATGAAAGAACGCGGAGTATGATGTTATGGTATGAGCTTGAATCTTGTCTGAGGAAGTTCATTGGAGCTCGTGGGATGAGCGAAGATCGAATACGGTTTGAAAAAAGGATTTTTTAAAGTTTTGTTCGAATAGACTATTTGTTTGTTCGAACAAAAGAGGCAGAGACATGATTGTTCGAATAGGCTTTTCTATTTATTCAAATATAAGGTAAATCGTTCGAACGAGACAAGAAGTCACTCGAACATGATTCTACCTGTTCAAACAGACTCCTTGCTTGCTCGAACAAAACACCTCATAACCTACTTTGTTAGAATAGACATAGAGTCTGCTCGAACAGACTTTGTCAAGTCAGTTTTAGAAGTTCGTTCTGGAGGAGTTGATATGTCTCGTGATCCATTCTTTGAGTCTATCTTTATGTAATTAGTCCACTAACAAATATAGAGGACTTAGGTTATTTTGTTAGCCAATCTTGGTGAGTTAAATTCTAGAGAGACCTAGAATTTGAGATACTCTATTAAAGCTTGAGAAGCTTAGAAAGATCATTGTAACCCGTTTGATTAACATAGTGGATTGTTTGCGAAGTGGTTTTTTATTCGAAATGGTATTCCACTACCCTCCTTTAGAAATTCTTGTGTCGCTATTGTTCTTGCTTGGTTAATTCTTCTATTAGGGTTTATTCCGCAAATTATTCTTGTCAGATAAGAGAGTAACTACCTCGATTCTCAGTAATTTGTGTCAGAGCAAGTGTTACAGGGCTTGTATGGTGATGAGCGATGCCCAATCCAGAGTACTTGAAGATCACGAAGTTCAATGGATCTAATTTTGGAGTTTGGAAGATGTAGACAGAAGATTGCATCTATCAGAAGGATCTTGATTTACCATTGGGTAGAGATGAAATGATGCTAGCAGAATACGATATTGTTAAGTGGGTACAATTGGATCACAAGATGCTTGGAACAGTTAGGTTAGTGTTGTCTTCTTAGATTTTACACATGATCTCCAAAGTTACGACAATGAAGGGTTTGATGGAGACATTGTCCGCTATGTACTCGGAACCGTCCGAGGCTAACAAGGTACATCTTTTGTGGTGCTTGTTTACTTTGAAGATGAAGGATAATGGTAATGTGCAGGCTCATATCAGTGAGTTCAATACCATACATACTCAAATAGAATCCTTTAAAATCATTTTTACCGAGGAGGTGAGAACGTGGGCTCTTTTAGGGCAGATGCCTGAGAGTTGGGAATGGTTTATTACAGTTGTGAGCAACTCCTCGGGAAAGGAAAACATCAAATTTGTCACTATAGTCTCTATGATTATGAGTAAAGATAATAGACGTAAATCATCTGAACCCTCTTTGGTTTCAAACGGCAGTATGTTTAATGTCGAGGAAAGAGGGTCGTCTTACAGAAAAGGGCCCAAATTTGGAAGGGATCGATCACAATCAATAGAAAAGTCTAAGCCGCCCGGTGTGTATTAGACTTGTGGAAAGAAGGGTCTCTTTAGGTAAGATTGTAACTCTTCTTCTTAAAAGAAAGTTTATGATGAAGAGATAAATACAATGAACCTTACTAAGGAGGTTAGTTCTGATGAGGCTCTACTACTATCTTGTGACGATGTGAATGAATCTTGGATAGTTGATTCGGGTGCCTCTTTCCATGCTACTGCGAACGTAGGTTTTTTAACTAATATTGTTAAAGGCGACTTCAGTACGGTCTTTCTTGTAGATAAGAATGCACGCAATATTACTGGATAGGGAAATGCAAGGTTGTTGCTTCTTTCAGGGGAAACATTGGTTTCATAGAATATGCGGCATGTATCTAAATTGAGGCGTAACCTTATACCGGTTAGCAAATTGGCAGATGATGGTGGATATGTGAGTACCTTTGGTGCAACCTTTTGGAAGGTTACAAAGGGAGCTATGGTAGTAGCTCGAGGCTTGCGACAAGGAATATTGTATACAACGCAAAGCATAATTTATACTATTTGTGTGGCCACTCCGGGGATGGATACAAGTACATGGCACAAACGGCTTAGTCACATGAGTGAATAGGGGAAGAAGATAATGGTAGCAAAGGGAAAGCAAGAGGGTCTTACTGAGATTGATCTCAATTTTTGTGAAGAGTGTGCTCTTGCGAAGCAGAAGAAGGTCAGTTTCAAATTATTTGGAAGATCAAGAAAATCTGGAAGGCTGAATCTTGTACACACGAATGTTTGGGGGCCAACCAATGTGTCTTCTCTTGGTGGTTCTAATTATTACGTTACTCTTATCGATGATCCTACTTGTAGGGGCCAACCCATTGATCTAACCTAAATCAAGCTATCTTCAGTTAGAACTACCTCTATGTCAGATCTACCCATTCTCCGCATGGCTCCTCCAGTCAACATTGCCACCTACTCCATGAACTGATGAAAGACGTGGGTCGAGCTTAAACAGAAAAACCTAAACAAGTCAAAGCCACCTGTCTCTTATGAACTTAATAGTTAATCAGTCAACCGCCATTAATCACATTATTTAGAAAACGTACTTCAGCGCGATGAAGAACTGCGAAGAAGGTCTATATAAAGAAGTTCCAGAAGATATGAGGACCAGAAAATTATACGAGAAATCACCAAGAAAACTATATTTTCTTGATTCTCAAAACATCTAACTTCTTATTCACAAGATCAAGTTCTAAGTCAAGATATCACTTGTAATAAGATATAGCCTTATGCAATAAACCTCATTATTACAAAATTGTCAGCCTGAGGTCATGGTTTTCTTAGCTATTAATAGGTTTTCCACACTAAACACTTGTGTCATTTCTTTCTTTTTATTAGATTTTTATCACAGATACATTTGTGAAAGAGCTAATTCCAAGCCACTTCGAGCTTACAAAAATAGGCCATTATATTTGGCACCGTCTGTGGGAAAAAAATCATTTCTATGATATCCTCAGGCATTCATTCACTCTACTACAAATTCCAATCATGGCCACATCCAAACGACCAGCAATCGGAATCCAGCTTGATCTTTCAGCTGAATCGTAATAACTTACAAAGCTAAAGGAAAATCTCAACACTGAGACAGAGAAACACAACGAGCTCGAATATCAATTAACTCTCGATCGAGAGCTCCGTGAGAAGGAGCTCAATCCCAAAAGATAAGCTCGTTTAGCAGTGCTCAAACGATATGAAGATCAAATGACAGCAATGTAAACTGCCTTGGAAGCTCTGCAGAACATTCAGCAGGCTCCTCCAACACGAGATTGCGATCAGGTGCCAGAAGCTTCCTGGGTTTCTACACGGGAAGGATCGGGACCACAAGGAGCCACCAGCTAAGCTATTTCCTTAAAATATTCAGAATGAACCTCAACCTTCAATTCATTTGGGCGGTAAAATTCAATCTGAGATCAGCCGAGGTCACCGATGTTCATACATCAAGGGGAAGAACAATGACCTCAACTTCGAGATCCTGCACGAGATCATTTAAGTGAGGGTACTGGTACTCACAATCCACAACCTCCTTTTCAAACCACTCAACTAACCCGTCATTATGTCACACAAGAGTATATGGACTAATATATTAAGGAGTTGATCGAAGCATAAGTTATGGTCACTACAGACGACCTTACCAAGTTGCAAGGAAGTCCAATTGCCAAAGTACTATTTGATATGGAAGTACCAAAAGGTTTCCATACTTTGAAAATTCTTAAATACAAGGGTACCGATCCGAAGGATCACATTCAACAATATCGTGATTCATTGGGGTTGTACTCCAATCTCAGCTACATACTCTGATGTTTGTTCACCACAAACCTGTAGGAAGTAGGAAGAACCGCTATGATGGTTTCACTCTCTACCTGAAGATTCCATATACATATTCGACCAGTTGCAGAAACAATTCATCAAGACATGCTCATAGCAGAGATAAACAAGAATATTTATATTCTGTTATCTGTCTCAAACAGTCACACGGAGAGAAACTTGAGGCTTTTGCAAAGAAATATTTGGAGCTCACAAGTAAAGTAGACAATCTCGATCAAAAAATGGTTGTTACTGCTTTCACTAACGTGCTCTAGCTTAACTGTAAAGCCAAAGAGTACCTCTTCCACAATAAACCTGCAACCTTGGAGGATATGATCACCAAGGTCAATAGTTACGTTGACCTTGAAAGGATGATGTTTGAAAGGCATAAATCTACTAAATATTTCATTACCACAAAAGATCCATCTACTGATTGAAACACTGAACCGAAGGAGGATCTGGGTGACCAAAAGCGCGCAAGGGAAATACTGGCAACCCTCGGAAAGGTGGTTTACAAATCAAACCAGTCCTCCCAAAGATAAATGTTCAGATCTCCTCAATTTTTCCAATCTTCTCAAAGGATAAGCTCTACCATCTCTCCCAACAATTGGAACTAATCGAGAACTGACCGTTCTGTATGCATCATAAGGTAAGCCATCATTATACTGACAATTGATATGTTTTACAGAGGTTGCTCGAATACATTTTCAAGGAGGGACAAATGTTCAAATATATTGTCAATCTAAAATCATACAAGGATGGCAGCTATAAGAAGCAACTTGAAGTTTTCTAGGTTAAAGATCAAGTTGAGAAGAAGCATCTCTACCATATGCACCACAGAAACATGATCAAAATCATCAAATCACCAACTCTAACAGATTCAAGTGCATGAGACTGTCAGAATGCTGCGATCTCAAACCTTAAGACAAAGAAGCCAAACTTCTGCCTAAGTCAAGCAATTATGATACTAGCCATGTCAAGTTTCCACATCATGATACATTAGTCATAATGCTCAAGATAAAGAAGTTTGTCATGCACACAATGATGATCGATACTGGCAGCGGTATTGAGATTCTCTTTCAGAACACTATCGACTAAATGATATTTACCGATCAAGTTATTTAAAGTGACACCGATATCAGTGGATTCAATGATTTTAAAGAAGAGTGAGTAGGGAAGATCATCTTACCTATTATTGAAGGACCAGCCACAATCGATTTCTTTTTCTATGTGATCAACGCAAAATCTCGTTATCTCGAGATTATGGGTCATTTCTAGATTCATAACATGGAGGCAATCACTTCCACCTATCATCAAGCACTCTGTTTTAAACACATCGATGGTTTCAATGAGATCAGGGGTAGTCAAAATCTTTCTTGAGCTTGCAAAAACACCGTCTCTGGTATTCTAGATACCTCTTATAGGTATGCTGCATAACAATTACATAAAGCTGACTGCCCCGATGATCAGCCTTCCATGGAGGATCCCACAGAATACATCAACATTGATGGACCTAGCAGAGGTACTTTCATCGGTACTAAGTTGGTTCAGTATGAAAAAAATGCTCTCATTCAGTTCTTATAACTAAATAGAGACATTTTTGCATTCTTTCGAAAAGATGCCTAGGGTCGATCCGGCCAAGGCATTCACAAATTGGTCATCAACATCAATGCCACGGCGGTCAAACAGAAGCAGCGATGCCTATCACCGTAACTTCGAGATGAAGTTAACATGGAGATTGAGAAATTGATCAAAGTGAGATTCGTTCAAGAAGTCAATTATCCATATTCGATATCCAACATCATCGCTGTACCAAAAAAGAATGGAAAAGTCCGAGTTTGTGTAGATTTTACCGATCTGAACAAACATACTCTAAATGGCAGTTTCCCTCTTCCCAACATTCATCAGATCCTTGATTCTATAGCAGGTCAAAAACTCCAATCAATGATTGACGCTGCTTCTGGATACAATCAGATTCTACTCTTGGATGAAGATCATGAAAAAATCACTTCCATCACTGAAAGTGGACATTACTAAAACAAAGTCATGCCCTTCGAACTCAAGAACACAGGTGTAACTTATCAACGGTTAATGATTACTATGTTCAAAGCACATCTTGGGAAATCCATGGAAGTTTATATTGACGATCTCTTGTGCAAAAGCATACAGTTCATCAACCATATTTCAGATCTCAACACAATATTTAACATTCTTCGATCTTACAGGATGTGTCTCAATCCTGAAAAGTATCAATTCGAAGTACATTTAGGTCGATTTCTAGGCTACCTCTTCAGTAAGATAGGGATTGAGGCTGATCAAGATCATATTCGGGCTGTCCTCAACATGCCATCTCTAAAAACGACGAAAGACGTTCAGAAACTTGCCGACAAGATTGCTGCTATCAAACGCTTTGTTTCAAAATCTTCAAACCACTGCCGTTGGTTATTCCTATTACTTCACGGTTGCAAAAAACGAGGAAAAGTTCAACCAAATGTAGAGCTTCAATGGACATCAGAATGTGAAGCAGCTTTTCAGGATCTCAAAACCTATTTGGAGAAGTCTTCCATCATGAGAACCCTAATAGATAATGAGGAACTGATTATCTACCTAGCAGTTACAGATACTTCACTCAGCTCGGTTCTTATTCAAATTGAAAGGAAAATTGAGAAACCAGTCTACTTTATCAGTAAAACCCTTACTCCAATAGAAACGAGGTACTCTAAAATTAAGAAACTTCTTCTCACTCTTGTTTATACTACACAGCAACTCAAGCACTACTTCCAAGCTCATTCAGTCAAAGTTATGATGAACTACACACTTCGAGAGTTTCTATCCAAAAAAGATAAATCAGGGAGAGTACAACAGTGGTCAGTCAGTTTGGGAGAATATGATATCAAGTTCGAATAACAACATTCCGTAAAGGGTTAAGTCATTGCCGATTTTCTCACGGATTTTCCAGTGGAAGATCCCTAGTAGGAGGAGTACGATCCTGACCTTGCAAAGGAAGTTACAGAAGATCCACCCCGCAAAGCATTTGATGATCGAGCTGAATGGATTACAGGAAAGGGTGGAGACTTCTTACAGATGGATTAACAGGACCCACAGGGTTAAGAATTGGAATCGTATTAATTACCCCTTCCAACAGAAGAATTGAGAAATCAATCCGCTTAGATTTTGAGGCCTCAAGCAATGTCATCCTCTCACTCAGGGACTCAACCACGCTCTTAATATCGGCGTTCCCGAACTCTCAGTTTATACAGATTTACTAGTCATAGTTAACCATTACTCTGAGAAATACTAGAAGAATGGAAAGATGATCGAATACGCAACCCTCGTTGCATATTGGGTGAGCAAGTTTGCGCAAGCAACTCTTGATTATCTTCCTCGAGGAGAAAACATGCACGTTAATTCTTTGGCATATCTAGCTAGGGTCTTAGGTATAGAAGCTCGATATCTCCAGATCGAAGTGATTTTAACCCCTAGTATTGATCGCATTTTTGTATACAGGATTAACACTGGGGACGATAAAGGGAGAGACGATGATTGGCGAAAGCCTTTCTTAGTTTATTTTGGAATCGACAACAAATGTGAAGGACCACTTCTGGCAGATCAGAAGTAGCGTCGACAGCTGATAGACAACTCAAAGCGCTGCACTAGTCAAAATGACACCTTATACCGCCGTTCAGTCACGGGGCCTTAACTCAAGTGTAGCTCCAAGCAGAAAGGGACTTGTGGCTCCTATCTCGCAGGTTGATCACTGACAAACAGAGCCATTGCACAAGGAGTTTTCTAGCCCGGCATGTGCAACCAAGGAGATGAGTATTCAAGCAAATCAGAAGTATGTCAATGATATGGACAGATGATCCATGCCCCTACGCTCGAACTCCATGCAAGCAAAGTGTTTTGGCCATTTAAAATATGGACACTCGATCTTGTTGGCAAATTCCTTAATTCTCTAGGCAACCGCCGCCACCAACTCGTAGCTACCAATTATTTTACAAAAAGGGTAGAAGCAGTCCCACCCAGTCGAACTAGAGATGAAGAGGTCACTCTTTTATCTGGGAACACATCATCACTCTATTTGGGTGCCTCTACCTAATTCGTATCGATAACAGGCCCTAATTTATCGAAGAAAAGATCGTAGCTTTCCTCAACCAACACAACATCATTCAATCACCATCAAACACCTACTATATGCTCAAGGCAATGTCCAAGTGGAAATCACCAATAAAACCATCATCGATGGACTCAAAAAAAGGCTACACTCTCAGAAAAAAGGGAAATTAGTTCGGGAACTCCCTCAAGTTTTATGGGCATATCGCACAACTCTTGATAGTCAACCGGTTGTGCTCCATTCCTCCTTACCTATGGCACTGTGGCCGTTACTCCTTCTAAATACCATCATCCAGTCAAAGAACATGAGCTAACTGACGAGGAAAATAAGTTTGAATTGGCCTATAGCCTAAATTGGATTGATGAAACTAGGGAATGCGTTATCACTAACCTAGGTCTATATTACCATATGCTAGCCAGTTCGTACAACAAACGAGTCAGACATTGTACTTTTCAAATCGATGATCTTATCCTCAGAGAAATACCTCAACACCACAAAGAGTTTTATGCTGGAAACTAGCAGACAATTGGGAGGGTCCATTCTTTATCACAGGTGTCTCAGGCCTGGGATCATATTACCTCATGACAGAAGAGGAAGTTTACATTTCAAATCCTTAGAAAAATGGGCAACTGAAATGTTATTATCGTTAAGTCCCTCACTACTCTATTTCAAATTCTTGTTTTTCCCATTCCAAAAGTGAGATTTTCATCTCCATCCAATGTACATCATTTTCTATTTAATGAAACTTGCAAGTTTTTCTCCCTTACATCTCTCTACTTCGTAGACAACATATAGATTAAAGTATAGATAATACTAGCTTTCAATCAACCTCTATGCCAGTTAAATAAAGAATAACAGTTAGTTTGGCTGACTCTACTAAATGTCTACGATTAAAACTAAGGTAATACATGTTTTACATTAAAAACTCTACCAGATATAAGATAAAGCAAAGGCAAAGCTAGCATTCATCTACCTCAATATGGCTACGACATCATACCAGTTAAATTAAGGATAACACTTGGTTTGGCTGACTCAACTAAATCTCTGCGATTAAAACTAAGCCAACACTTGTTTTACATCAAAGACTCTACTAGACATAAGATAAAGCAAAGGTAAAACTAGGTTTCATCTACCTTAATATGGTTGTAACATCATACCAGTTAAATTAAGGATAACACTTGGTTTGGCTGACTCTACTATATCTCTGCGATTAAAACTAAGGTAACACTTGTTTTACATCTAAGACTCTACCAGACATAAGATAAAGCGAAGGTAAAACTAGCTTTCATCTACCTCAATATGGCTGCGACATCATACCTGTTAAATCAAGGATAACACTTGGTTAGGTTGACTCTGCTAAATCTCTACGATTAAAACTAAGGTAACACTTGTTTTACATCAAAGACTCTAACAGACATAAGATAAACCAAATGTAATGCTAGCTTTCATCTCTCAACTTTTTAGCAACAACTACTTTTTAATTCAAATTACATATACAACCTCTACCATAGATCCTTTTTTGCTATTAGAATATCGGCTACGCTTTCCCCTAAAATAGGAGATCATTCAGCCATAAATTCTTGAGCTCCCCGTGTAATAGGAGGTTAATCAACCATAAATTCTCGAGCTCGAACAGTCACAACAATCCTGTTATGTTCTATCAATTAAGCCAGTCGAAGGCCTAAATCAGTTTCCATGGACTGTATACAATTTCCTTGATCTATATTAGCTCTGCAAATATATCCCCTATCTGAAAAACTGTTGAACAAGGTATCTCTCTCTTACTCAAGCCTTTTTACCTCCTCTACAAAATAGGCAATGACTGCCCTCAACAGTTCTGAAGGCATTCTTCTGACCTCGCAAACTGTTCTTAAGCCATGTTATTTCTCTATCTACTCGATCTGTAAAAGTAATATTCTCTTCTAATTTTTTGTCAGTTTTCACTGATTCAGCTCGATTAATCGCCTCCAAATCGGCCACCTGAGCCCAAAGTACCTCAATCTTCCTGATTAGTTCTTCCACATTCGGAATCTTCAGTAACATTTCATCTTTCTGTTGTATCAAAATATCCTTCCCTCTGATAGTCTGCTCTAACCCTTGTTCCCTAAAAAGAGCAGTATCCAGCTTCCTTTCGCTCAACCGCTCAACTCCTTTTCGTACATGACCTTGAATTCGTGCGACCCCCCCCCCCCTCCAGCTCTCTTATTTGAGCTGATAGGATGACTACATCCACTTGTACAAGGGAGACCTTTGCATCATTTTAATTCTTTCGTAAGCGCTCTCTGGCCTTGGCGTGTCAAGCACGTCAATTGACTTGAGCCTATTCGGTCTTCAATTGTGCCATACTTTTGTTCAACTTATCGCACTTACGCTGCACCATCCAAAATTCAAAATATTTAGCAGATAAAGTTGTAAACAACTGTTCACTTATGCAGATAGATCGTCTCAAGCTCTCTTCAACTCGTTATCTTTATCAACTAATTTTTTATTCAATTGTACAGCTCGCTCCTGCTATTCGCTAGATCAGCTTGAGTTTGCTCCTGATTGATAGTTTTCTTGATAAAATCATTCTTTAAACCAGCCACCGACCAATTTAAGCCTTCTTTTTATTTTTCTAGCTCCTATATACGGTAACGTGTCATGTCAGCCTCCCAACTCTTTACCATCAACACATCATTCTGGCTTTTGAGTTTCGCAGCATATTCTTTTAACTCCGCAAGCTATTTTTTCCTTTCCTCAATTTTGGCATCCTTCTCCTCGATTTTGCCGAGCTAGGTAGATAGCAGTATGTGTTGCCTCAACAAACTTGAAATTCACCTTTACATGTTGATCTTCTCTGTCTTCATTCGCCTTTCTTATCCTATCAAACACCTCTACAAATTCTTGGTTACATTGGTAAGCTCAGCCTCTAAATCTTTTATTTTGAGGTGTATGTCCTTAAGTTCCTAAAGCAAGGTTTGAAAAAGCAGCTTAGTGTACAAAATTTATCCAGCAAAAAATATCTAATCAGATTACAAACATTCCCAAACATTCATACAATCACAAAACCATCGCACTACTCTACCTTCTCAGTTTCTCCTTATGGACGCTCGTTGTTATCCCCTTGGTTGCCTCTTACCGTTTGAGGAAAGACATCGTCCAGGCCATTCACAATGCCAATAGCAACATCTTCAATCTCTTCATCTTCCTCCTCCTCCACATAGGCATCTGCCTTATTGACATCCACCATATCTTCGGAATATCCTTTTGACATAAGGAGGTACCCGAGTCTGTCACGCTCAGTTACCACCTCCTCTAAATTTGATCCCGTTTCCGCATGTAGACTGTTGATCTCTACCACTTGCGAAGCCTTCAGAGTGTCTATCCATTTTCCCTCCTTGAGCAGATAAATTTTCAATCGAGCTACGTTCCTTTCAAACTCGACCTTCTTCTTCTTCAGCTCAGCGCTCTCCTCCTCAAACTTGAGGCATCTTCCCTTCATCAGACGAGCAGCCTCCAAAATTAAATAAATCGACCTTATTGATTAGCTCAAATCATAATACAAAAATCATCAAAATACATATTCGAACATATGAACCTACCATTTTGCTCATCTCCTCCTCTTCGCAGAGAGCTGCCAACCTGGCTTTTTCCTCTACATCTTTCTAATTATCCTCCACAACAGGTCGATCTTCTACGACCTTTTGCCCCCAACATGTCAGAAGGTTCAACCCTTCACTTTTTTATGGTCTCACCACTTCCCGTGGTTCGAGAGATCAAATGACGCTTCAGCATTTTCTTCTTGGGAAATGGTCGAGCTAATTTGCTCGACGTAGTGAACTCAAGTAGCCCTGTGTAGTCCACTCCAGGGGGCTTAAGCAAGTTAACTTATTTTTTCCCATCTGTTTTCTTCTTCTTACTGCCGTCAACACTCGTTATTAGCCTCGTCGACTGTGATTTTTAAACTTTTTCGGCTCGAATGTTAACGCGCTTCTTCCGGCTAACGCCAAGTTCTTCCAACATAGCCTCGATCTCTATCTCTTCTTGAGCAACTATATCCAATAACGAATCTTTCCTCACCACCTAAGATTAGGGTGCTGTAATTCATAAGGCATTATCATTAGCAGAGCATCATATAATTTCAACTATCAATCTCATACATTATACATTGGTATACTTACATTATTTTACAGTCCTAAACAGAAGTTCCATGTATTCTTCATCATCTCTATGAAGGTAATCACCCTTCACACATATCACATTATCATTCCATGGTTGACCTGCTGAGTTTAGATCGAAGAAGCAAGGCTGAGTCGTGCTCGCAAAGAAATATGCCCCTCCACTTGCAGAATAGTTTTTTACCCCATAAAACTACAAAACATCCTCAGAGGATATCCTCCTCCTTCTCCCATCTCCTTCCCACCGTTTATTCAAAGATTCACAAGCACTTATCACCTCCCAAATGTTCCCGTTCCTCTGAACGGGACATGCCCTAATGAATTTCATCATACCTTTCGCCAGATTGCTAAGGGGAAGTCTCAACCCATACTCTAACTAAGACAGGTAACATAAAAAATCCTCTGAAAGTTTACACTGAACATTCCCATCGAAATACTCTAAAGAGATCGATTCGTCTATACCCCTATCCTATTTCTCCTTCGCCAGATCAGCCAACAAATAAAATATTACTCTCCCGTTGCTCTAATGCAACCCCTAAATTGCCTGCCGGCATATTCTATACAGTTAACAGTTACCCCATCAACCTCCTACAGAAGCCTTGGCTTTGAAAATTGCCTTGAATACGTTTGAGTGAGGAGGATAGGATACCAATCATCTAGGGAAATCTAGAAATTGATCAACACCTACTTCTTCCTCACTTTTAGAGATTTCAATCTCAGACTTAGCCGACCAACCAGAGGTCGATGCCTCATTTATTGGGGAACTCACCATATCAATCTCAGACTTAGCCGACCAACCAGAGGTCGATGCCTCATTTATTGGGGAACTCACCATATCAACAACAGAAAAGGATTTTTTTCTACACAAACTCTCCTCACGATCAACCTACATACAGGTCCAAGTATCTATCATTATCTTTTGCATATACAACATTTGCCTACAAATATCTTTCATACATCATATACCACACGGGTTTTCATAGATTACTATAAAAGTTATATTTAGATTTGCCTAAATATAGAGTATGATCTTTAAAGAACATATACGTACAACATAAATCCCCTACTAACCTTCTATGTCGAAATACATATCTGAGGCAGGGCCAAATCCTTTTCTCACAACGCTACTGTATAACCACCTTCGTGGCTCAGTCTCAGTAACTCTCTTAAACTTTGACTGTTGATCACTTTCGATTAACTCCTTACGAGTTTCTTTAATATTTTTGTCATTCCTCTTCCTCTCTCACTACTCTTCAAGTTTTTAGAAGTTGAGAAATGTTTGAATGATGAAGATGAAACAATATCTATATTTTCTCTCTCTAACTATTGCCAGTTATTGAGCCTCGCACGAGCCGTCCTCAGTTTGGGAACTAAGGCATTCTTTCTACTATTCATGTCAGACAACTTGTACCTTTTTGATGAAAACATTTTCCCATCATGGCCCTTTGCCTTATATATTAATCAATTTGTATCTTTCATTTCCAAATCTATGGTCCACACTCATGATAACTCACGCTTACACGCAAACAGTTTTTTACAGCTTTTAAACAAGGGATAAAATCCGAAGCTCCCAACTTTTTCTATGCTTGCTTCTTCAACTAATAGCAGCAATAACGTCATTTTCGAAGCTCTAATAACAAATTTTCAAATATTTTTAAATTCATTTTTCACAACTGTCATAAATAGCATTCGCAACAATAGAGGATCTATTTAACTTGTATTTTAATTCCACTTATTTGAAATTATTTAAACTCATATGATTACATACATGCATTTTACTCCTATTTACATTCTTTTCTTTTCTTTTCTTTTCACTTCACATATAATTACACCTAAAGCAACCTTGATGACCTGCGTAGGAGCACGCTCCCGCAAGTAAAGAAGTGACAGGTCGTCTAAACGAGCAAGCTCTGTTAACGACCACAACCTCACCTCATTCGAGCAGATAAATGACAGGTCGACTGACGAGCAATCTCGCCGGTCATCCAACACTCGATGCACAGAGACTCCAACGAAGCCACTCTACAAATATCCCTAAAAGCCGAGCAAATACCAATGACTAAAAGATGGTAACAACGAGCACCCAATCCCACGACCCTGAAGGGATAGCCTAGGAATTTCCCAGGACACGTGAGCACGGATCCTCCTATGTCAAACACTCCCTATAAATAGTAGGGAAGGGATAAACCAAAGGGGGGTTGTTCTTCTGATTCTTCTTCTTCTTCTTCATCCTTCTTCAAGTAGACTACTCTTCCTCAACGATCTCAAATACAACCAGAGGGACAGAGAGGAACCCGAAGAAAGTTGATCGGTGCCCTCCTCCAGTTCAGTATCAAGCCCAACCCATCGAACGATTATTGTTGCCCCCTAGTAAAACAAGGAGACTACAATTGGCGCCGTTTGCATTCCCCACCAAAGAATCTTCCGAGCAACGATGGTAGTTTCCACTCGTAATCAATTCCCAAGAATAAGCCATGGCTGAGATGAGAGCGGCGCTGGCGCAGCTGCAGGAGCAGATATCCATAAAAGATGACCAAATATGACAGCTCTACCTCACAAATGATACTTTACTTGACACCCTCCTCGCTAATACTCATTCGCCAGAAGGCAGTCCGGTGGCCTCAGCATCTGTAGGCGAGTTGGAACCTCGGTAACGCCAGTTCACCAGCCGCACGCACCACCTCGAGGACTAGCTATGCCTCCGCACACCATGATTCACCATGGTACGGTCCCACAACAGCATTGAACGGCTTACCAGCTTAGCCATAAAGACCCACACCCTCCCGGTCGATATGCTCCTCAGCTCCACGACCACCGAGTACCAACTCCTGTCATGGATTATGGGGACTGCTATGGCAACGACCGTACAAAACAGTCACCATGGCATCCCCCTTATAGTCCTGATGACCCCTCCTACCCCCACGGCCCCGACTATCACCCTCAATACGACCGGAACAACGCGTAAAATGAGAGGTTTTACGACCGATACCCAGGAATGCCCTTGTCGGGACTGGCCAATGCCTACAACTGCGGTAGCCATTTTGACGAGTCATCAACCAGAAGTGAAGCATTCACAGAGGGGTCGTGGGAACTCATGACCAGCAGCTGCTAACAGCAGCGTCCGTGGAGGCCCTTATCCGGACAATGCAAGGCGCGAACCCAACTAGGCGGTTAGCCACAGAGATGCTCTGTCGGATCTACAATACACCTTGTACCGCGGCCATACGGAGCCACGTACCTGGCCAAAGTTACTCTCATCCTAAAATAGAGGCATTCACCGGTTGCCAGGATCCTGGGCAGTACCTATCCGAGTTTCAGTACAGCATCGACCTATAACATCAAACAGATGAACACATGTATCGTCTATTTCTCTCGACCTTGTCTGACGGGGCCCTCGTCCAGTTTCAGAATCTCGAGCCCAATTCTATATCCATGTTCGAACAACTCTCGTTGGCATACATCGAGAGATACCTCTAGAACCAGCAGTCAAAGAAAAGTTAGCAGAGCTGTTCTCCCTGAAATAATAAATTTGCGAAACCACCGACTATTTCCTATCAAGGTTCAAAAGCGAGCTCACCCTCATAGAATGGATTGGTGCGCCAATAGCCTGCCTCGCCTTCATGGGCACATGTCTCCCCGGTTCTAAGTTGCATGAGGCCTTGCATAGAAAATAGCTCAAAACCCTCGAGCACCTGCATGAGAAGTTCTGCAAATATCAAAACCTAGAAGCGGACAACCGTGCCTCTGCTTTGCAAACTGCCATCCTCCTGAGTACCACATCTGCACATACGCCGGTAGTACGTCCCGAGGCACCCAAACACTCATGGGATCACCAAGAAGATCCAAGCGATAATAGGAACAAACGGCATATAGATCGCAACCCACGAGGTAACACAGAAGCACCCAGGGATGGACGACAGAGAACCACCCAATGGGAACGTTATCCTCCTATCGACCTGACCATTTCACGGGTAGACCAACTCCTCGCTGTCAAGAATGACCCCGAGTACTTAAAACCTCGCAACAAGCCTGACCGACCTAGCTGCCCTTACTGCGCGCATTACGAGATACATGAACATATAACCGAGGAATGTTACGACCTCGTCAATATGACTGAGACTTGGTTCCACCTCGGCCGCTATATACATTACCTCAAAAGACCAATCCCAACCGCTGAGAGAACGCCTCACCCCACCTTCGACCAACACGCAACAAACATACGAGCACCAAAACATTTAGCAGTATATGAGATGATATTGGGTGACCTCAACCAAGCTCCTTCGAGGCATTCCGTCTTCAATTCAACGAGGTAATATTACTGCCTTACTGAGATCCAGCAAACCGCTCATGACATTGAAGCAACCACTCGCCCTTTGCCCGAACAAGCCATCTACTTCACCGATCATGACCTTGGCACAGCTTCACATCCTCAAGACGACGCCCTCATTATTTTAATTGTCATAGGCGGCGTCCTCGTTAAGAGAATATTGGTCGAATCTGGTAGTGGCGCTAACATCCTTTACTATGATGCCCTTCACAACATGAACATGCAGGACTACCTTGCACCTTCCAAAATAGAGATATCTAGTTTTAACAGGTCAACTGAACAAGCCATAGGAGAACTCGTCACTCAGGTACAGGCAGGCCCGGTTGTGGTACCTAGAACATTCATTGTCATCAACAGTCCCATAGTGTACTACAATGAGATTCTAGGACAAGATTGAATTTATGCCATGAAGGCCGTCCCCTCTACCTACCACCAGGTAATATGCTTCCCAACAAAGTTTGGCCCCTACCAGATACGAGCCTCTCAGATCGCAGCCCGCGTCTGCTATGACAACTTATTACATAACTTAATCAATCAAGATAACAAAACAAAAAAAGGAAAGCGTATCGAGCGAGAGGATTAGCAACGAACAAGGTACGAGCCCATGGCGGTGGACTCATCCCCCATTCCTCACCACCTGGACAAGATAATACTCCCAGACACAGTACATGACCAAAACGATCCATAATAAGTACGTCCAGTAAATCATGGACCTCGCCTTTCGTGGAGCCAGTCATTCCGATTGACATCGATGGCCCCACGCTGGGTAACAAACGTGGTCGCGGTACGAAGAAGAATGGGAAAACCCAAGTGTGCATCAATTTTACTGATATCAACCGACACTGCCCAATTGATAGCTTTCCTATGCCCCTCATTACCAGACTAGTAGATTCTACGGCCGGCCACGAGCGGTTGTCATTCATGAACGGCTACTCAGGATACAACCAAATACCATTAGCAGTAGAAGATCAAGAATGTACGTCCTTCACCACTTAACAGAACCAATACTGCTATACAGTCATGCCCTTCAGCCTGAAGAATCCGTGATCCACTCACCAATGCCTCGTAACCACCATGATTGAAGAACAACTGGGCAAAACAGTTGAGGTCTATATCGATAACATGCTAGTCAAAAGCAAACTGAGCACCGACCACCTTAACGACCTCGAGACAGTCTTCACAAAGGTACGATCTTATAAGATACGTCTTAACCCAGAGAAGTGCAGTTTTGGCATTTCCTCAGGAAAGGTCCACGGACACCTCGTTACCCAACGTGGAATCGAGGCTGATCCTGGCCAAATCTGTGCTCTCGCCTGTATGCCATTACCACAGACGTTAAAGCAAGTACAAGCCCTCGTTGGAAAAATTGCAGCTCTTGGATGCTTCATTTATAAAGCTTCCTGCAAATACCGCCCGTTATTTCAGTGCATTCAAGAAAACAAAAAATGCCAATGGAACGATGAATGCGAGACAACCTTTCAAAACATACTGCATTACTTAGCCACTCCACCCATTCTCAACACCCCAACGAGTACGAGTTACTGGGCTTGTACCTTGGCAATACAGATAAATCCATCAGCGCGGTCCTCGTACGTATAACAAGCAGAGTGGAGAAACCAGTATATTTTTTCAGTAAAACCCTCATGGAAGCAAAAGTGTGGTACTCCACTGTGGGGAAGCATGCCCTTGCTCTGGTATATGCCTTACAAAAACTACGACCATATTTCCAAGCACACAAAATCAAGGTCATCACCACCTAACCACTGCGAGAGATTTTTACGAAGAAGGATAAAACACGTCGGATCACAAAATGAGCAATTATACTAGGAGAGGTTGGCATCCGATACGAACCACGAGTCTCAATCAAAGGACAGGAAGTGGCCGACCTCCTCGAAAACCTTCCTATAGATGATGACAACTGGCATAACAAAGAGGAGGATGACCTCGGTACCCACATTGATGTAGACGGGCCAGCATATACTAAGGGATGGTGGCTATAGACTGACGGGTCTGTCAATGCTAGCGGCTCTAGACTTGGCATAGTGTTAGTTACTCCCACCAATTAGAAAATTGAGATAGCCATACGGGTCAATTTCCCCCTCAGTAACAACGGGGCTGAATATGAGGCATTGTTATGTAGAGTAGAAACAGCGTTGGCCCTGGGCGTGGAAGAACTCACCATCCTTACCGACTAGCAGCTAGTTGATAACCAGCATTGCGGGACGTTCTAGGCCGACGATAAAATGGTCAGCTACATAGAAACCCTGAAACAGCGACTAAGCAATTTCGGTAAGGTCAACCTCGAACATATCCACTATAGCGAGAATAGACACTCGGACGCCCTTGCGTATCTAGCAGGAATTATCGGGGACAAACTCCGCATCATCATGGAACACCACATCCTTCCTGATGACTGATCAGCGACCGAGAGCATCCACAACAGAGCCCGCAAATATACGATGCTTAATGGCAAACTCTTACGAACAAGCCTATATACTCCGCACCTAACTTGTATCGCTGGAGAGAAAATCAATACCGTTATCGCAAAAATCTATGACAGTGTCTGCGGCGCACACACAGCGGGTCGTTCCATGGCTGACCATGCTCGTACTCAAGGACTGTACTGGCCAACTATGCGACAAGATTTCATAACATATGCCCAAAAATGCGACAAATATCAATTTCACGGGCACATAATCCACGCACCAGCCGTCGACCTCTATACAGTCTCCCGCCCCTGGCCATTTGCAAAATGGGGACTTGATATCGTCCGAGCTCTCCCTAAGGCACACTTGAGATGTCAATGGCTACAGGTTGCATAAGACTATTTTACCAAATGGGTCGAGGCGATACCCCTCGCTCGGATTAGGGAGGAAAAGGTCATCACGTTCCAATGGAAACACATTATCACACGGTTCGGCGTCCCTGCAGTACTGATAACCGATAATGAAACACAATATGTGGGAAGGAAAGTCGCAGATTTCGTACGACCCTATCATATAAAAATCCTCCCTTCGATCCCCAGATACCCCCAAGAAAATGGACAGGCCGAGGCCATTAACAAAACCCTAATTGACAGAATAAGTAAACGACTGAGCGTGGCAAAGGGTCGTTAGGTAGACAAGCTACCCCACGTTCTGTGGTCCTACGGAATGACCCCTAGGAAAAGTACGGGCTTCACACTGTTTATGCTCACTTACGGCTCTGAAGCAGTACTCCCTACTGAAGTCATTGCTAATACGATGAGATCCCTGATTGTTAACATTGCGATCAATGACTGACTACTCGCTAAGAACCTCGACTTTATTGATGAAACCAGGGAGGAAGCTTCTTCCCGGATACTACGGTATCAAGAGATAATGAAAAGAAGCTATCACAAGCAATTAATCCCTCGGCATTTCTGCGAAGGCGACTACGTCATGAAAAAAGTCTTCCCAACAACTCACAATCACAATAAGGGTAAATTGCAGCCTAACAGGGAAGACCCTTATCTCATATCCCACGTCGCCAATGGTAAAGCATACTACCTACTCAACCACGACGAAGAGGAACTCAAATCCGCCTTGAATGCCTTGAACCTCTGCAAATGGGTTCATTAGAAATACATTACATGTACACGATCACTCGTGCTCAATATAATTGCAGTTTCAACATCGCAATCCCAAGCGTAGATCCCAGTTATATGATCATTTGTCTTCAATGAGATAAAAATTGTTTTATAAAATGAAATAACATAACTGAGGGTGTCATTGAAGGTGGTCGTCCTCGCAAAGTACGAAAGTCGAGGTGTCCTTGAAGTAGGTCGCCCTCGCAAAATATAAAAGTTGTTTTTTGACGTGAAAACGAAATTATGTAACTGGGGGTGTCCTTGATGTAGGCCGTCCTAGCAAAGCACGAAAGTCAAGGTATCCTTGAAGTAGGCTGCCCTTGTAAAATAAGAAAGTCATTTTTTTTACGTAAAAACGAAATCACAGAACTTGGGGCGTTCTTGAAGTAGGCCGCCCTTGCAAAGTATAAAATTCGTGGTATCCTTGAAGTAGGCCGCCCTCACAAAATATGAAAGTCATTTTTTGACAAGAAAACAAAATCACGTAACTGGGGGAGTCCTTGACGTAGGTCGTCCTCGCAAAGCACAAAAGTCGAGGTGTCCTTGAAGTAGGCTACCCTCGCAAAACATGAAAGTCAATTTTTGACGCGATAACAAAATCACGTAACTGTGGGAGTCTTTGACGTAGGCCGCCCTCGCAAAGCATGAGGTTCGAGGTATCGTTGAAGTAGGCTGACCTCGCAAAGTACAAAAATCGAGGTGTCCTTGATGTAGGCCGCCCTCACAAAATATGAAAGTCATTTTATGACGTAAAAGCGAAATCACAAAACTGGGGGAGTCCTTGACGTAGGCAGTCCTCGCAAAGTATGAAAGTCAAGATGCCCTTGATATAGGCCATCCTCGCAAAGTACGAAAGTCGAGGTGTCCTTGAAGTAGGCCACCCTCGCAAAATATGAAAGTCATTTTTTGACGTGAAAATGAAATAACGTTGCTGGGGATGGGGATGCCTTCGACGTAGGTCGTCCTAGCAAAAAATAAAAGTCAAGGTGCTCTTGACGTAGGCCTTCCTCGCAAAGCACAAAAGTCGAGGTGTCCTTGAAGTAGTCCGCCCTCACAAAATATGAAAGTTGTTTTTTGATGTAAAAACGAAATCACGTAACTGGGGGAGTCTTTGACGCAGGTCTTCCTCGCAAAACACGAAAGTCTAGGTGTCCTTGAAGTAGGCACTGCGCACCTAATTCAACATACTAATTAGCATGTACAACCAAAATGATTTAGTCCAACGAGGACTACTCGAAAAGTTTTGGCGGGCACTTCGCGCCTAACTCAACGGACTTGGTCGCTTATACGACCAAAGTGATTTAATCCAATGAGGACTACAAGAAAAGCTTTGGCAGGCACTTCATGCCTAGTTCAACGGACCTGGTCGTCTTCACGACTAAGGTGATTTAGTTCAATGAGGACTACTTAAAAAGTTTCATGAACACTACGCGCCTCACTAAGTAGACCTGTTCTTTCCAACAAACTGATCGTGTCTAAACAAACAAATATTTAAAGAGATCGCCGGACAAGTTGTTGCATATTAATAAGCATAATGACCACGGCATATATTATTGGTCGTCGGATTTAATTTCAAACGAAAAGACAATTCAATTCCCTACAACTTTCAACCAAGTTAACTGATAGACAAGACTAAACACAATACTAAAAGACTTGATTTAGAGAAAATACATTAGGACCAATGGGGATATAACTTCTCCCATATTCCGTAGCCCAGTCCCTCACAACTAGCCGCTCTAACGTCCTCCTCGGCCATCATACATAACACAACTTCACGGCTTACACAATTCTGCACTTGATCCCGCAAAATAAGGTACCAGAACCATCGTTTTTCCTGCGTCTTTTTCTCAGGCAAGGGAAGGGTAGATAGCTCGATATGAGTTCGCACTAATGGCTTCCCAGCAAGCCCATGCTTTCCAATGTAAAACATACTATAAAACTCCATCTAATTGGTTACCCACGCTTCGAATCTTGCCTTCTATCGCATCCGTATCTTTCACCCCTCGACGTCTGCTTTCTAGTTCCAAGCTCTAAATGTTAAACTAGAAGTGCCCCTCCCACAGATTTGCTGATGAGTGTTGGCATCTCTCTCCCACAAGCCTATATATATAAAATACCTCATTAATGACCTTGGGGAAATCCAAAATCCATCCCCCTATTTAAAGCATCATACTTCCAATTACTGCGCCTATAAAATGCCGCCCACGTCTCCCAAAATGGCCCCACCCACTGCCACTTGAAACTCACAATTCGCATTAATAACGGATATGACGTTTCGTCCACATTAATCTATCACCACGTTGTTACTATGAGATCCTCATAACGAGGGCACTCCCACGTCGTCAATAATACGATAAAACGTATACTAAACATACGTAAGCATAAATATATCAAGAAAAACATAACCAGTTTAGCGACATATGTTTACAGACAAAGACCCAACGAGCATCTTATGTTTACATACCAAAGCATCAAGTTATTAAAGTTGTCTCTCACACCTTCCTCACTACAAACATTACAAAATAACCTTACCATTTACATGGGGGGTTGGGCAGCGGCCGCTCTATCCTCTACCTCAAGTTGCACCTTCTCTTAAGGGGTAATAAGCATCTTGCCCCTGAGAGGCAGAGGGCCTTGACGTCCAAAATATCCCAGATGGTGCAACTCAGGTACGTCTTGCGTCTGTCGCAGCACCAGGAACGGTGGGGCCAACATATCCACCCATCACTTCATAGATGAACGAAACTCTTCATCTAAACGGGCGTTGCCCGCCAACAGCTCACTTGCTTCCTTCTCCAACTACAGAGAACTCAATCGCCCATGGGTCACCTCAAGGTCACCCTCTACTGTAAGCTTCTCATCAGTCACAATTATTACTCGCCCTTCGAGCCCAACAGTCACATTCGCAACATGCTCCGCTAGCTCGCGATGAGCAACCTCCGTAATGAGCTCCTTTTGCGAGGCCATCATTTCCCCAAGCTGTAATTCCTACTTGGCATTACGCCTTTCGAGGTTCTCGGCCTGGAGTAACGAGGCCTCAAGCATAAGGGTACCCTTCATTAAATAAACAAAAATATTTATTACTCATATGTTCGATGATAATGAAGATATAACCAATATTCAAATAACTTACTCAGACAGCTGCCACGACCACTGAACGACGAGCTCGAGGATCATCTAACGCCTCAGCAAGAAGCTTTTTTTCCTTATCCTTATAAGGGTTACTTTGCACTTCCCCATCTGGCAAACTGCCCCTGAAGAGTTTGCCACTTCCTACTAAACGGGTCCCTTCCTCCAAGAAGGAATAAGGCAACGACACTTTTTCCTTGCTTCGCAGTTGTCCAGGGTCTTCGCCCAAAAGCCCGACGATCACTGACATCTGCCGCTTTGCGACCGGGGCATCCTCCGTGTGACCACTGACCCCCATAAGCTCAGGGCTCTGATCTACGATAAGAAGCACGACCGTATTTGAGCCGGACACATCCTTTCCCCTAGCATTTAAGAATCTCAGCTTTATCCCAATACTCTCCACTGACTTGTAACTGTGCACGCTCTCCACAGAATAAGTTTTGCTTGTAAGACGTGCACGAGGTTCACTAGACTTGCTCGCTGACCAATACTTGTCGGAGTCAAACTTTCCGTCTGGAATATTCGTCCACACTTGGCACTCTTTATTTTTATAATCGAGCACACGCAAACAAGACGACTTATAAGATACCCTCGCTAGCATCACATCTGTAAAATAACAAGTAATCATTTACTCAATAAATAACAAATGATCGCACAACTTTTAAAAATTATAACAAGAAACGTACACTTCGAATTAAACACGTTATGGTATAAACAACGGTTGGGCCCGTTATCATAATCAAAAGCCCCCGTCACCAGGATCGGATACCGACACCAATAATTTCTACTCATCGGCAATTTAAAAATTTTTGGCTCGGCGGATTTACAAGCTATATAATATCAATGCCTCTACTCAGGCGTGCAGGTGCGCATGATTTTCTGGCACCTCAGACCTGTATCACCCTCCTTGCTCTGGACAGCCTTACCTACTACTTTTTTTGCCTTGGCCGTGGTTTGAGTTTGACGCCTCTCACGACCAGTACGTGCTCGTGAACGTGTAACACGAGGAGACGCCGGTTCTTCTATCGCCTCGGCCCCATCATGTTCTGCCCCCATTCCCTCAAGAACAACATCCCATTGACGCGAACAGCGTCCCATCTTATAAGCGACCATTATATCCCCACAACCTATGCTCTAATAAGGCGACATCGACTGATTAATCAGCCGGCACCCCATCATTACCCAATAAAAGTTATCATTCATTTGCCCCGGGGCTTGGCCAAATGAGTTCAGACATTCTCTTGTCAAATCATCTAAAGGAAACCTCAACTCCGCATCAAATTGCCCGAAGTAAGCGATGCATTGGTTGGGTGTTAACGTGTGGCAATCCGGCCATATCCACGTACTACTTCCTCGAGCTTCTCTCGCTCGTTCACATCGTCCAGGAACTCCATCGTGATCCCTGGCATCTTGTAATCGGCCAGCGAGCCAGGCAACCTCCACTCGCTTGGATAAGGCCAAAAATACTCAGAACCCCCATCTCATGAGAACTTATAATGTCCTCGTGGGCCAGATCTCCAGGAACTCTCCCTCGCACCATAAAGTCCGCCCGTGACTCAGCCCTTAAGTCACGAGGCACCGATGTCCCTGCCTCGTGGTCGTGGCCACCCTCCCACCCCACGGGTACGGCTCCCGACGAGATGAGTGTGCAGCCCTCCGTCGATGATTTACCCTCAGAGACAACCATTTCCCAGCTCATTTTTGCCTGTCCTTCCCTCATAACTATATACTGACACATACTCAGCGATCGTATGTTCTTACATAAGCCAGGAACAAACATCAGGCTCAACCCTAAGGGAACGAAGGGAAAAATGGCCACCTAACTTACTAGGGCACCCTAGGGATAGGCTACCACACCCCACTCTCATTCCCTGGCATGGCCACCACAAATTCCTGCGACTCTGCGATGAATAGCACGATTCATCCCTGCACCACGGTCACCCCAACCTCTCTGGTTACCATCGGTAGGTGGTGCATTCCCCAATTAGCTCGGGTGTTTCACACGATTCAAAAACATATACAAGACAGAATATCACGATAAATAAACAATGTTTTTGGAAAACTTACCCGTGAAATCCTAAATGCAGTTCCAACCCAAATCCCTCCAGCTCCAACCCAAGTGCCCAAATGTTTAGCTCTTGAAATAAATAAATCAAAACCAGAGAAGTTGAATTGAAAGAGATGATCTTTATAATGGAGGAGACATCCTCTTTAGACATGTGAAGTGATAGTTTTATTTCAAATTTAGTGGGCCTACGCATATGATTTGACACGTTGCCCACTGTGCCAGCAGTCACACCACACATTTTCCTACGAATTTAATAATGAGCCCCCCTCCCAAGAAGGTGCCATACAGACTATCACACGCCCCCCAATTTAATGAGCTCCACATGCGGCCAGACTACCTTATATGTCCCTCGAAAGCCAGGCCTGAAAGGGGACAATTGTAGGAGCACGCTCCCGCTAGTAACGAAGTGACAAGTCATCTAAACGAGCAAGCTCTGTCAACGACAACAACCTCACCTAATTCAAGCAACAAAATGATAGATTGACTGACGAGCAATCTCGTCAGTCATCCAACACTCGAAGCATAGAAACTTCAATGAAGCCACTCTACAAATATCCCCAAAAGTCGAGCAAATGCCAGCGACTAAAATATGGTAACAATAAGCACCCAATCCCACGACCCTGAAGGGATTGCCTAGGAATTTTCCAGGGCACGTGAGCATGGATGCTCTTAGGTCAAACCCTCTCTATAAATAGTGGGGAAGGGATAAACCAAAGGGAGGTTGTTCTTCTGGTTCTTTTTCTTCTTCTTCCTTCTTCAAGCAGACTACTCTTCCTCAACTATCTCAAACACAACCAGAGAGACAGACAAGAACCTGGAGAGAGTTGAGTGGTGCCCTCTTCCGGATCAGTATCAATCCCGACCCATCGGGCGATTATCGTTCTCCCCTAGTAAAACAAGGAAACTACAACCTGGGGAACCACATCAGATCAAATATCCTCCAGCAATCCTCACATCCTTTAATTCGATCTCATCTATAGTAAGCTCTCTCACATAAACTTTTTGAGGTGCAGGATCCATCACAATTTCTTGTAACATCTCTTCATAAAAATGGCACTCATGCTCACGTTCCCTCCCAATACCATCTAAATATTCAAGTAGAACGTCCCTCACTGGCAGCTAAGCGTCATACTCCAACAATCCAAAAAATTTCTCCCGTACTTTGATAATTTTTATCACCAACCGCCCCTTAGCGGCATATCGAATTCTCTGAGATCGAGTCCAAACAATTATTATTTCCTTCTCCATACATAGAATTCATTCCCCCCTTATTTATACATTTTTATTACCAATCCCCCACAAGTCGTGATATAATTCAATTATCTCGTAAGAGAAACCCAAATATCTTGAGAAAAGTTATTTGAACATATCTCTCCCTATCGACTTCAGTCATTTCCTCCTATTCCAAATTAAGCTTATTCTTTCCAAGTCTAATATTCTAGAGCGACCTCTCCAAAATTGATCCTTCATTCTAAAACTTTTACACTTTTCTTTCCCCCACATTTTCAGCACACATGTTGAATCATATTTGACATTTACACAGATATTTTCACTTTATAGGCAAATTTTTACAGTTCGACCAAAAAATGTACTTTCCAATCTCATACATTTCCTTTCATATAATATTTGAAAGTCTTCATATCATACAGCTCGACTTCTAGAGTTATTCTATTCTATATTAGCACAGAGTTTGGATAACAAAATTGTACTCATCTCGAAACAAATTACAAATGCTTTTATAGATAACAAGTCTTTCAAGTACTCAACATTAGGTACTTTATAGATAATAAGTTTTTCATGTGCTTTTGCAGCTAACAAGTCCTTCAGGCACTCTAAAAAATCAAATCCTTCGGTTCATTCTACTTCAGTGATTTTTCACCCTGAAGCAAAGCAGACATTGGAAACAACGAGTATCTTCCCTTCCATGAGTTTTGTCAAAGTCCAGATAAACTTCAAACAAAAACTATAAAAGCATGAGAATCAGTGCTTGAACCAACTCTTCAAACTGAAGTTCTTCTCAACACAAAGTAGTGATGGAAGTATAGAAGCAGACTTCTATTCTCTGTCTTCCTTTACTACCATTGCCGCCTCTCCTATAACTACCACCATCGCAGAGTTGGTAGAGATGAAGAGGGTCTATCCTTATATTTGTCACCCCAACTTTGTCTTCCACAAGAATGCAAAGACAAGCTCAACATTGTATTCTTATTAAGGCAACGTGGTGAAATCTCCATCTACAGTAAAACTCCTCCTCTGCTTCAGCCGCTTCATTTTTTGACATTCCTTGATACGTTGGAAGAATAGGAGCAGGAGTAGGATTCTCCAAGGAATGATCCCCAAAATACTTCGACTTCAACCTCTACATCTTAGAAGCAATCCTCTCCTCAATAACCATTCAACGGGACTTTACCATCTTCAATAATTTTAGAGAATATTGTAACATAATAAATGTACTTTGCCACAAACCTTGGTATAGGTACTATTTATATAAACCTGTATTTATTGCGCAGGAATGCTTTTTGAAGCGTCATCATTCAATATAAATGAAACTCTTTAAACCCTAACCGTCGCGTACATCAATAACCCCATCAAACATTCAATGCACGTGCATCCCCCCATAGCACACGCAGTTTCCATGCAGTCAAACACCATCATTACTTCCTTCATTATTTAAATTTCTAACCTGAATACCCATATACACAAAAATTCATTCTCAGCCAAGGCCACTTGTGACTTTGGTTACGAGGGGGCAATTGTAGGGGCCTACCCCTCGATCTTACCTAAATTGAGTTATCTCTATTTTAAACTATCTCCATGTCAGATCCACGCATTCTCCACATTACTACTCCAGTCAACATTTCCACGTACTTCACAAACTGATGAAAGACGTGGGTCGAGCTCAAGCAGAAAAACCTAAACAAGTTAAAGCCAATTGTCTCTTATGAACTCAACAGGTACTCAGTCAACTGCCACTAACCATATTGTTCGAAGAACGTGCTTCAGTACGATGAAAAATTGTGTAGAAGGCCTATATAAAGAAGAAGTTCCAGAAGAGACGAGGACCAAAAAATTATACGAGAAATCACCAAGAAAGCTATATTTTCTAGATTCTCAAAACTTCTAACTTCTTATTTACCAGATCAAGCATTTCTAAGTCAAGAGATCACTTAAAATAAAATAAGATATAACCTTCAAGCAATAAACGTCACTATTACAAAAATCATTAGCCCGAGGTCGTAGTTTTTTTACCTATTCATAAGTTTTCAACGCTAAACACCTGTGCCATTTCTTGTTTTATATTAAATTTTTATCACGAGCACATTAGTGTAAAAGCTAATTCCAAGCCACTTCAAGCTTATAAAATTTGGCCATTACACTACTCGTAAACTGTGGGTCTACTTCGTGAAGAACAAATTAGATGTGTTCGATAAATTCAAGAGCTAGAGGGTTTTAATTGAAAATGAACCAGTTTGAAACTGAAGTGTCTTAGGTCAGATAATGGGGTCAAATACTGTAGTGACGAGTTTGAAGACTTTTACGCATCAAACGGGATTAAGAGACAAAAAACAATTCCCAGAACACCGCAACAAAATGGTGTTGCAGAACGCATGAACCGAACAATAAATGAAAGTGCGAGGAGTATGAGACTCAATGCTGGAATACCAAAATATTTTTGGGAGGATGCAGTTAGTACGGTGGCGTATTTGATTAACTGAGCGCCTTCAAAGGTTTTGCACTTTGGACTTCCAGAAGAAGAATGGACCAGTAAAGAGGTAAACCTTAATCACTTGCATATTTTTGGCCGTACCTCATATGTGTTTGATAATTCAGATACAAGGACCAAGTTAGATGTAAAGTTGATAAAGAATATATTCATTGGATATGGCGGTGATGAGTTTGTGTACCAATTTTAGGAAGTGAAGAATTGGAAAGTTATACGGAGCCGTAACGTTACATTCAATGAGGAAGTCTTGTATAAAGATTTTAAAGTACATAGTAAAAGAAGTCAAAGTGAAGCAGTTGAAAGTGTTTACATTGAAGATGATGAACACTCTCGAGAGGTTGATGAAGAAGTCGTGGTTGATTCCGATGCACCGGATCAAGGCGAGGAACCTAATGATCTAGACATTCAAATATCACTTTAAAAGGAGCTGAGAGTTGCAATAATTCTGGCTAGGTACGTTAACTCCCAAAATTATTTGCTACTTACGGATGGCAGTCAACTGGAAAGTTACAATGAGATGTAGAAGCCAAGAGCAAGTGGGTGTTTGCTATGGATGATGAGATGTAGTCATTATCAACTAATCGAATTTGGGATTTAGTTTGGTTATTAAAAGGGAAGAGAGCATTGTACAATAAGTGGGTATACAGATTAAAGCAATAATCTAACGGTTCAAGGAGATTCAAGGCTAGACTTGTGGTGAAGGGCTTTTAGCAGAAAGAAGGCATTGATTTTGGTAAGATTTTTGCTCCTGTTGTGAAGATATCTTCTATTCGGGTTGTGATGAATATAGTTACAGTTGAAGATTTGCATCTTGAGCAACTAGATGTCAAGACAGCATTTCTTCACGGTAACCTTGATGAAGAAGTTTATATAAAATAGCCAGAAGGGTATTCGGTTAAAGGGAAAGAAGATCTGGTGTGTAGGCTTACGAAGAGCTTATATGGCTTGAAACAAGCACCGAGATTGTGGAATTTGAAATTTAAACAATTCATGTACAAAAATGATTATTCGAAGAGCAATGCGGATCATTGTTGTTTTATCAAAAATATAGGGAACTCGTATATTATGCTACTTCTGTATGTAGATGATATGTTGGTAGCAAGTGCCGACATGAGAAAGATTATCAAGTTGAAGAAACAGTTAACCCAAAAGTTTTCTATAAAAGACTTGGGTGTAACAAAACAAGTTCTTGGTATGCATGTTAAAAGGGACAAAAAGCGGTGAGAATTGAAGTTATCTCAAGCTGAGTACATCGGTAAAGTACTTTAGTGGTTCAATATTGATGGTGCTAAGGTTGTTAGTAAACCATTTGGAGGTTACTTCAAATTATAAAAGGATTATTGTCCGAAGACGCAGAAGGATCGCGATAAGATGCAGAATGTTCCATATAAATCCGCAGTTGGTAGCCTAATGTATGCTATGATTTGTACGAGACCGGATATTGCCCATGAAGTGGGAATTCTTAATAAGTATATGAGTAATCCAGGCCAGGAGCATTTGAGAGCTTTAAAATGGATACTGAGGTATCTAAAGGAGACTCAAGATATGGCATTATGTTATGGGGGTTCTCAGATATGTTTTCAGGGCTTTGTTGATTCTGATATGGCGGACGACATTGATAGGCGGAAGAGCACTAGTGGCTTCGTATTTACATTGGGAAGCGGTATAGTTACATGGCTTTTTAGGCTATAGAAGATTGTAGCTTATTCTACGATGGAGGTGGAATATGTTGCAGCTACAGATGCGTGTAAGGATATGGTTTGGTTAAAAGGGTTGATAGAAGAGCTTGGTAGAGAATAATTTTCTCCTAAATTGTATAGTGATAATCAAAGCACTATACACTTAGCAAAGAATTTGGTTTTTTGCTCAAGGACCAAACATATTTATGTTCAGTATCACTATATTCCCTCGCTTCTCGAGGACGGTGTGTTGAAGCTTAAAAAAATTCACACTGATATGAATCTGACTGATATGTTCACGAAGGTGGTGACTTTTCAGAAGTTGGCGACATGTACAACTTTTGTGGTTCTTCAAGATTAAAGGTCCGGGTAGTGTAAATAATTCATTTAGAGATCTGGAGATGGGTTGCGGAATTCGATTTCAAGTGGGAGATTGATATGTTATGAACTCAAATCTTGTTCGAGGAAGCTTATCGGAGCTCCTGGGATGAGCGAGGATCAAAGAAGATTTGATAAAAGGTTTTTTCAAAGTTCTGTTCAAATAGACTATTTGTCTATTTGAGCATAAGATGCAGAGGCATGATTGTTGAAATAGACTTTTCTGTTTATTCGAATAAAAGCCAAGCCATTTGAGCTAGACAAGAAGTCGTTCGAACGAGATTTTGACTTTTTGAACAGACTCCTTGTCTATTCGGATAAAACACCTCAGAACCCACTTTGTTCAAATAAACTGAGACTCTGCTCGAATAGACTTCATTACGTTAGTTTTAGAAGTTCGTCCTAGAGGCATTGGTATATCTCGTGATTCGTACTTTGAGTCCATCTTTATGTAATTACTCATCTAACATATAAAGAAGACATAGGTTATTTCGTTAGCCCATCTTGGTGAGTTTAATTTTAGAGAGACCTAGAATTTGAGAGACTCCATTAAAGTTTGAAAAGCTTGGAGAGATCATTGTAACTCGCTTGATTAACATAGCAGATTGTTCAGAGAGGGGTTTTTTATCCGAAAGGGTTTTCCACTTCCCTCCTCTGGGAATTCTTGTGTCGTTATTGTTTTTGTTTGGTTAATTCTTCTGTTAGGGATTATTCGGCAAATCATTCTTATCAGGAAAGAGAGAGTAGCTAACTTGATTCTCAACATATGAGACTCAACGCTGGACTTTGGACTTTGGACTTCCAGAAGAAGCATGGTCCAGTAAAGAGGTAAACCTAAATCACTTGGGTATTTTTTGCTGTACCTCATATGTACTTGATAATTCAGATACAAGGACAATTCTAGATGCAATGTCGACAAATTATAGATGGTGGTGAACATGAATGTTACAAGGAGGCTTTAGATGTGGAAGCCAAGAGCAAGTGGGAGCTTTCTATGGATGATAAGATACAGTCATTATCAGTTTAATAGTTAATTGAACTTGGGATTTAGTTCGGTTGCCGAAAGAGAAGGGAGCATTGTACAACAAGTGGGTATACAGACTAAAGCAGGAATCTGACGGCTCAAAGAGATTCAAGGCTTGACTTGTGGTCAAGGGACTTCAGCAGAAAGATGGCGTTGATTTTTGTAAGATTTTTGATCCTGTTGTAAAGATGTCTACTATTCGGGTTGTGATGAATATAGTTGAAGTTGAAGATTTGCATCTGGTGCAACTAGATGTCAAGACATCATTTCTTTACGGTAACCTTAATGAAGAAATTTATATAAAGCAGCCTAAAGGGTATTCGATGAAAAGAAAAGAAGATCTTGTGTGTAGGCTCACGAAGAGCTTATATGGTTTGAAATAAGCGCCGGGACAGTGATATTTGAAGTTCGAACAATTCATGTCCAGAAATGGTTAGTCGAAGAGCAATGCAGATTACTATTGTTTTATCAAAAATATGGGGAACTCATATATTATTGTACTTCTGTATGTAGATGATATGTTGGTAGCAAGTGCTGACATGAGAAAAATTGTCAAGTTGTAGGAGCAGTTAACCTGGGAGTTTTCTATGAAGGACTTGGGTGCATTAAAATAAGTTCTTGGTATGCGTGTTACAAGGTACATAAAATGGCGAGAATTGAAGTTTTCTCAAGCAGAGTACATTGGTAAAGTAATTAAGCGATTCAATATGGATGGTTCTAAAGTTGTTAGTACACCATCGGGAGGTCACTTCAAATTATCAAAGGATTGTTGTCCGAAGATGCAGAAGGATCGCGATGAGATGCGGAAGGTTCTTTATCAATCCGCGATTAGTAGTTTAATGAACGCTATGATTTGTACGATACCAAATATTGCCCAAGCAGTGGGAGCTATAAGTAGATGAGTAATCCTGGCAATGAGTATTGGAGAGCAGTAAAATGGATATTAAAGTATCTAAAGAAGACTCAAGATATGACATTATGTTATGGGGGTTCTCAGATATGCTTTCAGGGTTTTGTTAATTCTTATATGGCGAGTGACATTAATAAGCAGAAGAGCACTAGTGGTTTCCTTTTTATATTGGGAAGCAGTATGATTACATGGATTTCTAGGCTACAGAAGATTGTAGTTTTGTCTACGACGGAGGTGGAATATGTTGCAGCTATTGAAGCGTACACGGATACGGTTTTGCTGAAAGGGTTGATGAAAGAGCTTGGTAGAGAATAATTTTCTCCTAAGTTTATAGTGATAGTCAAAGCCCTATACACTTAGCAAAGAATTCGGTTTTTCACTCTAGGACTAAACATATTGATATTCCCTATCACTATATTCTCTCGCTCTTCGAGGATGGTGTGTTAAAACTTGTGAAGATTCATACTGATATGAATCTGGCCGATATATTTATGAAGGTGGTGACTTTTCAGAAGTTGGCATGTACAACTTCTGTGGGTCTTCAAGATTGAAGGTTCGGGTAGTGCGAGCAATTCATTTGAAGATTTGGAGATGGGTTACGGGATTCAATTTCAAATGGGAGATCGTTGGGTGTGAACTCGAATGTGAAGGATGAAATTGTCGAAGATGGAAATTGTTGAAGTCGTTCGAACGAAAATGGAAGTCGTTCGAACGAATTTCAAAGTTGTTCGAACGAGATCTATGTTTTTCGCGGTTTGGAACTTTGTTTGTCAAAGTCGTTCGAATGAGCTTGGATGTTGTTCAAACTAGTTGTCATGGGCTGAAGACCAATTATCGTATTTTTAGTTCCCCAGTATATAAATGGGACTTAGTTTATTTGTTTAATCTATCCTTCTGTGTGAGTTTAATTCTAAAGACCTAGAATTTGAGAAACTCTATTAAAGCTTGAGAAGCTTGGAGAGAACATTGTAACCCGTTTGATTATCATAGTAAATTATTCGGGGAATGGTTTTTCATCTACAACGGTTTTTTACTTCCCTCCTCTAGGAATTCTTGTGTCCTTGTTGTTCTTGTTTGATTGTTTATTCTGTTAGGGCTTATTCCGGGTATCGTTCTTGTGAGGGAAGAGAGAGTAGCTACCTCGATTCTCAACAAAAGATGACCGATATGAAACCCATGGTAATCTATGAAGACTATAAATGTGTTTGGAGAATTAATATGAAACTAGAAGTTGACGAGGGAATAACGGTCCTTAACTAACATACATATTGAGATATAACTTATAAACAAGCTGCTGGATTGCAAATAGAACTGCTATGTCCCTCCACCTAGCCTCCTTTTTCACCCTTACATTTTGCAGAAGTTAATTTCAAAAAAACCATCTTCGCCTCATACAGGCTTGTATACAGGATTTAGTAGAATCGGAGAGACAGGGTTGTCGTAATTGGTAAATGAGGAACCCCAGAATGCGTTTTTTGAAAATCTTGATAGAGATTTAGAACCCGATGAGAGTACCCTTTCGCGTGTGTTGAGTTTGTGTGCATCTGCGCGGGATTCAAAGCCCGGTGTCCACTTTTATTATGTAGCAATTAAAACTGGGTTTGATCTGTATGTATACGTTGGAAGCTCATAGATTAGTTTGTATTCGAGATGTGGGGATTTCGGTAGCTCTTATAATGTGCTTGATGAAATTCCTGTGAGGAATGTTGTGACGTGGACAGCGATGATTGCAAGCTTTGAGCAACATTGGGAGATTTAAGTTTTCTTGGAGCTTTATCATCGGATGAGAATGATTATGCGTTGACAAGTTTAATTAGCGCGTGTACAGGTACTGGTGTTCTTGGACATGGGAAGAGTGCTCATGGTCAAACTGTTCGAGTGGGTTTTGATTTGTACGCTAATGTTGCCATTGAAATTATTTTAGTGTATTCCAAGTGTGGGAATGTAGAAGAGATGCTTTACGTATTTAGAAGTATGTGAAGAACGGTTTTGATATCATAGAACTGTATGATTGCCGGGTACGCTTAACACAGACTTACCGAGCGAGCTATAAATCTGCTTGAAGAAATAGAGAAAGGGAAAATTGAACCGGACGTAATCACTTTTCTTGGCATCCTCATCATGTCGTCATGCAAGTCTCGGTAAAAATATACATCCTTCAGTTTAATGCTTCAATATGAGGTGCAACCTGCGATGGATCACTACTCATGAATTGTGGATCTTCTAGGCCAAGGTGGGATACTCGACGAGGCCTTGGAGTTCATCCAAAAGATGCCCATTACTCCCAATGCAATTATTTGGGGATTGCTACTTTCTTCTTCTAGGCTTCATGTGAATGTCCACATTGGAGTCCACGCTGCAGACAGCTTGTTGTTCTTGGAACCAGATTGTGTTGGAACCCTCTTACAGCTTGTAAATTTTGTATGTGAGTGCAGGTTGTCTGGGTGTTGGGACAAGGCAGCAAATATGATATATAAGGATAGAGGATTGAAAATATATCCAATGCATAGTTGGATTGTACAAAGGAATGAGGTTTACAGGTTCAGAGTAGAAAATATGTCAAATGATAAAGTGAATGGCATCTTAAGCGTGGTGGATGGTTTAGCAGACAACATGAGAAGATTTGGATCTGTGCCCAATATACTTGAAGGACTCGATCTATAATTCTCACATTGAATCCTTCACTATATGTGTTTGGATCCATTCCTTATCTGATCGGAACACAACAGTTTTATTGGAGGCCAAGCTGAAGAGTAACAATTTAGTTTTGCTGAAAATATATTAGCATATTTCGGGCGTCAGTTGGGATCAAAGTTAGGATTTTATCGCCAAGTTGAGTATGTGTCCGGGCCAAGGCCTTCACTATCCTGGACAACTTCAGCCCATTATTAGGAGTGAAATTGTGCATGTCGATCATGGTCTGTGGACAATGAAATCTAATTGTAGGATACTTTTGAAATATGGTTTATTCAATGCTAATGGTGCAGCTATTAACTCCAACTGGGCACCATATGGTATTTTATGAAGGAACTCATCCAAAATTCAATGTCCTTCCACCAAATAATATCGCCAAGCATAAAACTTCATACATACTACAGACTTGTAAAGCATCGATCACTTACAGTAAGGAACGGCATACTTGAGCTCAACCTCTCTAGCATGGCGGGCAAGAAAAATTGGTCTAGTTAAAAAACGCCGTGCTCGCCTCAATTTAATGCTTCAACTCCGGATGGGACCTGACATGGATTACTACTCAAGCATTGTGGATCTTTTAGGTTGAGGTCGACTACTTGATAAGGTGAGAGAGTATTCGGATGACTCCCATTAGTCCCAACGCAGTTATATTGGGCTTAATACTTTCTTCTTGTAGGCTTCAGGAGAATGTATGGATTGGAGTCTACGCTGCAGAGAGCCTGGTTGTTGTTGGAACCAGATTGTGCTGCAAGTCTGCAACCCTCTTACAACTTGAAAATTTGTATACGAGTGCAGGGTGTTGTGTGAGAGTGCGGAAGATGATGAAGGATAGGGAATTAAAAACTAATCTGGGGCATAGTTGGAATAAGGAACAAGGTTTATGGAGACTGGAGTAGAAGATATGTTAAATGATATATAAAATTCCTAGACGTTTCAGACTAATCAATTTCGATTATTTTAGGTCTAAATCGATAGGTCCTAATTCCTTTGAATTAATGGTCTGCTTAACCTAAATCAATTTGATTCAATAAACTAATGTCAAGCAAGCAGCTGGAAACATAAAGACACTGGCAAAGATTTTTAACCCTGTGGGAATCCTTTCTCAGGAAAAAAATCCGAAGGTCGCTGTCGAATCACTCAACAGCTAAACAATCCACTAAAGAAAAAGAATTAAAAGAGTTTGACTACTTACAGACTCGATAAACATATCTCGTGGTTACCTCTCTTCTAATCAAGCTCCTAACAACCAATTCCTCGTTCCCGCAACACTTCGCCTAATGATGATTGATTCAAGATGTGAGTGTTTTTAATTCTCCCTTGAATCTCTCAAGAGTAATCTCTCATCACTCTAAAAATAAGCATTTGAAAAAATTAATTTTCAAAGAAGTGAGTTTCGAAAAAACGAAAATTGTCTTTTATTAGAAAGTAGAAATCATGTTCTCTGTTCGAATAGAAATAAATATATTTGAATATAAATCAGGTTGAGCCAATCTATTCGAATAACAAATAAATCTATTCAAATAAAAACAGACTGAGGCATTTTATTCGAATACAAATAAATTCTATTCGAATAGAAATGTTCCTAGTTCTATTACCTGGGCTTGATATTTAGAATAAGGAGTTAAAAACCCACTTACCTGTTCAGTGTCAGTCCAACTATATTCGCTCTACGTGTACTCCTTGACGCCGGATAACCACGAAATAGTGTTGATGCCCACAGGACACTAAATGAAGCAAACTCCAAAATGGATGTTTCAATTTATCCCTTTGGTTCATTTTGTATCAAAACTAGAACTATAGGTAATAAATAAAAAATTACAAACTCGATAGAATGACTCACTCACTGAATATCCATTCATAAAGCATATCATCTTAAATCCCTGCACACTAAACAAGATACATTACGTAACTTTTTATCTTAAAAATAAGGAATTTAGAAGACACAAAGTACTTACCTGACTTACCTGAAGAATCATCTTTCCCCCTTTTTGATACAGAAGAGCAAAGGGCAACCAAATAAAAAGAGAGAGAAAAGTGAAATTAAATTAAACATACCAAAAATATATAACAGTTATGGAAGAGTAAATATCATGGAATAGAATAATCATATAGCAAAAGCTTGATAGAGTATCCTTGCAATAAAAAACTGTTAATACATAGCAACGTCAGATAGGGCATCTACATATAACATACATGCAATAAAGAGAGCAGACTTAAAAATAGTCACTAAAACGACAAAACACAGAACTATCACTCGACGAGCCTCGCACTATACTGCTCAATCCATCCACAGAAGTCTAAAGCCGAGCTATATCATCCTTGAAGAGCTGAAACTTAGACTTTATCTGAGTATCCATGCTAACAAAATGAGTCTCCATCTGAGTGTCCAGCCTACTAAAATGAGACTCCATATAAGTGTACATAGAGGCAAAATCATGTGTGACCACTTCAGTATAAGCAACTGCAAAAACCCAAGGCATGGAAGAAGCAGCAGGCCTGGAAGCAGAGTGCCTAGCTGTTCGCCTAGCAGCACTAGGTGCAGCATCAGTCTCCAAGTCCTCTGCACTCTCCTCGGACTTAGACTTTGGCTCAGAAGGCACCATATGTTTTCTGCTCTTTTCCCAATAACGAGAATTAATCACTTTGTTTCTCACGTCCGCCTTCTCATCCGCACGGATAACATACCCTATCCCAATCAAAAGCTGAGAGATAAACCTATTGTACGGCAAAGCCCGTACCTGGAGATCTTGGTTAGACGCAAGAATCATCTCGTGCATAATAATATGCACCAAATCAACATTGTACCCCTGATGGTAAATAAACACCAAATAAAACATATAACCCACCAGAACATTCTTATTCCCCAGTTGGGGAATAATGTTCCGATGAGCAATCATATGAAAGAGGCATAGTATTTTGCCCAGATTCTTACGCCTAAGATATGGGCCTTTAATTTTCCCTGCAACACGAAGCCCCTCCTCCATCACCTTCTTGGGAGGAAACTGACTAGGAATCGGAGGCTACTCCGAAAGTTCCACATCCTCAACTGGAGGCTCACCCAGACCAAAAGCATGTCGGATGTCAATCATCTCAATATGTAACTCGAAACCATCAATGGAAACTTTAAAACTCTCGTCATCTCCCGTGTCTTGCACATCCCGGAGAGAAGCATAAAAAAGTCACACCAAACGTGGGTAACACGGCTACTGGGGACGAATAATCCCAGTCCAACCAAGATCAGCGAATACATCAAAAACCTGCGAGATAGTGGGGTATGGCTTACGCAGCACTTCCTCATCAAGTGATACCTCCATCTCATAGTTGCAAAAATTAAAACCTGATCGCTGGATAGACCAATGGGAGGGGTTAAGGTACATACCGTGATTCCCCCCGTCATTGTCACGTGAATGTACACGAGCCCCCCCTGCACCACTAGATCATCCGCATCCAGAAGCCTGATGAGCAACATTATTAGGACCCATCCTAGTTTTTCTCGTCGTTCGACCCCATTTAGCTGTATTGCTCGGAGCATGAACGGGGGACGCAGCCTCAGGGCGCTTCTCCCTAGCCATAGCAACAAATTCCCAAAGAACTCACTTAACCTGTAAGAAAAATACCACCACTTCCCCAAACCTAACCAATACGGTTAAGCAGGGGAACCCAATAAAAAACACAACCAAATTTTCACCACTGCAAACAAGCAATCACCAAACAAAAGCAACCCCAATTACTGCAAGAACCCAAAGAACATACTCCAATCTCTAATTTACAGTTCAAATTCCCAAACAACAATTCCAACTCCAATTGACAGTTTCAATTCTAAAACAACAAATCCGACACCAATTCGAAACAACAAATCCAAGTCCAAACCCAATACACAAGCACAAATCGACAAATTGATCAACAAACTTGAAGGAGAGAGAGTAGAGCAAGCTTACCAAAGTGGAGGATGAGTCCAATTACAAAATTAGGGCAAAAATTGTCGAGATCAAGCCACCAATTGGACCGCCAAGCTTCAAACCATGAAACCCCAAACTCAACTATGAAAATGAGGTAATCAAGCACAATAAAATTCGAGTATGGATTTCAAACTTGGTGGGATTCGTAAGAAGGAGAGGGAGAGAGAGAGGCAGTGCTAGTTGTATTTGAACAAAAAGAGAGAGTGAAAAAAAAAATATTTTTATTTTAAAAAATAGACTCTGCGAAATGTATTCGAATAAGAAAAAATTATATTCGAATAAAAGTTATGCTCTTATAAAAAATAAATAAAAACTGGGGAAAAATATTCTAATAAAATAAGAGATTTATTCAAATAAAAATTGCGCTGAGGCAAAATATTCGAATAAATTATTTTTTTATTCGAACAGTTTTTTTTTTCAACTAGAAACAAAAAGAAGTAAAAAAATTGACAAACAAATCAATACTCCCCTTGTCTACTCTACACGAGAGACTAATCACATACTATATGAATATCAGATAGGAAATTATTCCATAGAAAAGCAAGTCAGAATAAGTATTTACTCAGAGTGTGTGTGTGCGCAGTCAACGTAAAATAGTACCATGCATTCAACAGATCTAACAACCATAAATAAGACACTATAAGAAAAGTTGTTTCAACTTAGGCCACTCATGGTGGTCACTCAAAATCACTGAGAATTGACTTGCTAGCACTTTATGTGAAATATGAATATGAATATAGCAACAACAAAAATCATATTTCATCAGAAAAACGAAGTATTGTGAGCTGGAAGATCTCATGGGTGTCAAGTTTATACTAAGTTAGATTCCCTATTTCCAATCTCCACTAATATTGACTAAGCCGAACTCAAGATCAAATAGGTCTTTATATAGGTTATAATGTAGGCGCGGGTAGGCATATGATGGAATATGTATTTTTGCTGGCATTCAGAGACTCTAGTTACACTACTGCTCTATTTTTCTTAAAACCAAATTCACCTTCTGTTCCCCTCTTTCTTATGAAGTACACACATAAGCAAACCTTTTCACATTCCCTTTATTGAATTTTGATAAACCATATTCTTCTCTACATCTTCCCACAAAAGTCACACATATTTTTTCATATCCTATTTTTTTTCTCTTTTTTTTTTCACTGAAAAGTCTTAGAGCAATAGGGTAAAAAAAATAAAAAATTTGGGAAAAGAAATGAAAGGGCATATTCTAAGGCTCAACGGGCTGCAAGTGGATAAAACTAAGGTTATAAATAACGAAGGCTAAAAATAGGTGAAGAAAAAATGCCTATTATCATATCTTCGGTTGGACACAGTCATTTTTTTGCCTCGAATAAAAACATGAAGGTTTCACTAGTATAACTTGACTCTGATGGTAGCATTTGACAATTGAGTAAGAAAACGAAATGAGATCACAAACAATAAGATCAAAAAAAATAGTAAATGTCATAACACTCGAACCTTATAATTAAGGCCAGATCCTCACATAACATTAGGTACGAAGAGTCTACATGCATCCTAAAGTATAATATCAATGAGTGCTTATCTATCTTAGCATGTGATAGTTAACTGCCATGAAAGAAAGCAAATCTAAGTAAACACTATACTGAACTGTTCTAACACGGAATTAAAAAACATATCTAACTAAGCATATATCACCGTGATAATCTAACTAAAAGAGTATAAAGAGGAAGTAAGAGACATACTATTCAATAGAGCAGGCACCAATTGACCATCTTAGAAGCTCAAACCTCATAGCATCTAACAGCTTGGTGAAAAAATCAGCTAACTGACTCTTTGTAGAAACATACTCAACATTGACTATCTTACGCTCAACAAGATCACAGATGAAGTGGAAACGAATGTCGATGTGCTTGGTTCTAGAATGTTGTTCAGGATTCTTGGAGATGTTGATCACATTTGTATTATCACAAAAAACTGACATCGTCCCCTGGACTATTCCATAGTCATGCACCATCTGTTTTATCCAGATCAATTAAGTGTAACAACTACCTGAAGTAATATACTCCGCCTCTGCTGTGGATTAAAAAATACAATTTTGCTTCTTGTTTTGCCAAGCCACATATTCCCAATATAGTAGCATCCACCCGAAGTACTCTTCCTATCATATGCATTACCCGCCCAATCTGCATCGGAATATCCAATTACCTTGGAATTAGTGCCATGTGAGTACCATAAACTAAAATCAGAAGTCCTACATACATAACGAATAATATGTTTAACAACCTGTAAATGGGATTCTTTAGGATTACCTTGATAACGAGCACAAATACATACACTAAACATAATAACAATAAGAGTATAAGTAAGATAAAGTAAACTACCTATCATACTTCTATACATCTTTTGTTCAACATCCTTACCTGCCGAGTCCTTACTTAACTTTATAGTGGTACTCATGGGTGTCCTGGCATGCTTTATAAAAGAGAGACCAAGCTTCTTCACTAGATCCCTGGTATACGTGGATTGAGAAATAAACATTCCGTTCTCCACTTGACGTATTTGGAGACCTAAGAAGTAAGTTAGTTCCCCAACCATGCTCATCTCAAATTTACTTTTCATTAACGCTGTAAAAGAAGTGGTTAGTGAACTCAAAGTAGAACCAAACACAATATCATCCACATATACCTGTGCAATGAGCTTCGCGCCTCCCTTCCGTTGGATAAATAGTGTTTTATCAACTCCTCGAACAAAACCCTTAGCTAAGAGAAAATTGGAAAGCCGTTCATACCATTCTCGAGGGGCTTGCTTTAAACCGTAAATGTCCTTCTTCAAGTAGAACACGTGATCGGGATGATGAGGATCCTCAAACCCTTTTGGTTGGGCCACATACACTTCTTCCTCTAAGAGGCCATTCAAAAAAGCACTCTTTACATCCATCTGATATAACTTGAATTTTTGATTACAAGCAAGAGAAAATAGTAGGCGAATAGACTCAAGCCTTACGGTAGGAGCAAATATTTCAGCAACATCAACTCCTTTTTCTTAATTGTACCCTTGAGCGACCAATCTAGCTTTGTTTCGAATTGCATTCCCAAGTTTGTCATATTTGTTCTTATAAACCTATTTAGTCCCAATGATATTTGTACCTGACGGACGTGGAACCAAATCCCAAACATCTTGACGTCAAAACTGGCAAAGCTTATCTTATATTGCATGTAGCCAATATTCGTCTAAAAGAGCTTCCTTTATCGCAGTTGGTTCGACCACAGAAACATAACAAACACAATGCACTGTCTCATGGTTTTGACTTCTAGTCTGAACCCGAGAGGTAGCATCCCCGATGATATCAGAATTTGAGTGATCCTTACGAAGTTGTTGCCATCTGGGTTGCAGTACACTTGGGGTGGGAGAGGGTGGTAGAGGTAGAAGTGGTGGAGTAGGACTCAATGTAAGAATATCACTAGTTGATGTTTTTGGATTTTTTATTGCACTATCATCTTCGCTCATATATGCAAGACCAATGGTGCAAGTATCATCCACAACAACATTACAAGACTCCATCATCACGTTGGTCCTCAAATTGTAGACTCGAAAAGTTCTACTATTTGTTGAGTAGCCTAATAAAATACCTTCATCACTCCGAGAGTCAAATTTCCTAATGTTCTACCGATCTCTAAAGATGAAATATTTACTCCCAAAAACCCGTAAGTAGTTGACATTTGGCTTCAATTAATAGTATAGCACGCGGTATGAATGGCCTCCCCCCAAAAGTATGCTGGAAGATCCTTGCTGTGAAGTAAGACTCGTCCCATTTCTTGAAAAACTCTATTTTTCCTTTCTGCAGCTCTATTTTGTTGTGGAGTGATTGGAACAAAAAATTTATGCTTAATCCCATTAGAAGTACAATACTCAACCACCCCTGTATTTTAAACTCTCCTCCACGATCACTTTGAATTTTTATCAATAAAGAAATCTTTCTCATTTTAGATTCGAAGCGATATATTGTAGAATTCTTCAAAAGTATTAGAGTTCTCTCTCAAAAGTGTTATCCATGTATAACAAGAGAAATCATCCACCATTACAAAAATATACTTTTTACCTCCTAAGGATGTCATTCTCATAGGACACATCAAGTCCATGTGTATTAGCTCAAGAATCTGAGTAGTAGTAATATTATTGGACTTCTTGTGAGAGCTCTTTATTTGCTTGCCAATTTGACAAAGACCGCACACCACGTTGCTCAATCTTACCAGCTTCGGTACTCCCCGAATCAGCTCTTTACTTGTAATCTTGGACAAAGCATTGAAGTTTATATGTCTTAACCTTTGATGTCATAAGTCCACATCACTCAGTTTCGCTTTGTTACACAGTATAGCTTCTTGTTGAATAGCATAACAGTTATCAGCGGTTCTAGTAGCATGCATCACACGTTGTCCTTGAGAGTTCATAACATCACATCCACCTCTTGAAAATGAAACAGTAAGATTTGTATCACATAATTGACTGACACTAAGAAGATTTTCCTTCAGCCCCTCAACCAAAAGAACATTATCAATTACTGGAGTACCAAGTCTTTCGGCCTTTCCCTTTCCTACCATAGGAAATGTGCCCTCATCACCAAGAGTAACATCACCTCCCTGAATATTCTCTAGGTGACTCAGCTTGGACCCATCGCCAGTTATATGATGGGAACACCAATTATCCATATACCATTGAACTAACTTGAACACATTCAAAGCATTTAGTGCAACATTGCACCTTATTTGAGGTGCCAAATCCATCTTTTAGACCAAAATGCTTCGAAAAGTTCTTCGACCTGTAGTTTTCAGTGCAAACCATCTAGACATATTATCACTTTTTAGATTATTAGTAATCACATTAGAATTATATCTATATCCATTGACAGGGCGAACATATGGCTGATATGGTCCAACAAATCTACAGTACGATACAATATGTTCCTTTCGACCACATATACTATAGTAATAAATTTGAGAGTAAGAGACCCGTTTGGGGTGATTATGAGTAGTGGATATCATGTTATATTTGGACATCGAAGTAGACGTAGTTGCATTCACAAACTTTGTGATTTGAGGAGTCATGGCATTAGGAAGAGGTTCCTCATATCCTAAACCCCTTTTGTCATTATCTGTCTTTCCCATACATAATATTTTATCAATGTTCTTAGCCCCATGACAGAACTTCTCAAGTTTCTGCTGAGATAGAACTACATCAAGCTTGGCCGAACGAAGTTCGTCCAAAGTTGATTTTATTTTCTCTTTTGCATCATTAACTTCATTTTCTAAAAACACAACTTTGTTATGAAGGCCTTGTTTCTCATTTTCAAGAACCTCTATCTCATGACTTGTACTCTCAATTTTGCCGTGAAGCTCGTACCTAAGTGTATTAATTTGGTCTTTCAAGACTTTGTTAAATTTACTGAGTTTCATACACTTGGCGAGAGTCTGAGCATTCAAGTCCTCAAGATGCGGGTCCTCAAACTCCTTAAACTCATTTTGTTCTTGATTACTCTGATTTTCATTAGAATTTTTAAGTTTAAAAGTGTCAAAGATATTATTGCCACAATTAAAATTCCTAGACGCTTGAGACTAACCAATTTCGATTATTTTAGGTCTAAATCGATAGGTCATAATTCTTTTGAATTAATGGTATGCTTAACCTAAATCAAGTTGATTCAATTAACAAATGTCAAGCAAGCAGTTGGAAATATAAAGACACAGGCAAAGATTTTTAACCCTATAGGAAACCTTTCTCAAAAGAAAAATCCACAAGTCACTGTCGAATCACTCGACAGCTAAACAATCTACTATTAAAAAGGAATTGTAAGAGTTTAACTACTTACAGACTTGATAAACACATCCCGTGGTTACCTCTATTCTAATCAAGCTTCTAGAAACCAATTCTTCGTTCTCGCAACACCTCACCACGAATTACGCACCCAAACTTCAAAGCTTGAATCACTCAAGTTTTTTAATCCATAATTAGGGTTACTTGATCAATGATGATTGATTCAAGATGTGAGTATTTTTAATTCTCTCTTGAATCTATCAAGAGTAATCTTTCCTCACTTTAAAAACAAGCCTTTAAAAAAATTGATTTTCGAAAAAGTAAGTTTTGAGAAAACGTAAGTTGTCTTTTATTAGAAAATAGAAATCACGTTCTCTGTTCGAATAGAAATAAATGTATTCGAATAGAAATTAGGTTGAGCCAATCTATTTGAATAACAAAGAAATTTATTCGAATAAAAATAGACTGAGGCATTTTATTCAAATACAAATAAATTATATTCGAATAGAAATATTCCCAGTTCTATTCGAATTGAAAAAAATCTATTCGAATAGAAGTTCTGTTATCTTATAAAATACATACTTATTACCTGGGCTTGATATTTATATTAAAGAGTTAGAAACCCATTTACCTGTTCAGTGTCAGTCCAGCTATAGTCGCTCCACGTGCACTCCCTGACGCTGGATAACCACGAGATAGTATTGTCACCCATAGGACACTAAATGTAACAAACTCCAAAATGGATGTTTCAACATATAGAGTGAATGATTATTTTAGGCTTGGTGAATGATCTAGCCGAAAACATAAGAATTTTCAGATACATGCCTCATATACTTTAAGAAGAATTATCCATAATTCTGACATAGAAGCCTTAACAATATATGTCTTGCATCCATTCCTTATCTGGCCGGTATACTGGATCTGTCGAGCTCAAGGGTAACAATTGACTTTGCTGAAGATGTGTTAGCATAATGAAGACCTTGCTGAAGTCAGGGTTTTATGGCCAAGTTGTGTATGGGTTTGGGTCAAGGCCTTCATTATCCTGGACAGCTTGAGCCGGGTATTAGGAGTAATATTGTGTCTGTAGGTCATGGGTCTGTAACCAAATAAAAGAACAATATCTAGTCGAGATACGTTTCGATTAAGGTTTTTTGAACAGTAACGATGCAGCTATTAACTCCAACCGGTGCCGTTTGGTATATTAGCTTACCGAAAATTCGAAGCACTTCGCCTAAAAATATCGCCAAGCATACGAGATCAAACATACTACAGACTTACAAAGGATTTCTCTCTGGGACTAAGAAACGGCATACGTGAGTTCAACATCTCTAACATGGTGCGCAAGAAATTTTTGGTAAGGGCACTTTTCATTTTACGCATAATGACATGTTGTCAACTTGGAGAAAACCCAAAAATTATCAATATATCATGAAAGACTTGTTGTTAACGTTATAGTAAAATCATAAATATAATTAGTTAATGCCATTATCATCAAGAAAATAAAATGAAATAAGCTCAATTAGACAACGAAGGGCATTGTCACTTTGGCAGTCACTTGGTACTTACTGGAAAAAAGGCGTGAATCCTAGTACCAAGGGCATTGTTTCCAATGTAAATGATAAAATTCGTAATATTCTTAGACATGAAATGGACATTGACCAAATCCTTTTACTGCACAAAATTAATCACTTAAGGAAAAGACACTCAATTTTGTAGACTACGACAGATAACTTTTTTTTTATTTTTTTTATTTGAAGGTAAGCTGGAGTTGAGCAAAACACTCCACTCTGGTAGATTCCTTACATGGAAAACAAAGATCCTGACGCCAGTAGGCAAACATCTTCAAGGCTAACAAAGTATAAAAACAAGACTCAACCTCGCAAGGGGGCACATCAAAACAAGACATACCAATGTGCCAGAAACCAAGCTAAGGAGGAAACAAGATAGCAAATTGATGTGCATTAAATTTCCTTTGCTTATTTTTGCCTAGTCTCTCAATACCTTTTTCTGCCTTTGACTTCCATAATCATTTTTGCCCTATATAACGCATGGGATTGCCTACTCCATTAACAACATAAGAAAGCCCTTCTGAAGTCCAAATTATTTTGGTAACCTTCAAATCTTCATCCATATTTAAGTAATAGCTAAGTTATGGACTTCAAGGTCAACAGTGGAAGGTCTAATGCTCTAAAGTTTCCCACCATCATGCCAAGGACCTGTATTTAAGATCTTTTGCTTGCGCTCCTAATCCATAATCAAAATAGAGACTAACCTTAGAAGAAGAATTAACACAAATAAACGACTTGGTGGGATGATTTTCCAATAGAAACTTTTATTTGCTCAATTCAATTGATTACAATGAATTACTCCTAAAATCCAAATTCTAGATTATATCTTAGATCTTCCTTCTTTCACATTGCCTAGCCTTGCCCTTAAATAGGTTACCAATTTCTTAGTTACAATATATGACTAAATTGTTCTTAAAACGACATAAATTTAGAAGTAGTCGCGGCAGTCATTCTAATGGACCCATAAGCCGTTCGAACGACTTTCCAATTTTTGGCTAAAAAGAGAGGCAATAAGAATGCTTGCCTTTGTCTTTGAGTCATTCGAACGACTCCATGTCTCGTTTGAACGACCTTGGCAATTTTGCCTAAAATCGACAACTAAAATTTTTGGCTTGATGGCTCGTCGGAATGACTTGGTCATCTTTTGAGGGGTTTAATGTTTAGATCCTCCTGGATCATAGCTTCTCCCTTTAGGAGCCTTGAGCTCATGCTCAGGGTAGAGCTGGAAATGAGGAAAACAGCCGTGCCAATTTCCCTGTTATACCACTTTGATTTGCTGGGTAGTTGGTATTTTATCCCAACTCTGAACGAATCGATACTTCCCCGTCTTGTAGTAGTAATCTTCCAATCCAAAATACTATCCTCCTGCAACGGATCTTCTCTTTCCATTCATAAGTCATCAACTGACGATAAGCGAGTGTCGATTGTAGACTCTTCATCTAGGAGAGACCGCTCAAGAGTTTCAAATGCTCTGCATTAATAACCGAATACATCTTCATAAATGGTGGCAAATCTAATTGGAACGCGTTGTTACCAATCTTCTTAAGTATAGTAAATGAACCATAACAGATAGAATTGAGCTTCTTACCTTCTCCCTTGAAACGTTTCTTACCCAAATACAACCAAACTAGATCGCCCTCTTGAAAAGTACATTCCACCCAACGCTTGTCGTGTCGAGCAGTATACTTCCCTTGAGTCTTCTTCAATTGTCCTACAACCGCCTCATAAACCTTACTTATCTTTTCAATGAAACACTGAGCTTTAAATTATTCCTCTTCCTCCTTCCCTGACACCTTATCTCGAGACTAAAGGTTACATCAAAGGGGTTTTGAGGTACGTACCCAAGACAAACTTTAAACAGAAACTTCAAAGTAGAACCATGAATCGCCCGGTTAAAAGTAAACTGAAAATACGGCAAACTCTCATCCCAAGTTTTAGGATGTTTAAAATGGAATCTCTATAATAAGTGAACCAAAGTGCAATTGAGTACCTCTATTTGCTCGTCAGTCTGCGGATGAAATGCAATACTTCTTTTCAACTTAGTGTCCCCCAAAAATGCCCCAAAAAATGATTATCCCTATCATAAATAATAGAAGAAGGGAGCCTGAGATACATCTACACATTTTTTAAAAATAATCGCGTTGCTCCTTCCCCGGTAATCATCTTTAGGCATGGAATAAAAACTATTATCTTGATGAATCGATATACCACCACAAGCAGATAATCATTCCTACAGTTGCTCATGGGAAAATTGCCCATAAAATCCATCGACATGTTCTCCCAAGGTTGGCTAGATACTGGTAATGGTAAGTACAATCCTAACATACGATTAGAAGGCTTCGATGTATTACATAGAATGCAACCACAAACCACACGAGCAATATCCACCTGCATCTTCGGCCAATAGACATAACGTCACAAATTCAAAAGAGTCTTCTCAACCCCGAAATGACTTGCAACTTGGGAATAATGAGCTTTTCTAATCGAATGCAAACGGTCTTCACCATCAAGAATACATAGTACAGTTACCCTGTAAATTAAACCATCCTTTAATTCATACTCCTATATCTTGTCTTGCAAGAACTTCGGGTGAATCATACTGAGCTCTTTGTCGTCATCATACCCTGCAGCATATTAAGAGAGAACAATAGGTTGTATCTGCATAACAACCAACAAAGCAGAAGTAGATCGTAATGGAGGTCGAGATAGCATGTAAGCCATATTGTTATCCAATCCCTTCCTATACTTGATAATCATGGTGAATTATTGTAGATGTGACATTCACTTTATATGGCGAGCTTGTTGTTGCTTAGACTGTGTATATAAAAATTGTAATGGTTTGTGATCAAAATGTACCACAACCTCCTTCCCCAAAAAGTAACTCCGCCAATATTTTACTAATTAATGTAACACAAAAAATACTTTATCATAGGTAGGATAGTTACACTGCTCCAGTAAACATCTTTGAATGGTAGGCAACCTGGCTTCCCATCCTGTAACAAAATTGACCATAATGCAGTTTGACGCATTTGCTTCTACCTCAAAAGGACACTGCAAATTCGGCAATAATAATACTGGTGTTTTTAAAAAAAATTGCTTCATAAAGATTTTCTCATGGTGATCTTCCCATACAAACTTCACACATGCCTTTGTCAAGGAAAGCAAAGGTGTTGAAATTTGGGAAAAATGCCGAATAAACTTCCGTAAGTACTGACAAGAACCCATAAAACTTCGCACTTCTGTCACTGAACGGGGTCTAGGCCAATTAGTAATAACAGAGACCTTCTCCGGATCTACCTTAAGTTTACCTCCACCGACAATAAACCCCAAGTACACTAGTTCCTTCCCAAACTCACACTTCATCCTATTGAGAAAAAATTGTTGTGATATCAATGCTTCCAACACTTTATGTATATGCACGAGGTGCTCCTCCCATGTCTAGCTATATATCAATATATCATTTAAATAGATAATCACGAAATCATCTATAAAAGCATGAAGTACCACATTCATCAACCGCATAAATGTCGTTGGAGCATTGCATAACCCAAAAGGCATCTCCAACCACTCGAAAGTCCCTGTTTGGTCTTAAAAGTCATCTTCCATGTATCTTCTTCCCAGATTTTAACTTGATGGTAACCTGACTCAAGATCCAACTTGGTGAAATACCGAGCCCTGTAAATCATCCAAAAGATCTTCAATCCGCAGAAGTGGATAATGACTATTTACAGTAATCTTATTCAATGCCTGATAATGTACACACATTCTCCAAGTCCCATCCTTTTTCGGTACCACAAACACCGGTAAACCACAAGGTGAGCAATTTAAATGAATAACTCTTTGTTCCCGAAGCTCTTGAACCTGTTTCTTTATCTCCTCAAACTCGGTCACAGGAGTCTGATTTAACCCAATGTTGGGTAGTGGCTCACCAATGTGATACTCGGATGAGCCGTAGTATCCAAACCCATTTTCTTCACCAATACCTTAGAAATAAAGTTCTTTTAACTACCGAGATCTATTATTGCATCTACTAAGCTTTGCTTCACCTGAATACTAACATGAAAAATTTATTCTCGACTCGCTTCCGCGGTAGCCATATTCTGCTGAAACATAAGAGTAAGCTTAAGATTCAGTTTATCTAAATTCTGGAGGTCAATAACCGCTGCGGCTAGTACATGTTTCTCTTTCTTAGTCTTCTCCTCCTTCCACTTAAGCTCTAGGTGAAGTTTCCATCATTTATTTAGAATATGCCCACTCGCCTTATAATGACTGTAATAATTTCCCTTAGATGAAGACCCATCTCCTTTATTCTCATTCTTCCAACCATACTTATACCCTAACTTGTTCTTGTCATCTTTCTTGTCACTCTTCAGGTACTTACCTTCAATGGTGATCGCCTTTATAATAACATCTTTGATATTCGCCACACTAAAGAGTTTTAACTCCCTTCTAATAGACTCCGACAACCCACCGATGTACTTTATAAATACCTGATACTTATCCGCATCGACGCCTAAAACCGAAGCCTGGTTATGAAACTCCGAAGTGCCTTCTTGGACTGATTGTCCATACTTTAGGCGCAAATGATGCAACTTATACTATCTTTCCTTCTCATACCCAATTAGATAAAACTGTTTCTTAACCAACACATTAAATTCTTTCCAACTCAAGCCTTCTAAAATGTGACGTTTCTTATAAGATTTCCACTACGCGAGTGCATGGCTTATAAATTTCAATGTTGAAAAATATATTTTCTAAGCATTTGAGTATTCGTACACTGAATAATAGGTTTCTAACATATCTATCCAGATATCCAATTTCTCAGCATCGATTGACCCGTCGAATACTGGAATTTCTATTTTAAAATCAATGCGAAGATTACGCATAAGATTCATGGACTTACCAATAACCGTTTATCCTTCCACGGAGTCGGCATCACTAGAATCTCCATCTTTCTCCTAGTTACCCTCATCATTCTCATCCCCCTCAACTCATTTCTTTTCCTTGCGCTCTTTCTACTTCGTCGAAGTGGATTCCATAGAGAGGTTCGCGAGAGTTCACTATTCTACTAAGCCCCTCAAGGTAGTAGTTAGATCAGAAACTTGACTTTTAAGTTTCGTGAGTCGATCTTTTGAATCATCTATCTCTGTATTCACGTTTTTCTTCTAGTTAGGTTTTCTGTGAATTTTTAACAGACTCACAAGCCTCTCCTTCGCTTGCTTGAGTCGGTCACGCGTAGAGAACATAAACCATTAGCCCCCAAGAATTGTAACTCCAAAATCTGATATCACTTAATCTACAATCAAAATAGAGACTAACCTTAGAAGAAGAATTAACACACACAAATGACTCGGTGGGATAATTTTCCAATAATAACCTCTATTTGCTCAATTCAATTAATTACAATGAATTACTCCTAAAACCCAAGTTCTAGATTATATATTAGATCTTCATTTTTTCACATTGCCTAGCAGTGCCCTTAAATAGGTTACAAGTTTCCTAGTTACAATATACGACCAAATTTCCATTAAAACGACCTAAATTTAGAAGTAGTCACGATAGTCGTTCGAACGGACCTATAAGTCGTTTGAACGACTTCCCAATTTTTGCCTAAAATAATGAGGTAGTAAGAATACTTGCCTTTGTCTTTGACTCGTTCGAACGAATCCATGTCTCGTCCAAACGACCTTGGCAATTTTTCCTAAAATCGGCAACAGGAAGTTTTGGCTTGACTTTCCTTTTAACCAGTTCAAACGGCTCCATGGCTTGTTCGAGCGACTTGGTCTTCTTTTGAGGGGTTTAATGCTTATATCCTCCTGGATGAGCTCCTCTATTGTGAAATTAAAGAAGAACGATATTTCAAAAGTAGATTCATCCACCGATTCTTTAGACTTACACAATCTCAACGCCTAGTCTTTGACATAAGGGTATGGGAGCTTGCTTCCGAGAGATTTTCAACAAAACTATTTTACCAAATAAAAATCGTCACTGCATATCAACACTCACGATGTGACCCTGCACGGAAACATTTTTTAATCTACAGAATCCTCCAAAAATGCATTTTCACCTAGCGGTTCAGGCATTTGAGGTAGCAAAATGAAGGCGCACGTCAGTCAGCCTTATGGCAAAGACAATGTCATGCCCCTCTCATTTCTTTTACTCTGCGTATCTAATTAAAAGGGAACGTGACTCAGTCTTCCTCGTGCAATCTGCACCTCTCGTGGCAAAGACAATTTTATGCTAGTTTATTTACAGAAAATGAGTTAGTAGTGTCTTGTCGTAATTGAAGCTGGCATGCGGGTCACTTGGGCCGATTCATTTTGAAGTTTACTTCTTCAATTGAATCCGTCTTTACTGAAAGGTGTTGAAGAGATAGGGATAGATGGGGTTCTTCTCAGCTTTTTATTTTCTTTTCTTTGCAGGTCTATAGGCTCATGACCCCATAAATCATAAAAATTGAATGACTTGACAGGTTACGTATATAATGTTGAAATGTACTAAATTTTGAATGTCCGGGCGGTCTCCCAGAGTTCTCTTATTAAAGGTGTTGGTAGAAAAAATAAAAAGCTGTTGATTTTTGCCTTCGTCTCAGTCGTGTCATGTTTGTCAATCTTAGCCGACATGCCACATTAGCACAATATGTTTTACGAGGAACAGCAGGTTTTGTATCTGCTTTGTCTTGGCTTGTGTAGTAGTAAACATCGACTTCGGCCGTTGCTGAAGGCTAGTGGTATTTACCTATGCAATAAAATGAAATGTGATAAATTTTCTTGGTATAGATGACACAACATTGAGTGGCAGTATTCTCCTTAATCCATTTTTAAGTGACAGCAGCACTTGGAGCAGTCATAGTCACCAGACTGATAAGATCGTTGAAAATGAATTGAAGGGTTCTAACTAGTTGTTACTGGAGTGATTACATAGCATTTGTTATGCATGAGGACACTTTTGGGCCTTACAATACCCTATCGAAGAGTAACTTATTTTGCTGTTAACTATTTTAGATGAATCCTTCAGGGGAAATTTCCTGGAATTTTCTTCGCTCCACGTTTGTTGAGCTCTTGAACTCTTTAAAGATCTTAGTAAATTGGCATTCATTTCATCTATGGTAGTACAACTTGGAAGTTGGCTCAGAGTCTAGTATTGCTTAGATACTGTTCCCTGTACACCATATTCCACAGGATTATGCTGCATGAAAAGATATATAGTCAAACATAAAGATATAATAGTTCCTCATTAAGAGAGGTTAAAGCATCCACAATAGCCTTCTTTGGATAGGGAGTGATTTTGAGGAGGAGTTTGAGGAAAATCAATTTTTACCAAACAGACTACCCATTTTAAAGAGCCACATCATAAAAATAACATAAAAGTATCCCACATTCGTACCCATGACAAGCTTTTCTTATTTAATTTTGAGGGTTCCACACTTTCCACCTAATAAAATTGTGTGGCTACCCAATTTTTTTCTCTCTCCTCAATGTTGGAGAGAGAGTATTGAAACCCAAAGTAACTACCCTCTTAGGAGGTTGAAAACTTGGTTTTTAGCACTTTATCTTCTATATTTTAGCCATAAAGAGACAATACTAGATGCTCTTAGAAGGGAATTACAATCCCTTCTGTCTTTGGGCAGTTTTATTTTTCAAGCCCAATATTTTAGGTTATCTGCAGTAGTAATCTTTCGTGGTATTTGGCATTTTCTATTAGGTGTGTGGTATTTGGCGATTTCTATTTGGAGTATAGCAATTGAATTATCCTGCAAGTATAATGTTTATATACTATTAGCAAATGTTCATGGTGCTTTTGATTTCAAACATCGTGCAGAGTGTAAACCAAAACATGAAAATTGGCGTACGCCTAGAACATAAACGACCCCCTTTTCTCTTTATTCGCAAGGTACTGAGTGTCACAAGACACGATACAGATTGCCTAAAAATTCTTCTAAACTCGTTGACATTTGTGAGTTTCGCTCGAGAGTAGAATTTGTCCAAAATCTCGTTGACCATTCAACCAAACTTTATTGAAGCGAACATGAATAGGCTACAACAGAAAATGGCTAATTTGTATTCTAGATGGTAGTAATTTTTTATGATTGATGTTGATAATTAATCGAAGAGGCAAAATATTTATTAAACTAGGAGAGAAAATATTAAATAATTAAAACTCAAACGATGTTAAGTTGGGAGTTAATTTGTTTCCTTTATACCTTCTCTCTAGTGCCACATATGTATATTTGATTTGAAGTGATCAAAAAATGATCTCTTTAGAGAGATAAAAAAAATCCCTGAGGTGAAAACATCGGCTACTTGGCTGGTGAGGGTAGGATAAGAATTGAATAACTAATTCCTTACTACTTTTTCACGAACATAGTGATAGTCGACTTCCAAATGTTTGGCTTGAGAATGATAGAATGGGTTTTTAGCCACGAAGATTTGAGCTAATATTATTGCATCAAACTATAGGTGGAATGGGAAGAAAAGTCGATTACTTGCTTGATTATTTACATAAGATGAGCTGGTGATGTCTTGTCTTAAATGACCGGTGGGGGGTCTCCAGACCTGATCCGCGTTGACTTTTGTTCTTCAATAAAACCCGTCTTTATTGAAAGGTGTTGAAGAGATATGATAGATGGTGTTCTTAAATTTTCCTTTTCTTTGGAGCTTATGTCAATGCTCCAGCCTCCATGACCCGATTCATTCATCCATTTATTATGTTGGAATATTATATATTTAATTATAAAAGTGCGGGTGGCCTCCCGAAACTCTTTTCATAAGGTGATGGCAGCTTTAAAAGCTGTCGATTTTGCCTAATCTCTGCCCTTGTTTGTCAATCTTAGCCTGCCACATTCTGTATCGCAGGGAGTAATAATTTTTATATTCAAAAATTATGATTTTAAATACTTGAAGATGCATACTTTTTAAAATCGGACCAGGGAACAATAAATTCTAAAATTGATATTGGCAAGATGGAATTATAATTTTACCCCTACTGAAGTTTGGATATTACAGCAGTTAACTACCTGTTTTTTCCAGGCACGTGGGCTCGACAAGTACGAATGCCACTTCCGAAATAATAAAAAATGTTTAAATCATTTAAATCACACACGTGACCAAATTAATTTCTTTTCTTTTCTTTTTGTTTGCAAGGCAATGCGGTTTTATATAGGGAACCGTAACCTTGAGTTTCCAACCCCATGAGGTTTTGAACCCAAATTTAATTCTTCACACATGTTACCATTTGTTCAGAAAACTATGTCATTTGTTCAGAAAATTTTGTCATTTATTCAATAAACTTTGTCATTTGTTTTCCAAAACTTTGACATTTGTTCATAATTATTTGTCATTTGCTTTCTAGATTTTTGACATTTGTTCAAAAATATTTTCTATTTGTTTACCATAACTTTGTTATTTATTTTCCCAGAAGTTTGTCATATGTTCAGAAATCTTTGTCATTTGTTTTTCTAGAACTTAGTCATTTGTTCAACTTCTAATATTATTTGTCATTTGTTTCATAGAAATTTGTCACAACTTTAAACAAATTAGCCATGCAATAAGGTAGACTCTGTCACCATTTCTGCCATTATTTGTCATTTATTTCAGGGGAAGGGTTGGTTAGGGTATCCCGTGCGATACTGGCAAGAGGAAATTCTAATTTTACCCCAACTGAAGTTTGAATATTATAGTAGGTTTGTAGGTCGTGGGCTCCATAAGTCACTTCCGAAATAATAATAAAAGTTTGAATCATTTAAAAATAATATATCACGCCACGTGTCCAAATTTAATTTGTCGATGTACATGTCATTAGCATTTCGAGACGTGTAAGGCTGACTCTGTCACCATTTCATGTATTACTTGTCATTAGTTTCAGGGGAATTTGTTACGCCTTTAACAAATTAGCTATATGTAATAAAGTAGACTTTGTCACCATTTCTGCTATTATTTGTCATTTGATTAGGGTTAGGGCATCTAAAATAAATACGCTAGATCAAATGAAATTGTGGAACAAATAAATAAAATTGTCGGTTTTTTCTTTCGCATGCCAGGCAAGATTGTTTGTTACATCAACATTTTGATCAATATGCATATCTTTAATAATTCCTGCAACTTTATATTTTGGGTCTTTTCATAGTTTTTGCTTGATTAAAGAAGCAACCCATCTACTAGACGCTGCCTTATACGCTTTCTTACTCTCAGTTTCTACTATGATACATGTGTGCACAGAATAATAAGTACTTACTCTATATAGGGCAGAACCAACCAACCTTATCGCATAAATCCACCAACATCAATTATGACATTTGTAACGCACCACAATTTAATATTCGTTGCTCAGAACGTGTACGAGATTGAACTTGTTTATAACTGCATAAGCTCTTATGTAATTCTTGAGTACAATTCTATCGCGATATAGAGCACCAATGTTAAACTTTTTACTGAAGACATAAAGATCCTTTGTGTACGCAGCAGATTTGAACCAGAAATCTAGGATATCTTTTACCTGTTAGGGTTGTGACTTAAACCCGAATTCAGCTGAACAGATGACAAAAATGCTTCTTAGCATGATAATAATATAGTAACAAATGTTAAAACCCTCATTATAAATGACAAATATTGTGTGCTTACCTGAAGGTTCAGTTTTTCCAATGATGGTTCACGTTCAATTGAAAGAGGAACATTAGTTAACATAGGTTCATTTGAGAGATGAACATTTGATTACAAAATATTAGGTTCATTTGAGATAGGAACATCAGTAGGGATAGTTTCAAAAGGTTCATTTGATTAAGGAACATCATCTACTAAAGGTTCAAACCTACGTACATCAAGCCTTCTGCTATTTGTTTTAGGGTATCCCCTATATTCAGGATCAGGAAATGAGTTATGACGCAAAGGTCCCCACGCTTCAAACATCTGAATACTATTTTTGGACAACCCTTTACCTGAACCAATATCTTTGGTGATAGGCAATCCTTTACCTGAACCAGTAACTTTGGTGGTAGACAACCCTTTACCTGAACCAATATCTTTGGTGGTGGGCAACCCTTTACCTAAACCTATGTTATGGGAGTTCAAGGAAGGTACCCTACGCACATTAGCTATCCATATATGAAAGGGTGTGCCGGGATTGTTTTTATGCATATTGCGTATACACAATCATGGACGAAGTTGTACAGCTTACAATTCTCATGATAGATTTCGTTTGTTTTTTCAAGGAGTCTAATGAAATCTTCATATAATGTGTTCGCTCGTAGTGTGGTATGTTTTGTACTTCCTCCAACATAACTAACGATTTATCCCATTTTTGGACGTACGATATCCCCCCCCCCCCTAAAAAAATTAAAAAATGGTATAAAGCTAAACTCCATCAATCCCTGAAACAAATGATATAAATAAACAATACCGGTGATAAAGTAGAAAAAAATAAATAATAAAAATGACCTAAGAAAAATGGTAAGGGTGCACAATATAAATGATAAAGTAGCAGAAGACAAATGATATAAAGCTCAACTCCAACCATCCTTCAAACAAATGATAACCATCCCTCAAACAAATGATTAAATTGAACAATTATAGTGATAAAATGGCATAAAATAAATGATAAAAATGACATAATAGAAATGATAAAGTAGTAGAATACAAATGATAAAGTAGTAGAAGATAAATGATAAAGTAGCAGAAGACAAATAATATAAAGTTCAACTGCAGCCATCCCTCAAACAAATAATAGGCATCCCTGAAACAAATAATATAAATTAACAATTCTGGTAATAAAGTAGCAAAAAACAAATGATAAAAATGACCCAATAAAAATGGTAAGGAACAAATGATAAATTAAGTAGCAAAAGACAAATGATTAAATTCATATTGATAACAATGTATATCTTCTTGTATAACATATTTTCTTAAGATAAATAAGACAAATTATGATGCGGATACAAAAGACAAATTATGATGCGGATACAAAGTTAGAGATGATGGATACAAAGTTAGAGATGATATTTACTTCAATGGTTACTTCAACGGTCGGAGAAAAGGATGACAACTCTATTTGACAGCAAGAATAATCCTAGGATAACAACAATTTTTTCTCCCCAATGACATTTGTGTAAGGACTTTAATGAATGTACAATGATGGTTGAAAGACTTGGTAGATCAAGGAGACAAACAGTATATCAAAGAGAATATGTTCTATATATTCCCAAGGATAAGTTTTTTGTAGAAGAAGAAGAATAAGTTTAGATTTCTAAGGTTAGTAGTTTATTTTTGGGGGAAGCTTCCTTCTTATTACTGTAACATATTAGACTACTCATCAACATTTATTGTATACGAATAGGGGTGACAACTATGGTATAGTAGGTGGGACCAATATCTATTTGGTAATTTTAGTATTGATTTTGGAAACACCTTGCCAAAATATCAATTTTGGAAAGTTTGCATCTTCTAGTATTTAAAATCATAATTTCCGTTTTATATTTCAATGCAAAACAGCTAAATACATGCAAGGGTTAATATGGCAATCTAAAAAAGAAAATAATTTTAAGAGAGTAAAATTGGAGAAGTCACAGTAAATTGCGATCTAGGTGGCCTAGAATTAGAGGTCTGCTATCTATAGAGAGATGTATGCGGTGGGGGATCATATTAGGCAGACTAGTAACTTGATGACACTCTTTTGGAGTAATAATCGAAGCAAAACAGGTTTCCTTGAGTGGGTTGGGAAAATAGGTATTCATTTGCTAAAATTCAGACCAGCACTCATGTGCCTAAATTTTTTGTTTCTCTCTTGAAAAAGGATGCATAAGAGCATATACAGCAGTAAGGTGGGTTCAAACCACAAACCCACCTTCAATAGTAACCCGCCCCTTGGTTCCCAGCCAATAGTGCCAAACCGACCCAAGGTCATCTGAACCAAGCGCAGTTCAGAACTGTGCGACATGAGTTAATGGCCAGGATGTAACCACGGGGAACCATCTTAACGAGTTACATATGCAGCGCAGTACAGAACTGTGTGGCATAACATCCAATCAGAGTGAAACATGTGGCTTCGAATTATTATTTTAAATGTCGCACAGTTCTAAACTACGCGTTATGTCTGTCAAGAAAATACATCCCCTTTTCCCTCTTCACACTTAGTTTTATTTACACATTGCTCTTCCCTCCAGAAACCCAACACCCAACCCAACCTTAAATTTTTTTAGTTTTCCACCGCCATAAACAACCGTTAAACACCGTTGAAATATAGGGAGGATCTTCATCGACACCATGTAATAAACATCCTAAAACCCAATGCAAAGCCTACAAAGAAATTATGCGGATGGGTAAAGATACGTTCACGAGTAGCTTACAGTTATTGCTCACCGTGGACGACTCCGTCCCAAATCTTGAAGATTTGTACCGAGTGGATGCTCTTCCAGTGAATTGGCATCATATTAACACCGGATCGGAGGACAAACCGATAAGATTCCTTTGAAATTCTCGTATTAAACCTTGGGTTATAAATGTTTGATGAAATGCCCGAATGAAACTCTAATGTATTTTTTTGTGTTTGAATGTTGAACCGCGATAATATAATATGCCGTGGATCGTTATACAAAGTATTAAAGTGGTACGAGCTTCTTGCAACTATCCGTCGATAAAGAAATAGATTGACAAAATGGGTTTCGAAGAATTTTTATCCATTAATGTGGGGAATAGAAATAATCAATTGGTTCATGCTCTTGTGGAGTGGTGGTGGCCGTCCACTCATACTTTTTATTTCCCCTGCGGGGAGCTTGGCTTTACGCCGTTAGACTTTGTGATGCTAACGGGTCTCCCTTGTATAATTGGATTGAGTCTCCCTTATGATGATATGTATTCGAATGTCGAAGAAGCTTCAAAGTTGTTTCTTGGGATTACGAGCAACGATATAAAGTACGGGAATATCACATTAGTATTCTTGAAAATGTATATGAGGGATTTGGATCTGAAGGAAACAGATTACGCTTACAACCCACAATTGGATATTGTGTACGCGAGGGCATTCATTTCTTATATGATGGGAAATTTATTTTTTACAAATTGCAGCACCTCGCTTACGGCCGGTTATATCGCCGCTGTGGAAGGCGAGCATATTATAGGTGGGTCAAAGTACGATTAGGGATCTTCTATCATGGCTGCATTGTACCGGGGACTTGACCTAGCATCAATGAATAAGAATGGGCATGATATGAATTGTTGAATGGATTTTGGTTGCTTTTGGAGTTTTGGTTTTACGAGTACTGCAGAGTGGGGATGTACATTATGATGGATCCTAACTTTCGATATATTTATCCCCGCATGAGTGCATGGTTGAAAATTGAGAGGAGTAAATCGGGAGTTGAAATCCACCATTCATTTGAATTGATCAGGAACGTGATCGAGTAGAAGGACAGAGAAAACATTCACTACACCAAGTTAACAGTTTTACCACAGGCTCTTTTTAATTTTACCACAGGCTTATACCATAGTAACTCTTGCACGACCATAACCCGTGGCAAATTAAGTTTAGTCTGTGGCAATTTTTTTTTTTTACTTAACCTGTGGGCCTGTGGCTGTCTTCAATCTTATTTTCTCTCTCATGTTCCTCTTTTAGTTTTGACTCTTATGTTCAAGACCCAAATCTCGCCATGTCGAAAATCTAACCTAACACACGATCTTCGCACAAAAATCTTACCACTTACAAAGAGGTGATGATCGACTCTATTTAATTTCGCTGGAATTATCCAAAGGTGTGTATAAATTTCCAATTTTCACTTCAAATCCATAACTAAAACCCTAGTTGTAATTCTCTCAAGTTAATCAAGATTAATAGCTCAGTTTTTCGATTTACAGTGTTTGTGATTGTTAATGGTATCTGGATTTGATCTTGATATTTTCTTATATCCAATTAAAGTGGTTTTAACGATTTTGAATTGCGATTTGCAGGTTGGGGAAGTTTAGACGCTATAAACTTTGCCAAAAATTTGAAGTAATTTGGAGTTGATGATGATGAGAGAACAAAAGGGTTATTAACTTGGGTTTTCAATTGAAGACATTTTTGGGGAATTTATTTCAAAAATCAGGAAGCAATAAGGCTAAAAGTGGTTCTAAGGTTCAATTGAAGGACAGATCAGATTACAGTACGTCACTATTTTTTTCTCTTGAGGACTTGCAGATCTTCGCTTGGTGGACATGAGTATGTTAGTCACATAAAATTCCACATTGTGCCTAATCTGTTATTGGTACATCTTCCAGCAGGAACAGTGTTGCCTGTGCTTGAGCCAGGTCAGAATCTTGTTGTTACATCCTCCAGTAGAGTCCGGATGAGGATCAATTATGTTAGTATTAGGAGTCCAGATGTGATGTATAATCTGAATATTGTGCCTCACAGTGTGTTCTTCCTGTTCCATCATCTCTATCTTGTGCCTGCTGATTGCAAAAAATTTATTAGTGATGATGTTGCTAGTGTGATTGGCGATGACAGATACATATTTCAGGAGGAAAGATTAGTTGTCGGCTCTTGTGCTTCTTATGAGAAGGATGGAACTTGCATTGCTGCAGCTGCGCCTGCAATTTCGATATCTTTCGTTGGAGGGCACTCAATTCTACATGAAACTCTTAAAGGTAATACTGAAAGCCTTTTTAAGTCCGTTGAAGAGAGGCTTTAAGATTCTGTCTTACTATGGTCTCCTTTGGTAGATTGGGGTTTCCTACAAAATAAAGCTTGTCACATCACATTACATCCCATCCCCAATATCAATGAAGAGCTCCTCAAACAAGGCATTTTAAGTTTTGGGGATGAAGTTACTAAAGTAGGGAACCCCAATATTAATGGGTTGTTTTTCACATAATAACAATCTTACTGTTTTTGCAGGCTGAAGTTCGAGTCTATTCTTCATGTTACATACATATAAGCTAATGAAGCACCAACCAGATGCATTATAATCAAACAATCTTTCTGTAAGTCCAAAACTAAAGCTTATATATTCTTTGTTTGATATGAGTCCCTGTACTATTTTTCAGTTCATCATTGCCAACTATTGGTTCATTTAATTCTCATTCAATTAAATGTAAGCCCAATATAAGCTACTATTGGTTTCTAATTGGTGAAATGCAATAACAGTAGCGTTTCAATCATTATCTAGGCTCATAGCACACAAAAATGAGTTTCCTCCTTTCAAAGTAAATCTCAAACCCTTTGTTAAAATGTTTAATGACTTATCAAAGATGACTTTAAATGCACAACAATATCTAGTTAAGCTTGTGCCAATCAATTTGGGGATTTAGTCTTGCTATGAAAGTACGGAGTAAGATATGCATCAATTTACTATGTTTGGATTTCTAGGCCTGATGTTTTGGAGTTTTAGCACCTTACCCTGATGGTACTTTGCTAAAAACTTGCGTTATTCACTTTCATTCTTGTTGTTTATGCAATTGTGAGCATATATGAAGCTTAGTTGTTACTTGTTTCCCTAATTTCCTCGTAACTCAGTTTGTCATTTTTGCTGTAGTTTTGATCAGGAGTATTTCAATGATCCGATGATAACATGAGCCATTTTCAGTCCTCGACTTATTGAAGTAATAGGATAACTAGAGAACAACATTTCTTATGTACCTGTTATCTTTGAAGTAAAAGAGGTACCTGCTATTTTTGTTAACTTTTACAAGGATGTTTTCATTTGCGTTAGTACTTCACGGTATATATACTGCGTTAGTTGGGGTTTAGTCTTTCATTTGTGCATGGCTATTAGGTTTAGCTTTATCAAAAATGTGAGATGTATGGTCTGATTGGTAGCAAGGAGAATGGGTTAAGGTTTTGACTTATGTCGGTCTTGGCTTTCTTCAAATCCTAGAACTTTGAATTTCTTGGTATGCGAGTTTGGAATCACGAGGGCAGATTGGGTATAGAATTAATATTAGTGTTTTAAATACTTCCATATATGTCTTCTAAAGTTTATATTAGGGTAAGGGTTAATGATGGGGTTGGTCTATTAAGTTTGAAGCTTTTGCTTTTAGATTTTGGTACTAGCGAAGATGGATTTAGAGCTTGGATTTGATTTTTTCTTAACTTATAGGTATTGCATCTATCTAGATGATGCTCTAATGGTTAGCTAGTGGGAAAGTAGACATAATGTTTTGGAAGCAAAGATACTAGTTTTAGTAGTTTATAAGCCAAATTTCACTGATTGCACTTGCTTATGTTGATTTCTTAGATCTAGAACCACAATAGGCTTACATCTCATGTTTTGTTTATTTACTCATGTGTCCAATCATGGGTTATCTATGTTTGCTAGAATCAATTATTCTGTCGAACAACCTCATGATTAGCTAAGCATAAACCATGTCTGAACTTGAATATTATATATTGACTATCGAGGCATTAGGTACAAAGACATGCAGAGCCCTTTCAGATTAAGCTAGCATTGATTATTGAATATGCAAACATATTTATTTTTCTGTTATACCATCTAGCATTATTGTCTGTAGCTATATACATAAACACTTTTAAATGTAAGCCGTGGGGGTTGTCTTTACAGGACTGCCTTAGTTGGTATTCTAGAAAAGGGCAGCTTGCCTTCACTTTATGTCGGTTTGGGTGCGATCCTTTGGAGAAATATCCCTCACTCCATTATCAAGGTAACTTTTTATGATAATATGAGACTACTTTGTTTGCCTTTCATTACATACTAAAAGGTCATGTTATCCTATTTAAGATTTTTCCAGCTGTCACTTTAATTCTTCTATCTTTATAATACAGAACTTTTCTAAGTTAAAGATCTAAGAATGCATCTGCTGTACTTACAATTTTACACCTACGAAAGATTGAAGCAACTATTATCTTCATTAGCACAATCTAATGCTCATCCTAACACCATTCAAACAGTTTGTTTTCTGTTAATCCCATTTACTTATTCAAGGGCATTCAACTTATGCTCTATACATTCGCTTTTTCTGTGGCACGGCCACTATGTTTGTTTTCGATTTTACCGACCAACTGTATATGTTGGTCAAGTAAACCAGCAAAATTTATGGTCTACATCAGTATTTTCTGTTATTGTATTCAAAATTTGAAACAAGAGATTGAAAATTCTAATGGAATCTAATGAACTCTGCTTATCTGTGGGATCTGTTACCAACATATATTGCTGTCAGCGAAATTTTATTCTGTCGTTTTTATAAGTAGAGATCTCTTACTGATACCGTCAGATTTAATTTGTAATATATGTTGCTCAGTTTTGACCTCTTCGCAGCTATTATGTGGAGGACTGGCTGGATCTACTGCCGCATTGTTTACAACTCCTTTTGATGTGGTAAAGACAAGATTACATACTGAGGTATGTTAATATAGTCAGTTCTATCTGTGAGATCGGTAGTCTATTTTCACATAAATTGAATCTTGTTGCTCTATCTAGTATGAGCCATTCTTAGTACGAGTTTTTTTTTTATGTTATATATGATCCTACCTAACCTGCTTTAATGCCTCATTATAGGCTGATTTATTTTAGACAAGATTTAAATGGATTATGGCTATGCAAATACATGACATAGCTTGCTGCAGTTTTCACCATGAGCAAGTCTCCATTCTTCAACAAATGAACATGTCATCGTCATCTTCTTTGGTGAGTCACCTTTCCCTAAACCATCTTCATTGTTAACAATTTGAACCCATGTTGTTGTGGTCAATCCACTAAAATAGTTAATTTTGCAAGGTTTCCTGAAATGTTCTTCCTTTACATTAATAAGGCAGAACTCAAAACTTATGGAACTTTATATTTGGCTTTTTTTATATAGGCGATATGGAATGCTTCGTACTGGAGACTTCATTTATATTCTCGAGGTGACTTGGGATGCTGGATTTGTAACTCTTTATGTGAAAATAATAATTTCATTGTTACTTTTTTCCTTCCAATTATTTTTGTTACGTATTTTAGTTTCTTTTGTATGTCAGTAAATAGTTGTAATCAGATGCTTTACTTTTCTTGAATGAAAGCAGTTTTTTTTAATTGTCTTTTGTTTAGTTTATATTAACTTATGATGTGCATTGCTGTAAGAGTGGGGAGTACTATATATATATTTACAACTTCACTGGGTACAGTAAAAGCTAGCATTTTTTTTTTTGAAAAATTAAATAAAAAATACCATGGACAATGTCCGTGGCAAATATATCAGTGTTCATCCGTGGAAAAAATAATTACCACGGATAAACTCTGTAGTAGTACGAGATAAAAAATCACAGACTTAATTCGTGGCAAAAAAATTGCCATGGACCAACACCATAGTAATTGGTGGGAAATAATCGCAGACTTAATCCGTGGCAAAAAAATTGCCACGCATGTTTTGTTACAGACCTCGACCACACCACAGATAAAGTTCGTGGTAATTCTCCATTTACCACAAATAAAGGCTGTGGCAAATCACATAAATTGGTGTAGTGATTGATTGGCAACCGCGGTTGAGGTTAAGAAATTTTATCAGTGGGGAAGTATAATACGTGAAAATTCTTAGTACAAAAAGGGTTACATTTGTATCAGTCCCGTACAAGAATGAGACTCTGTGGTATTTGGGAGAGAGGTATATGCATCAAGCCAAGGGGGTAGACGGTGTTCCATATGACCCCCCCACCGACATTATGGAGTTCCCACGGTTCGATCCTTCTGTATGAGCACAGTTAAAGGAAATTGAGTTCAATAACACAAGCAACTATATCGTTGAGGGTGTGGATTATATGACGCATTGGAGACACATTCACCCAAACTCTAAAATTGGTTACAATGTAGTGAAGAGGGCTAGAAATGTGTAGATATTCGAGCACTATCTAGTTAGACCCTCTGTACGTGTGCCACAAACATCAAATTTAGGTGAATCGTCTCAGGTTCAAAGCTATAGAGTAGACACGACGTTAGATTCTCAGGAAAATTGGATGGTTCATGGATATGGCAGGACCCAGCGGAGAGCTTAGATGAATGTTGCTCCCAGCCAACAAGGTCTAACAGCCATGTCAAACAAGATATACTCTGGAGGAGCTATGGCAGCAAAATTCTATACTACAACATGCAACATATGAGGATTCAAGGCACTATGTTGACCGCGCAGATGGCATAGATGAACAGCTGAGACGGTCACAGGAGATTATCCAAGTCACAGAAGGGAGGTTATCTGAGATGTTTATCAGGTATGAAACAGAGCAGGAGGTGCATTGTACCTTAGATGATAGTATCGGACGTGGGCGTAGAGTGAGGAGGGGTCGTCATGCTTAGGTCTGCATTTATTTAGTGAATTTTCCGTACTAGTTAAATAAATATTTTATGCTATTTGTGTTAAGTTTATTTCGATGAATGTCAAGTTTAATTCGGATAATTTGTGCATTTTGATGGATAAGTTGATCTTATCATGTTTGAAGTTTATGTATGATGATGTTTAACGTGATGTTTACGAAGTTAAATACCTAGTGTTGCATTAATTCTCGATGGATGCAAGGTGTTTGATTGAATGCCGCAAGATATTTCAACCTAAACCAAGTGTTTGACTAAATACATCAAAGAAAAAAAGAAAGAAAAAAAGTAAGTGTAAAGAGATTTCAAGACAAACTAAGTGTTTGACTAAATGCCTGAAAGTTAAAAAGGCAAAAAAAAAAACTAAGTGTAAAGAGGAGGGAAGCCTTTTTTTTGGCAAACTTAGCCGCGCAGTTCTAGTCTGCAAAAAAAAAGGTTTCCTTTTTCCATCTCAATGGCTATATTTCCTACAAAACTTGTTACGCAAGCCTCTCAGCGACTATATTCCCTACAAAACTTGTTAAACAAGCCTCTCAATGGCTTTATTCCCAATAAAACTTGTTACACAAGCCACTCAATGGCTAGTTTTTTAACTATAAATTGAGTGAGCCTCCATTGAGTATTTCTTACAACAATCACTCCCTTGAGTATTTCTCAGTTTGCACTTTAATCAAGTTTAACATGCCCGACCTATCACCCTCTTCGGTATCATCATCTTCTTCACCGTCATCCGGATCGGAAGAAGTTTTCTGGTAACAAATTTTGATGATGCACGAGTATAGTAAGGTTTTCATGGAAATAAAAAAGTCGGAGGTGCAAGAGGCGACATCATCACGTAAGCGGGGTGGTAGTAAGATGGGTTAGAAGGATTTGCGGAAAGAGCGTGATTATGCATTGGGGCATTTTAGTCTTTTGAGAGATTATTTTGGTCTCTATCCATTCAACAAAAGTATTCTATTTCGCCGCAGATTCCGTATAAGCAAAAGTGTGTATTAACGTATTTATGATAAAGTACTTTCTTCGAATAATTATTTTGTTCAAAAAGAAAATGTCGCTAAGATACTGGGTTTGTCAACTCACCAAAAGATAACGTGCGCACTTCACATGCTATGTTATGGTACTTGTGGAAACGCCCAAGACGAATACATCCGAATCGTGAAGTCTGCCGCTAATTTAAGTTTAAGGAAATTTTTGCCATACAATCGTCGTAGAATTCAGAGATCAATACCTTAGATCACCCGACATAAACGACACACTTGAGTTATTAAAAGTGAATGGGGCGCGAGGCTTCCCGAGGATGTTAGGTAGTTTAGATTGCATACATTGGAAATGGAAGAATTGTCCATCCGGGTGAGCCAGATAATATATCGGCAATTAGAATTATCCAATGGTAATTATAGAAATAGTTGTTTCGCAGGATCTTTGGATATGGCATAGTTTCTTTGGGGTGCCCGATTCCAGAAAGGACATGAATGTCTTATATCAAAGGTTGCTCTTCAACAACTTGTCAATGGAGTTGCACCGCCATGTAATTTTCAGATAGGCACGAAGATGCACAGGATGGAGTATTATTTAGCGGACAACGTTTATCCAAAATGGCAAACAATCGTTCAAACCATAAGAAATTTGACTAATGATACCGAAAGATATTTTGCAAAGATACTAGAAGCATGCCATAAAGACGTGAAGTACACTTTTAGGGTTCTACAAGCGCGGTTTGAAATATTGGCTCACAGTACGCGGTTTTGGCAACCTTTGGATCTAGGGAACATTATGTACACGTGCATAATTCTACACAACATGATCATTGCAGAGGAACGTCATATTTTCATCCTACAAGTAGATATCGATCTGGAATTTAGAAAGATTGTGGCGTGGATGAATGTAGTCTTAAACCCAATTCATGCTCTTCATACTATGGCAGAGTACATTGCGAAGGTTAAAGAAATTAGAGATGAAACGGCTCATATCAACTTACGAGATCAACTCGTGGGTAATTTATGGGTTCTAAAAGGAGCGGAGTAATGTCATTTCTCTACCGCAAGTTTGTTATTTATGTATTTTCTTTTCGATGGGGTAATTGTAATATTTCATAGAAGTTTATTTATAATGTTTGATTGCATTAGAGAATGTTTCACATTATGTTTGACAAATCAGAGTATTAAAGAGTTTATCAAGATCAAATTCATAGAAAGTAAATACATTTTAAACTACCAAAAGAAAAAGAGGAGTTGATCAAGATCAAATTCAAAGTGCAAATTAAGAATTAACTCCTACAAATAATAAAACCAACGTTTGCATCAATCTTCATTACTAGAGTTATCTTCATAAATTAGACATTGTTCCTTATTTAATGACCTAATTTCGTTGGCTTGAAATGGCTCAGAATTAGCTCTTGCACCAATGTACCTCTGATAAAAACTAATGTAAAGCATGAAATGACACACGTGATTTAGGGTGGAAAACTTTTGAATAGGTAAGAAACCACAACCTCGATTGAGGGTTTTAGTAACAATAACTTTTATTGCTTGAGGTTGATATCTTATTACAAGTGATCTCTCAAACTAGAAATACTTGATCTTGTAAATAAAAAATTTGGTGCTTGAGATTATAGAAAATCTTATTTTCTTGGTGATTTCTCATATACTTTTCTGGTCCTTGTCTCTTCTGGAACTTTTTCCTTATATAGGCCTCACCCACAACTCGTTATCGTCCTGAAGCATATTCTCCGAACAATGGAGTAAGTGGTGGTTGACTGACTAACTATTGAGTTCATGAGAGACAGGTGTCTTTGACTTGTTCATGCTTTTCTATTATGCTCGATTCATGTTCTTCATCAGTTCATGGTATAGGTGTTAATGCTGACTGTTTATATCACGTGTAAAACGCGTGAGTCTGATATAGAGGTAGTTTGAATTGAAAGTAGTTTGAATTGTGTTAGGTTGAGGGATAGCTCTCTACAATTACCCCCTTGCAACTGAAGTTATGAGTGGCTTTGGTTGAGAAAGAATCTGTAAAGTTGTGATGTTAGAAGTTGAAAAGAAATGATATATTTAATATCGATTTGACTGGAATGGAAATGGGTATTTGTTTTTTATGGTGGGATGTATCTACATTGAATGATGATGGAAGGTATTGATGTACGGGATGCTTAGGGTTGTGAGAGTGGCTCTGGCTTTTAATGATGACTGCTTGGGAAATGTACCTGCGCATTAAATATGTGGGTTATATAAATAGTACCTATACCGTGGATTCTGGCAAAGTACGCTATTGTTTGAAAAATTCTTTATAATCCTTGAGTGATAATGGTGAAAACCTGGAGGATGGTGTACAAAGAATAGGTTGCTACTAAAATGTAGAGATTCAAACTGAGATACTTTGGGGATCAGACTGTAGAGATGCCCACCCCAATTCCAATTTTACCGAGGTATCAGGGTATGTCGGAAGAAGAAGTGACTGAAACTGAAGAAGATTTTTATTGCATGTGGAGATTTTATTACGTTGTCTTAACAGACGAGCAACGTTAGAGGTGTCTCCGCATCCTTGCGGAGGACAAGGTTGAAGAGACAGATGTGGGGGCCGATATAGCTGCGATAGTATCGCCAGTATCTTGCGTAGGATTGGATTCTAAGGTAGAGCCTTCGTCATCTCTACCAACTCTTTGATAGTGGTGGTTATAGAGTAGGCAATAGTGGTAGTGGAGATGAGAGATGGAGATTAGAAGTCAGCTGCTGCACAATCATCGTTTCTTGGCTCTGAGAAGTCCTTGTATTTAAAGAGTTAGTTCAAGCACTGACTTTCTTTCTTCCATAGTTTCCATTTGAAGTCGGCTCCATGCCTAAACTTTGATCAAACTTAGAAAGGAGGATGTTCTATATTTTTTTATGCCTGCTTTGCTTCGGAAGATTCTCGGAGTAAAACATCACCGATGATTGATAAACTGAAGGATTTGTTGGCTTCGGAGTACCTGAAAGACTTGTTATTTGTAAAGTACCTCAAAGACTTATTATCTGTAAAGTACCTAAAAGACTTGTTATCTGTAAAGTACCAATAATTTTTATTCGAGCTTAATAAAAATGGTTTTTCAAGCTCTATGTTGATAGATAGAATAACTCTTGCTATTTAAATCGAGTTATGAGTAATTCAAATATGTATGAATAAAGGACGAAATGTAATATATAAGATTGAACTAGAAAATATATTATAGCAATCGAGCTATAAAAATGTACCTGTAAAATAAAAGATGTGTAAAAATTTGTTTTGAATTGCAGAACTTAGAATTATTTGGGGAGATAATTGTAAAAGATTTAGAATTCATAGGAATTGGAAATTCAAGCTCAGACAGATCTCGTTTGAAATACAGGATTTGGGAAAAATAAGCTCGAAATGAGGTAGGTCGAATCCACTAAGGTCAATGTGGATAAATAAAGTCAAATAATTTTTAATAAAGATATTAGGGTTTGTTGTTATGGAAAAATAGAATATATATATATATATATATACAAAATATGGGGGATTTGTAATGATCTAGAAACTTGCATAAATAGTGAGAAATGTGTTTTGAAAAGAAGGAAGAAATAGAATATGGTGTGGACTTGATCTGAGAGAATTTGTTATACTGCTGAGGGACGATAGGCGATAAAAATAGCTGAAGTGAGCGAGTGGATCTTTGGCTTGCTAGATTATGATGCTGACTTGCCAGAATCTGAATATCAATTTGAAGGTCTAGATTAGATGGGTAGGGAACTTGAGTTAGGACGTCGCTTCTACGAGGAGCTATTCCAGGAAGTAATTTTGGAGCCTTCAGCTCGAAAAGAGGTTGCGAGGCTAATTGCATAAGAAGAGATCGAGTTAAAAGATGTGAGGATTGCGGGAGGCAAACTGATTAGGTGTGGTTCCCCAGGACATATGAGATATTTTATGTATAATTATATATGAGAGAATGAATTGTATGAGGTCGAATAACTGTTAAGGAAATATAATTAGAATGAAGTTTCGAATTTATCCTCTTTTGTTTTAAATGTTGTTGTGACTGTTTTGAATAAAAAATTTAAAATTTTAAAATGTGAGAGCCTTGGGAATGATGTCAGCACTTCTATAAGTAGTAGAAGCAAGAATAGAAAGAGCAGGTAGTTTGGATTTTGTCTTTTATGCCAGTGCAGGGAAAGTTCGATTGCGTGTAAGTGTTAAGTCATCGTGAGTGTGGGGAGGTCAGAGAGAGATTTGAGTAGGAGAGATGAAAATATAATAAAATATAGGAAATAGGGCAATGATGGGAAGTATTTTTACAGAAATGGTACAAAATGTCTGATATTAATTGTAGAAGAAACGACTCGGTTCCAAAATTGAGGGTGGCTTGTGTGAGGCCCAATAGCTGCCAGTAGTTAGAGAGCGAAAATATAAATATTGCTTCATCTTCCGCATTGAAACGTTTATCAACTTCTAAAAAAATAATAAATAGTGGGAGAGAAAAGAGAAAATATAGTAGAGATTTAGGTGAGATATTAGACGAGAGTAATCATCAGTCAAGGTGAGAGAAGGTTGTAGAGACTGAGTCACGAAGGTGGTTGTATAACAGCATTGTGAAGGAAGGATTTGGCGCTGCTTCAGATTCAGTTTTAGACGTTGCAGGCTGGTAGATGATTTATGATATTGTTGATGTGTGTATGAAAGATTTTTGTGATTTTCAAATTTTAAGAAATTATTATTTATAGTAAACTATAAAAATTTGTTTAATATATGTGTATAAAAAAGATGCGAATGATATACGTATATGTATCATGTATGTGTAAAAGATAATGATAGAATACCTGGACCTGTATGTAGGTCAAGCGTGAGGAGTATTTGTGCAGAATCAAACCTCATCTTAGATTTGCAGCTGAGATGGAAACTTTACCTGTGATGGAGACATCGACCTCTGGTTGTTGGGCTAAGTCTAATAATGTAGAATATGATAGAGAGAACAAAGTAGGAGTGGTTCAATTTTTAGATTTCCTTAGACAATTGGTATCATACCCTCCGAACTCTGATGTGTTTAGAGAGTTTTGTTAATCCAAGGCTCTTATAGGAGAAGATGGGGGAACTTTGTAGAACATGCCGGTAGGCAGTTTAGAAGATGTATAGTAGAATCTGGGAAGGAACATTTCTTTTTACTGGCTGATTTAGAGAAGGAGAAATCGGACGGGGGAATGGACGAATCGATCTCCTTGGAGTATTATGATAAAAATGTCCAGGGTGACCTGAAAGAGGTTTTTTGTGTTACCTGCCTCAGTTGGAGTGTGGGTTGAGTCTGTCCCTGAACAATCTTGCGAAATGGATAATAAATATCATAGGGGCATGTCCTGCCTAGTTGAAGGGAATATGTGGGAGGTAATAACTATTTGTAAAAGTTTGAATAAGTTATGGGAGGAGAATGAGGTGGGGAGGATAATATCTCCTGAAGATGTTTTGTTGCTTTATGGAGTGAAGAAATATTCTGCAAGTAGAGGGGCATATTTTTTTGTGAGCGACCTCTCTTCTTTGATATGAATTTAGTAGGTCAAATGCAGAATGATAATGTGATTTGTGTAAAAAGTGATTGCCTTCAGAGAGAAGATAAAGAACCCATAGATCTTTTGTATAGAACTGCAAAGAAAAGTAAGTGAAATAATGTATAATATCGAACTGCTAAAATTGAATGTTGTTCTGTTGCTGATAATGTATTGTTCTTTGACGGGTCTTTAGTCGAAGGTAAAGAAGAAGAAGACCCTGTTAGATACGGTTGCTTCGGAAGGTGCTGAGCTCGAGGTAGTGCTGAAAGACCTCGGTATTAATAGAAATAAACGAGCTAACAGTAGGACTGAGAAAGTTTAAAGGTTAAAGCAACGAGACTTATGACGGGTATTGGCGGAAACAAGAAGATGGGAGTTGATAAAGAGAGACGAGTGGCTTTGCAAAAGGTCACTGGAGTAGATTTTGCTGACGTGTTGAGTCTACCACGTCGAGCAAGCTAGCTCGGATATTTCCAAAGAAGAGGATATTGAAGCATGGCTCGGCCTCTGGAACCACGGGGAGAGGTAAGGTCGAAGTAAAGGCAAAAAAGATAAGGCTTAACCTTCCTTCTAAACTGGTTAGGGAAAAGGTCGCCTAGAATCGACCTGGTGAGAAAGACAAGCTAAGAGCTGTGGAGGATAGAATGAGGCTTGCTATTCCCAAGGGTGTGAAAGAGATGAGAAAAGTGGCAAGTTTAATGATTTGGATGTTTTATGAATTCTGTATGGTGATTTCGAGCTTAAAATGTGTTCGATTTGTTTTTTGTAGGCTGCTCATTTGATGAAGGGGATCTACCTTGGGATAGAGGAGGAAAAATTGAGCTCGAGAGTGTGAAGGCAGAGCTCGGGAAGAAGGTAGCTCGATTGAAATCAAATTTTGTTCGAGAGGGGAAGCGACAAGATTTTATGAAGGCTGCGCAAGTGGTAGAGATTAGCGAGCTGACAGAAGAAATGTAAAAGAATCTAGATGAGGTGGTAGTCCAGCGTAATTGTCTTAGGTACCAACTCTTCAAGATGGGGTACTTTTAAACTGAGGTTACAACTATTATGGAGGATACCTATTTTGAAGAGGATGAGGATGAAGATGATGTTGCTGGAGTGGTTAGAGTGTTGGATGGTATCTTTCCCCAAATTGAGCGAGAGAACCAAGGCGATGACATTGTGAATCGAGAGAATGAGAATGAGAAAGTAGAGTAAAATTGTTGACTCTATGGCTATGTGACTATGTGGGGTTTGAGAACTGTAATTGTATAAATCATTGTTTTGTAGGATAAATTTTTGTAGGCTAAGAGATATTTGTAAACCTTGTTTGCAGGAACTTAAGGATATGCACCTCAGAATAAAAGAATTTGAGAATGAGCTCGCTAAGGAAAAGGATGCCTCAACATTCTTTTTGACTTCACAAGCAGAGCTATAGGTTCGTGAGGAGCAAAAAATATTTAACTTGTAGGGTGTATTACTTTAGAGCTATAAAGTAAAAATTATAGTATAGAGACAGACGAAAAACATGCTAATAGTTTAGGTGTAATGGTACTCTACTATGTATAGATAATATCAAAGTGTTGAAGAAATTAGGACAGAGAATGTGTACCTTGAAATTGAAAGTGCATGTTATTGTCATCGAGCTGGGATCATACTCCGACCTTAAGTTTAGAAACAGCTTTACGCAGTAGATGTCAAAAAAGAAATTTGTTATAGATAAGATTCCAGTATCATGACTGAATGTATTGGTTGAATGTTCTTGAATTGAACTTGATGTATTGTATCTATGATGTAGGTCGAACTAGAGTCAACTCGCTTGAGTGAATAAGAGATGCACCAATATAACCAAGTGTTTGCTAAGGAGTTTGATAGAATGAAAATGGCAAATGAAGATAGGGAAGATTAACACATAAATATGTATTTCAAGTTTGTCAAGGTAGCACAAGCTATTGATGAACTTACTCGGAAGATTGAGAGGAAAGATGCCAATATTAATAAGGGGCAAAAAGAGCTCACGGAGGTGAATGAAGAGACAACGAAGTTCAAATGCCGGAATGATGCCTTGATGGTAAAGAGTAAGGAGGTGAACATGGCTCAATACCTTATCCAATCACTATAAATGATAGAGAAAGAGTTACGCCATTTTGTAGCCAGTTTGAAGGACCAACTGATCAGCAAAATGAACAAACAAGAGCTAATTCAAGCTAATTTAGTGTGTTTCAAAAGAAAACTTGAGCGATTGAAGAGACTAAAATGATTAAGAAAGATAACGAGCTGAAAAGAGCTCAAGGTGACTTATTTAACTCTAAAATTGTGGTTGAGCAGTTGACTCCAGTTCTACCTACTAAAGATATAGAGTTCTAGTTGTTTCAAAGATGATGTGATGAGATGAATGAGATGGTGGCACAATTTAAGGCTCATTTGGCTCTGAAAATGCTAAGGCTAGAGAGCGCTCAAGGAAGAATAAAGGTGATGCTAGGATCTTTATTATTAAAGGGGATGTGGTTAGTCTGTCAGTTCAAACAAGAGGGCTAGAGGGAGACGTAGCTCATACTCAAGCTCACATTCAAAAAGGAAATGAGTGGTTAAGGGAGTGCCAAGGTAAGTTAGATGTTACTCATGTTAGGGAACATGAGGTAGAACAGATGATTAGGGGTAAGGATCTCTTGATAAGGAAAAAAGACGAATTGTTAAAGAAATCTTCTACCGGTGTAAGTATAGGTAAAGACAAAGAGCTTGACGAACTTCATGCTTAGGTAGAAAAATTATGGATGATGAACTAGGATGAGTCAAATAAAGCATAGATGAAGGAGAATGAACATATTAATCTTATGTCTCGCGCAAAATTTTTAATGGAATAACATGAAGAATGGTACAAGAAGTTGCAAGTGCGTCATTAGAAAGTGAGAAAAAAAATTTCTAAGGCAGTTATGCCTGAGGTATCACGCTCAGAGATGCTAACGACAATTATTGCCTATTTTGTGGAGGAAATGAGAAGGCTCAAGTTAGAGAGGGATACCTTGTACGATTGTTTGTCGGATAGAGGATGTATCTGTAGTACCAATGTAAATTGAGGAAATTGTATGAATGCCATAGAAATGGAGTTAGGTTCTCGACCTGCTGAATTGGTCGAGCAAGGCAGGATTACTGTAGAATTTCAAGCTCATGAATTTATGGCTGATCGTCCTCTTGCTGTAGGGGAAAGCGTAGCTGACATCCCATCAGCAGAAAAGAATCCTTTGTAGTGGTTGTTTATGCAAACTGTAAAAATATCTGTCGCAGACATATTGAGAGATGAAAGCTAGTTTTACATTTACTTTATCTTATGCCTAGTAGAGTTCTTTTATTGACAAATAGTATTACCTTCATTTTAATCGCAAAGTATGTATAGAGTTCGATTGAATGCTAGTTTTACCTTTGCTTTAAGTGGTAAAATTGTCGCAGCCATATTGAAAGATGAAAGCTAGTTTGATTTTTGCTTTATCTTATTTCTGGCAGAGTTCATTGATTGAAAACTAGTATTACCTTCATTTTAATCACAGAGTATGTATAGAGTTTGATTGAAAACTAGTTTTACCTTTACTTTAATTGGCATAATTGTCGCAGCCACATTGAGAGATGAAAGCTAGTTTGACCTTTGCTTTAATTTTTGTTTGGTAAAGTTCTTTGATCGAAAACTAGTATTACCTTCATTTTAATTATAGAGTATGTATAAATGGGTGATTGAAAGCTAGTTTCACATTTTCTTTAATATGTATAGAGTTTGATTAAAATCTAGTTTTGCCTTTGCTTTAACCGGTATGGAGGTCGATTAAAAGCTAAATCTTTGCTTTAATTTATGTAGTATGGTAGAGTCTACGTAAGTAGAGAGTAATGTGGGATTTCTTTTGGAAGTTTTCATTGAATAAAATAGAATGTATATTGTATGGAGATGAAATCTTACTTTTGGAATGGAAAGAATGAGAATTTTGAAGTTGACTAGTGAGAGACTTTACGATATTACCGTTTTAGTCGCTAAGTATTCTATAGATTTGGGATTCAAACTCCTTGCTCCGTCATGAGATAATATAAACCTAGACCAGTTTGATGAATGATTAGGAATGGACCCTCTAAATTTTTTCCTAGTTTCCCGATATGTTCCTCTTTTTGGTGTTAAGGGATTTATCTGAGGACGAGATCATCGATTTAGAAAGGATAGCTTTGGACTCTTCTATTGTACGAACTAGCCAGTATATGGTGATATAGATTTGGGTTCCCAATAATGCGTTCCCTAGTTTTATTAATCCAATTCAGGCTACAAGCCAATTTGAACTTATTCTCGTCATCTGTAAGCTCGTGATCTTTGACTTGATGATTGCATTCTGTTAAAGTAATGGCTTCTATGCCATAGGCGAGGAAGAATGGGGTATAGCCACTTGATTAACGTGAAGTGGTACGGTATGCCCAAAAGACATGAGGAAGCTCTCGTACCCAATTTTCTTTTTTCTGTAATTGAAACCTTTTCTTGAGTTCATCCACGATGGTTTTGTTGGTGATTTCGGCTTGGCCATTGCCTTGAGGGTAGTAGGAATTTGATGGTGAGTGGATGATATTATTTTTGTTGAGGAAAGCTATGACTTTTTCTCAAACGAATTGTGGCCCATTATCAATACGAATCAGGTGGGGGCATCCAAACCGAGTGATGATGTGTTCCCAGAAAGAAGAGATGACATCTTCTTCTCTAGTTCGACAGAGTGAAACTGCCTCAACCCATTTTGTAGAATAATTTATAGCTGCAAGTAGGTATCGTGGGTTACCTAAAGTATTAGGAAATTCTCCGACAAGATTGAGTGCCCATAGCTTGAATGGCTAGAACATCTTGTTTGCATGTAGTACGAGCGCAGCGGCGCGGATCATGTATCCATGTCATTGACATGTATCATATTTACGTAAGTACTCTTCTTCTTGCTTATGTATGCCTTGCCAAAATACTCTTTGTGTAATTGTTCTGTTAGCGAATGATCGACCTGCGGCATGGGGCCTACAAGTCCCTTCATGTAAATCTTTGAGCATTCTGTCTGCTTTCTTCCAGGAAAGGCACTTGAGGTAAGGCCCTGTAACTGAACGGCGATATAAAAAGCCATTTTGATTTATATAGCACTTTGAGTTTTCAATCAACTGTCGGCGCTCTTTTGGATCTGCTTGAAGGGGCCCTTTGCATTTGTTGTCGTTGCCAAGGTAGGCAAGGAAAGGCTTTCGTCAATCGTCATACTCCTCTTTTTCACCCCCAGTGTTGATCGTGCATACAGAATGGCGATTAATGTTGGGGGTCGATATCACTTCGATCTGAAGATATCTAGATAAGCCAAGGAATCGGGGTGTCTGTTTTCACCTCGAGAAAGATAATCGAGAGTTACTTTTGCAAGATGGCTCATTCTATCTGCAACGAGGGCTACAAATTCGATCATCTTGCCATTCTTCTTGTATTTTTCAGAGTAGTGGTGGACGATGAGTAGAGAATCTGTGTAGACTGAGAGCTCTGGGATGCTGGCTCAAGTGCGAGGTCGAGTCCATGAATGAGAGCTTCGTATTCAGTGGCATTGTTGGAAGCTTCAAAATCCAGATGGATTGATTTCTTGATTATGTCATTGGAAGGTGTAATCAATACGATTCCAATTCCTGACCCTACAGGCTCTGCTGAACCATATGTAAGAAGTCTCCACCCTTTCCTTATAATCCATTCATCTCGCTCATCAAATTCTATTGTGGGTGGATCTTCAGTAATTTATTTTGCAAGCTCAGGATCGTGCTATTCCCACTCGGGATCTTATACTGGAAAATCCGGGAGAAAATTGATAACGGCCTAACTCTTTTCTGGATGTCGTTGTTCGAACTTGATGTCACATTCTCTTAAACTTACTGACCATTGTTGTACTCTCCTGTATTTTTTTTTCTTGGACAAAATTTCCTGGAGAAGGTAGTTCATCATGACTTTGACTGAGTGAGGTTGGAAGTAGTATTTAAGTTTTTGTAAAGTGTAATTAAGAGTTAGAAGGAGTCTCTCAATTTTAGAATACCTCATTTCCGTTAGAGTGAAGATTTTTCTGATGAAGTAGACTAGTTTTTTGATCTTCCCTTTAAATTGAATAAGATACGAGCTGATAGAAGTATTTATAACTGCCAAGTAGATGATCAGTTCCTCATTATCGACTAGGGTGCTCAAAATGGGAGACTTCCCCAAATATGTTTTGAGTTCCTGGAAAGCTGCCTCATATTCTGATATCCTTTAGATCTTTGTATTGGGCTAAACTTTTCCTCATTTGGTGTAACCACATAGTAGTAGAAATAACCAATAACAACGATCTAAAGATTTAGAAATGAATCAGTTGATAGCGGCAATCTTGCCGGTAAGTTTTTATACGTCCTTTGTTGTCTTTAGAGATGGTATGTTGAGGAGAACTCAAATTTGATCTGGATCAGCCTCAATCCCCTTCTTGCTGATGAGATGGTTGAGGAATCGGCCTGAATGTACTCCAAATTGATACTTATCTGGATTGGGTCTCATCCTATAAGATAGAAGAATGTTAAATATTGTATTGAGATTTGTGATATGGTTGTGTGACTGTATGTTCTTGCACAAGAGATCATTAATGTAGACTTCCACAATTATCCCAAGATGTGCTTTGAACATAGTAGTCATCAACCCTTGATAAGTCGTTCCTGTATTTTTAATTCCGAAGGCCATGACTTTGTAACAATAAAGTCCTCTTTCAGTGATGAAAGTGGTCTTTTCTTGATCTTTTGCCAATAGAGGAATCTGATTGTATCCAGAAGCAGCGTCCATCATTGATAGGAGTTCGTGACCAACCATGGAATCAAGAATTTGATGGATGATAGGAAGAGGAAAACTGCCTTTTGGAATGTGTTTGTATTGATCGGTAAAATCTTTACAAATTCGGACCTTTCTATTTTTCTTTAGAACACCGACAATGGTAGATATCCAATCTGGATACTTTGCTTCTCGAATGAATCCTACTTTGATCAATTTCTCGATCTCAATGTTGACTTCATCTCGAAGATGATGTGAGAGTCGTCGCTATTTCTATTTGACCACCGTGGTGTTGATGTTTATGGCCAATTTGTGACATGCATTGGTCGGATCGACCCCAGACATTTCTTTGAAAGTCCATGTAAAAACATTTTAATTCAGTCGTAAGAATTGAATGAGAGTATCCATATCGTGGTGGACCGACCAGCTTGGTACCGATAAAAGTGCATCTGCTAGGTCCACCAATTTTGATGTATTTTGTAGGCTCTTCTGTGAAGGCTGATCATCAAGGTGATCAGATTTTTGTAATTGATATACAGCTTATCTGTCTGAGGTATCTAAAATAGCAGAGACGGTATTCTCGCAAGCTCGAGAAATTTTTTGATTGTCTTTGATTTCATAGATACCATCATTGTGTTTGAAGCAGAGTTCTTGATGATAAGTGGAAGCGATTGCTTCCATGTTGTCAATCCAGCAGCGGCCCATAATCCTGAGATAACAAGATTTAAGGTTAATGACGTAGAAGACGACGCCGATTATGGCTGGTCAAGCGGTAACAGGTAAGATGATCTTGCCTACTCGCTTTTCTTTGGAACTATTAAATCTACTGATATTGGGGTCGCTCGGAATAACTTGATCAGCCAATCTCATCTGGTCGATTGTGCTCTGAAAGAGAATCTCAATACCGCTTCCAGTATCGATCATCATTGTATGCATGAAAAATATTTTAATCTTGAGCGTTATGACTAATGCATCATGCTAGGAAAATTTTACATGACTAATGTCATAATCTTTGAATGAGATCCTAAGCTGGCGATTGCTCGACTCAGGTAGAAGCTTGGCTTCTTTACCTTGAGGTGTGAGATCGCAATATTCTAATAGTTTCCTGCACTTGAATTTGCAAATGTTATTGATATGATGAATTTCGATCATGTTGTTGTGGTACATATGGTAAAAATGTTTCTCCTCAGCTTGATCTTCAACCTGGACTACCTCGAACTGCTTCTTATAGTTGCTGTCAGTAGAATGATGGTTTACCTTGTGATTTATGCAGTACGGTAGGCTTTTGATTGGTTGAAATGGACGATATAGCTTATCCTTGGATAAAATTTGAAAAATTATGGAGATTCAAACATTTATCTTCAGGAGGACCGGTTTAGGTAATGTACCGCTTTTTTGAAGATTGCCAATGTTGCCCTTGGAACGCTTTTGGCCACCCTGATCCTCCTTCGGTTCATTGCTTCGATCTGTAGTTGGACCTTTAGTGGTTAGGAAGAATTTAGTTGATTTACACCTTTCGGACATCATAATTTCCAGGTCAACAGATCCATTGACCTTGGGGATCATATCCTCCAAGGTCCTAAGTTTCTTTAGGAAGAGGTGTTCTTTGGCCTTGCAGTCGAGCTGGAGCTCATTGGTGAAAGCAGTAACAACTTTTTTTTGATCAAGATTATCTACTTTCTGCGTGAGCTCCAAAAACTTCTTTGCAAAAGCCTCGAGCTTCTCTCTTTGTGAATGTTTAACACTAATAAGAGAATATAAATTCTCCTCTCTATCTCTGTTGTGAGCATACATCTTGATGACTTATTTTTGTAGCTGATCAAATGTGACACTACAACAAATATAGGCTTTTATGTCAATTAAATAATGTCATTTCTATGAAAAATGACATAACAAGTACAATGTTTTGTTTCCGCCCTGCTAGTGGACGTATTTGGGTATGCTACTACGTCATTTTCCAAATAGTGACTTCATTTTCGTCTAATATCCCTTTAACGTCACTTTTGCTAGTGACGTGAAAATATATGTGATGGCATTTATGTCATTTTTGATTTGATTGACATTGATTAATTTTAAATAACTTGTATCTTCACGATGGCAAAGAGTTTTTAAAACCCTTAAAAGAATCCTCTATTATCTTTCTCCATCTTCGAGAACCCTAATTTCCTCATAAATCTTCAACTGGTTGAAGTAAAATCTCTTCTCCCAAATTTGTGGTTACAATTTTCTCTTTAAATTTCCTTACCTCTTTATTTGGTTTGAAAAATGGAGCCAGCAAACATCGAAGACGACATCGATGAGCTCATCAATGTCCTCAAGTGGATCGATTTCTCCACTCTTGAAGACTCAGTCGACAAAAATGATGAAACTTCGTTCTTCAACATACCTGGATAATATTTTAAATCGACTTTTGGTGATTAAGTATATTTTTGGACAACTGTGTTTTTGTTACAGTTTCCGGAGATTCATTATTGTGACACTGTGGCGACGATATTGGCGGAGATGTGTAGGGAATGTGGCGGCGAGGTTTATCGCAGAGGTTGGGAGTAGTCGGAATGTTGTTTTGGTTATGCCGGTAAGGTTTGTTGGTTTGCTACATTGTGTGTTGGATTGTTGTTTTTATCGATTAGTTGGGATAGAGTAAAATGCTTTCCTTTATCTTCATTAAATGTGGGTAGTTTAGGATTTAGATTTATTCCTAGTGTGAATTGTGTGAGGGTTTGTCAATGTTGTTGACATTTCTTAGGGTGTTATGATTGTGTCTCAATGAATTAGGGATCGGCCAGGCAGTTGGGGTTTGAATACAAATTTTTGGATTGGCAGTGCATTCGAATGCAAAAAAGCTTGAATAAGAAGCCATATTGACTATTATATGATTCAATGGTAGTTTCGTGATCTTCGTATTAATATAAGTTCTAGTTACAGTTTCTCAGGAAGCACCCCACCCCACTACATTTGGTAGCCTGAAGTGGCTTTTTTGACTGCATACGAGAATTCCTCTCATGGGAGCAGTTCGGCTTTACCAAGATACGTCAGGGTAAGACTCAATTTCGTTGGAGTATAATTATTTTCTCAAGATCATATGAATTGAATGAAAGTAGTATGTCCTAGTTTGACAAATTTAAATCTTTTTTTTTCCCGTCTTCAGTCACTTAAATTGTTTTTAGATAGAGGACATGTTAGTAGGTGGAAGAGCTCTGCAAGGGTTTCGATTACCTCTATTGTCAATCAGACTAAACCTTAAACAACTCAATTCTTATGAGCTTGCTTCCTTTATAATCCCTAATTCCTTCTTTGCACAGACTTGATTCGCATTAAGGAACATCAATAATGGTGAATAAAGCATCTCTAAGAGTAAGATAAATGGAGGTGAATCAGGTGATTCTGTCCTTCAACATAACTATGAATAACTACTAGAAGTCTTTCTCGGATTGAATTCAGACTCATTTTGAACTTGAAGCCAGTCAGTCTGGAATAAATCCATTGGCAAGCTCAAAAGGGATCCACCTTAATATAGGTACGTAATTGAACATCAGGTTTTTTAGTGTCACAGATTTACTTGTTCAGAGTCAGGAAAGATTCACCCAAAATGAAATTTGATTCAAAGAAACTATAGTCTATCTTGTATATGTTCCATTACAGCCAAAAATAGATATTTAACAAAGATCATATGATTAAAAAATGGCCATCTCGTAAAATATATCACTTTTTTTTGTAGCAAAGTATAAGTGGCTCCAAAAGCATTAGCAAGGCATTTACCGAACACTTCCTGTCCACCTTCTATGCAAACTGCAAAAGTGTTGGTGAACTTATATATGGGACCATTTCTCACCATCAAAGGTCAAAGGATTTAATGCATATTGAACGTACTCTGGAAGTTGTCAAGTTTGTCCTTCCAGAACTAGAACATAGCACCACCACCTTTGATTATCAACCATCGTGACCTTCCCGTGTCATCATTGTCTACATCAGTGGTAGTCTTTGACTTGCGAGTGAACAACCTAGTGAACTTAGTCCAGAATGTTTTGAGTATTGATGTGCACAAAGTAGAGGCAGGTGAAGGGACATAAGCGGGAGCTAGAAATGGAGCATTTTGACCCTGTGGGGTAGCAGATGGACCCCTACTAGCTGTCAGAACCCTTTTTTGAATTGAGGTATCTAATTTCCTTTTATAGTCATTAACTGTTCTTCTAGTTTTATCTAACAGCAAATTCCTGGCCTCTGAAAGGATCTTAAATTTTCCATCTACTCCTATTGATTTGTTTTTGTCAGGGTGAAGTATGAGAACCATCTTTCTATAATGTCTTCTTAATGTATCATCGTTAGCATTTGGACTGGCACCAAGGATTCTATACCAGTATGATTCTCTACCTATTTTCTTTTATGCCGAGAGATACACATCGAAAGTTACCAACATCTGGTGAAGTCCATCAAGCCGTGGATACAACTTTGAGGTTTGAAAGAAAATTTCTTCGTACCCCAAATGTCTTTTGCAGTGATTTTCTTCTCTGAGATTTCTTTAGCCCTGACTGCCTTATCTTTGCTGCACTCCATTTCCCTACTTAAGTTGTTATCTATTTTCTCTTATGTCTTTCCCCCCTTTTGCAGGTACATAGAGAGTAAGGCTTCAAGAAACACACAATAAAATACCTGATGGTGGGACCCCATACACAGTGAGTTTATTAATTCATGGCAAACTTGTTGACACCAGAACACCTGGTGATAGAGTTGAGGTAAGGGAACATTAGAATTTTAATTATTATATAATTTCCAATTGGCTCCTTGTATTTGTGAAAGTAAATATGGATGGGATACCAATTGGGAGGAAAGTAGATCTAAGTGAGCATTTTACCTATAAGACTCTTGCTCAAACATTGGAAGATATGTTCCATGGTCCAACAACTGTCGTTAATACCATCCATGGGTTTACATTTCAGCATCATTCTATTTATAAATATGGAATTTAATTGCATAATTAAAATATTATGTTGATTAGAAGGGTTACTTTGTTAGTTGAGCTAACCCGGTCACAAATAACTGAAATATTGGTATCGAGAGGCTGACTATGTATAAATGAGTCGCAAGGTCCCTGAGCTCGATATTGATTACTATATATCTATCAAAACATAGACGTCAATATTTCCTAACATATCTTAGTCATTATTTTGTTTATTTCTTCTATATATCTCCGAAACTATAACTAATGCAGATGTGGATGCATATTTATGCTTTATCATAATATCATGACATTGACCCGCCTACACCAATATATAGCGTGACATGTTCCTATTTGTAAAATATTTTTCCCTGGACATTTGCATGTATCATAATATATTGCTGCGATATTGTACATTATCTTTATTGTATTGAAAGTATCAATTTATCACTGGGATATTGTACATTATCTTTATTGTATTGAAAGTATCAATTTCCATACATACATGTCAATTATCTGTAGATATGTAATATTTATCATGTAGTGATTTTAACACTGTTTAAAAATAATCTTCAAAGAACTTGTTTGCTGATTTTAATACTGTAAAAACTAATTATCCTTGTGTTCTAGTTAATTGTTGATTTTTCTCTAGCTTCATGTCTTATAGTAGCATCTGTTTTTTTGGTTTAGGTTCATGCAGATATACAGATCTTGGGGTTAAAGTAACAAAGCCATCCAAACTGTTAGATGGATCACCTGATTTTGTTCTTACTTATGAAGATAAAGAAGGAGACTGGATGCTTGTTGGAGATGTTCCTTGGGGGTATGTTATAGTTCCATTTTATTACAAACCAATTATAAACTGGAAACCTACAGTAGCATGATTGCTTAGCTAGACTGGAACTACCTTATTGTATAGACCAGCAATTGTTAACATTGTTGATCTCGACCAATACAAGATCAGTTGATAATTAGCTCTCTCAGTCATTTAGTATGCTACACGAAGGTAGTGGAAGAGGGATCATGGAACTTATACTACACAAGCTCGTACTATATAGAATTTATACTAGTGGAAGAGGGAGTTCTGTTGCGGGTTTCACTGCTTATGTGACGAAGGACCCGGATTTGGGTGAAACGGTATAGCTACTGTATATTGCACAATATTTAGTTCATTGCATGCAATTATGAGAACTCAGACTAAGGATTTTTACGTCTTTAGGCCTTAGAGAGTGGGGACTTAGTTCTTAGTGATAGGGGGATATGTTGCATTGACGAGTTTGACACGATGTTGGACAACGCAAAAAGTATGTTACATGAGGTAAGTTTTGTTTATTTTCCTTTAGTTTAATTCCACAAGCTCTAAGGAAGCTTCTCGCAGTGATGTGATTATTCTAATTTTACTTCAACTCTTCAATAGGTGATGGAGCAGCAGACTGTTTCAATAGCAAAGGCAGGAATTATTGCTTCACTTAATGCTAGGAAATCAGTGTTAGCTTGTGCATATCCAAGTGGTTCCCAGTATAATCTTCGATTATCCGTGATCAAGAATATCCACCTTCCTCCTACCTTAATATCAAGGTGTGAATATACTATTTGCTAAGTTGCTCTATGAAAGGGGCTAATGTTTAATTTGTATACTTTGACAGGTTTACAAATTGATCCGGATTAGTAGAAACACACAAAGGCACTCAAAAGCTGTAAGCATTTTGGTAATAAAACATCCAAAACCCTTCTTTATGGTTGCTTCATTAGTTTTTTTGTGCATTGGTTAAGTTTACCAGTGATTTAGCTATGCAATTTAAATAATGAAGTGATTAAGTTCGAACACATTGTATTGAAATAAAGTAATATAATTTAGCTAAATATTTTACCTTTTTGTAGAATATAGTGGTGGTTTTGTAGAGAGGAGGACAGGGCAGTGGATTGACAATATTTGATTTTTTTCTTTCTTTCAAGGTATTGACGTCATTTTAAAAATATCATTGTTGATATATGAAAATGCTACCACGTCATTTTAAATATGACGTTAAAATATTTTAACTACGTCATTTTTTAATGATGTAATTTAGTGACGTTAATAGAATATACTAGCCTGCCGGCCACCGGAATTGGGCATCAATAACCTTATTTTTTGAAACCCTTTATACGTCACTTAATTAATGACGTTAGTACCTAGCTTTCCCCATCACACATTAATGACATTGTTATTCCCTACCTTTCCACGTCATCGCCTTCGATATCATTTGTACAAATAACGTTAAATCCATTTTATGTCATTTTTCTAATGACGTATAAACCTGTATTTGTTGTAGTATGAGTATGGAATCTTCAGGTAAAGAGTGGAACTACTGGAGTGGTTCTTCCTATAGGCTTTCTACGATCAGACGGTAGAGGATGTGGTTGAGATTGGAGTACAATCCCAATGAATCACGGTATTGTTGAATGTACTTCTTTGGATCAATGCCCTTGTATTTACAAATTTTAGGTGTAGGGAATCCTTTTGGTACTTTCATATCGAATAGTTCTTTGGTAATCGGACTTCCCTACATCTTGGTAAGGTCATCTATCGTACCTAGAACTTACGCTCCAATCAACTTCTTGATGCTCTGATCCATATGCCCTTATGTGACGCATTGACATGTTGCTTAAGTGGCTTGGTGAGGTGGTTAAGGATTATGAGTACCAGTGCCTTCACTTAAATGATCACGTGCTAAAATTCGAGGCTGAGGTCGTTGTTTTTCCTCTTGATGTTGGGAAAATTGGTGACCTCAACTGATTTTCAGACTGAACTTTACCACCCAAATGAATGGAAGGTTGATGTTTGCGCTGAATATTTCTAGAAATAGCTTTGTTGGTGGCCCCTCGAGGTCCCAATTTGTCCCGTGCAGAAACCTGCGAGGTCTCTGGTACATGATCGCGATTTCTAGCTTAAGACGCCTGCTGAGTATCCTTCAGAGTCTATAATTTAGTCTACATGGTTGTCATCTGGTCTTCATGTTATTTGAACGCTGCCAAACGAGCATGTCGCTCGGCTTTAATCTCCTTCTCGCAGAGCTCTCAGTTAAGAGTTAACTGAAATTCGAGCTCATTATGTTTCGCTGTTTCAGCTTGAAGATTTGTCCGTAGTTCTATAAGCTGTTCTGGCTAAACTGAAAGATTGAGCTAGATTCCAGTTATTGGTCATTTGGAAGTGACCATGATTGAAGATTGATAGTAGAGTGAATGTATGCCTTAGGATATCATGGAAATGTCTTCCCTCCCAAAGACTGTGCAAAATGTAATTGCCTAATTCCTTTGGATCAAAATGGCTTAAAATTAGCACTTACACAAATGTACCTATGGCGAAAACTAATATAAAGCAAGAAATGATACAGATGATTTAGCGTGAAAAGCCTTTGAATAGGTAAAAAACCACGACCTCGATATCCTAATGTAACAGTAACTTATATTGTTTGAGGCTGATATCTTATTACAAGTGATCTCTCGAACTATAAATACTTGATCCTGTAAATATGAAATTTGGTATTTGAGAATATAGAAAATTTGGTTTTCTTTGTAATTTCTTGTATACTTTTCTGGTCCTTGTCTCTTCTAGAGCTTTTTCCTTATATAAGCCTCACCCACAGATCGTTATTATGCTGAAGCGCATTCTCCGAACAGTGGGGTAAGTGGTGGTTAACTGAGTAACTGTTGAGTTCATGAGAGACAGGTGTCTTTAACTTATTCATGCTTTTCTGTTGTGCTCGATCCACGTCTTTATCAGTTTATGGTGTAGGTGTTAATACTGATTGTTTATATCAAGTGTAAAATGTGTAAGTCTGATATGGAGGTAGTTTGATTTGAAAGTAGTTCAAATTGTGTTCGGTCGAGAGATAGGTCCCTACACCTTCAACTTTGCAAAATAAAATTTGAGTTGCTTCTTCATCCAACATTTTTGTTTTGGCAATAGGTTTGTTGAGTTGGTTGTCATCACCTTGACCAAAATTTGTTCTTCATCCGCTTTTTGTTTAGTTATCGCTTATTCATGTCTCCTTTATGTCTCCGCCTCTTTAGCTAACTTTCGTTCTTCTCGTTATCTAGCCATAGCTTCCTTTTCCCCTTTTTCTTCTCGTCCCTCTCATTCCATGCCGAAATCATTTTGGCAAACATTTTAAACATCTTCTTCCTCCAAGAACCCAAGTGCAACTTTACGGCTTCTTTCACTTTGAGTTTCTTTTGCCCGTCCGAACGTACTTCCCCACAAGCATAGAGTGATGGATGGTTATTTGTAAAATCTTTCAATATTGTGAACGTAAGGGTAGCAGAAGTAGATGTGGGGGGTTCGGTATTGGTGGAGTTTCGTGTAGTTTCATGGACTATCATTATAAGATGATTTCCTTGATACATTACGACTAGGTTGGCCAATTAGATTAATTTAGGACCATTTATGGCAACATTCTAAAACTTTATAAGCTGCATAGAATTAAAATGTTTTTCCATATACTTTTTTATACGTCTCGTGCGTCATTTGGACCTATAAAAATGTTTGACAATATACTATAAGTATATTACATTAACTAGACTATAAAAATGAAGGTAAAATTAAAATACTTACCACATTGCCCGTTCCAAGACCCGTAAATTGTCGATGCTTAAGGTCTTGAAAAATGCCTCAAAAGATCGCACATTCATTATTAAGCTAATTTTTGTACGCGCAATTAACTCCGTTATATGATCGCCACATCGACTGGTCGCGGTACAGTGAATTGAATTGGTCACGCACTTTCAACCAAAAGCGTGAGACTTTTTTTTAGTTATTTGTTTTGAGATTTTGAGAAACTTGAGACCAACTGCATGCGAAGTTTACGAAATCATCCTCCGACCAATAATTCGTATTTTTGCATTTATCTTTATCAATTATCACGCTATCATTAACCACCTCCTCCACATCTCTTTAACCACAGACGGTGTCGTCGTCTTCCTTTTAGCTCTTATTTTCCCTTTTGCACGCGTATGACTTTGTGAAACAATCGTGGCGACAACCTGAGCAGGTGGTGCATTGGGGTTTAAGTCATTAAAATCTTGTGGAGCTTGCATCGGCGGGATGGACGAGCTTCCTACGCCAAATTCCATTTGTGAGGGAATATATGGAATTCCCGCATGAACATTGAATTGGGGGTACAAAGGTTGGTAGTTAGCGTAAGCATTGGTTCATTGTGAATCAAATTTTGAGGGAAACGACAAGTCGTGTGAAGGGAACAGTTGCCGAACGTGGTGATCGCGATATTGGGAAGGATTTGGCATTTGTGACGAACTAAATGTGGCGAATTGGGAGGGATATAAGTAATTATTTTGGCTTTGATAGGAGGGTTGAGAGTGGCTTTGAGAATTGGATTGGGAGCTTGCTTGAAAGCTTAATGAAGACATGGCTTAGTTTTAGTTTGATGTGAGAATGTTCTTGAAGTTAAATGGGGTATGGGGATGGCTTTATAGAGGAGAAAAAAAGAGTTGTTACAGACCACGCCACGCAGTTCTGAACTGCTCGGCAAGAGCAAGTCGTTGCCCTCCTTTGATTCTGGACTTTTCACGTGGCTCCATCCCAACTGTTGGTCTGAACTGTCAATTCAGACCAACAGCTGGGATGGAGCCACGTGTAAGGCCCAGATTCAAAAGTGGGTTTTTTTTACCAGACGGTTGCCACACGGACTAGAGAACCTTGCTGTTGGGTGCAGTTCAGATCAACAGTTGGGATGGAGCCACGTGTAAGGCCCTGATTCAAAAGTGGGTTTTTTCGTCAGACGGTTACCACGTGGACGAGAGAACCTTACTGCTAGGTGGTCGGTTGATCAAAATTAGGGTGGGTTGCATCCACATTAACAACCCACCTTACTGTTGGTAATGCTCTAAGTCCTTAAAGCGTAAGTGTCTTATTTTATTGCTTCTCAGAAATTTTCTTTTTATTGTTTCTCAGAAATTCTGTTTGCTCCTTTGCTGAAGCAAAATAATGCCTTCATTGTTGTAGATTCTATTAAGGATCAAAGGTGAAACATAAAGGGTAGAGGATTCGCCTACACTCCAAAGTCACTACACACCCCGCTACACTCTCCTCAAGCCACCCATTTTGCCAACTCAACATCTCTTTCTCTCCAACTCAGCTCTTTATGTGTCGAGAAAAAAAAATACCTTCTCTCCACTCAACTCTCTCTCTCTCTGTCAGAATCAGGTATGAAATGTAATTTGAACCCTTTTCCATTTGTTTTCTATGAAGATTCTGAAGGAAAAAAAATTTGAACAATTTTCCCGACCAATGCGCCTTTTTTCTTAGTCTTTTTTTGACCAAGTATGTACGAAATTCTCTCAAATCTCACATGTAAACACAACATCGACAGATATACCACATTCATGTAGTATATACATACGAACAATTGTCGATTTTTGAAGTATTCGAGAGAAATCTGTCGAATATTGGTCCAATTTCAATACGTTCGATAAATTATAGTTGATTCGGTATAAATTCGATAATAAATTGTCTAATGTTCTTAAATTAGACAATTAATTTTTAAATTTTATAGTATTTCGACAATTTATTATCGAACTTCAATACATTCTATAATTAATTGTCGAATTTTGATACATTCGTTAATTAATTGCTGAAATGATAGAAATTCGATAATTAATTGTCGAATGTATTGAAGTTCGACAATTAATTGCCAAAATACTTAAAAATTTGACAATTAATTGTCGAAATACTTTGAAATTTGATAATTAATTATCTAATTTCTATGATTTACATAATTAATTGTATAACTTTAGCACATTCAACAATTTCTGAGAGGACAGTTATATTGAATTTTGTGCAGGATGGCACCAAAGGTTGAACGCAAGAAAATCCCAACAATAGGGAAGATAGTACCAATGGCCTCCCTAAGAAAGAGGCTAAATGATGAGCGTGAAGATCTGTCGTATTCGAATTATAACAACCCGCCCAGTATTCCCGCGAAAAGAGTAATAACATGTTCCACTAGGGTACCAGTAAGGGATTCCTCAATAAGTGGCAGTATCCCACGTGTGTCGGTTGCACCTGAAGAAGACTCTTCCCAAGACTCTTCTGCCGCTGAGTGTAGTAGCTCTGATTCCCAAGGTATACCAACCACCCAATCTATTACGGATTTCTTCGTAGAACACAAGAATTTTTTATATGCGGAAGTTCCACAACGTGAAATTTTTTATAACGCCACCTTTGAACAACAAAGAACTACAACCACAGAAGAAAAAGTTCTTGCTGGGGACAGAAACTTCGAACAAGGAGCTAGCAAATATTGCCCAAGGGACCCTTCTCTATTGATGAGCTTTGCGACCCACCGAGCCAAAGTTTTAGATCATGGATAGCTACACAGAACAAACCAATCTCATCTAGTGTTTCCCTGAATTGCCGAAAATATAAGACATTCGACAAATAATTGTCGAAAATATATGAATTCGACAATAAACTGTCAAATTTCTATAAATTCGACAATAAATTATTGAATTCATATATTTTCAAAAATTAATTGTCAAATTTTATATGAATTCGACAATAAATTGTCAAATGTCTTGAATTCGATAATTTTTCTTCATGGGAATGACACATGGCTTTATATTGTATTTACAGGACTTGGGCTGTCTACGTGTCTATCACCACAGTCCTACGTGGGAGCTAAGGGAAGAGATTGAAAGGGTTCAATACATTGTGAATCTTTGGGGTCTCGGCAGGATTGGAGCCATCTCTTACATGCACTACAATGCTACGTTGATTACAGCCTTCTGTGAGCGGTGGCATCCAGAGACCAATACTTTTCATTTCAAGTGGGTTGAGATGACTATCACCTTGGATGATGTGTCCAGGCTGATTGGCTTGAGGGCTGATGGTGACCTCACTGTTATGGAGGGGAAGTGGGGTGCAACGGCTGTTAAAGAAATCTTTAGGAAATCTATGTATCTGCAACACAGGATTTACCCTAATTTGAAAGCTGGGGGCCTGGGAATATATCTTTCCCTGAAGAAGATAGTAGATTTCTTCGCTGGGAGGGTTAGAAAAAATGCCCCCCAAGCGGCATCTTCTTCCTCTTCCCCTATCAAGTTATCTTCCCGTATGGTTGGGAAAACGTACATGCTATACGTTCTTGGATCTTTTCTCTTCCCTTCTAAGAAAGGGATAGATGTATCAGTCAGGAACCTTAGCTTCTTTCAGGACAAGGACTCAAATAAACCATGGTCATGGGGAGCTGTGACATTGGCACACCTGTACTACAGTTTAGGTGCTTCATTGAGGGTGAATGCAAAAGGGCTTGCATGTTGTACTACATTGCTAGAGGTGAGTTTTTGCAACATACATTATTTTGTTTTGTTGATGGATTGTTATTTTCTTTACTTGTGATTGAAGTTTATTTATTTTGATAGTCCTGGATATTTGAACATTTCCCAAAGCTGCCTGGTATTCCAACACCCAATTAATCCGGTACTGCTAAGTTCTATACGAGGTGGTCTTGGACTAAGACGACAAGCGCGCTAAGTGGTTCAGCTGTTTTGAACATGTTTAGAGAAGCTTTGGACAGTTATAAGCTTCAAGATGTAAGTTGAAACCTTTATTTGTTATTTTCTTAACTTTTTGAATAAGTATGTTTAGACAAGCTTTCTTTATTGTCAAATTGTATGAATTCGACAATAAAGAAACCTTAGTTTTTGTCGAATTCACAAAATTTGACAAAAAGAGAGATTTTTTTGTCGAATTGATAGAATTCGACAAAAAACAAAGTTTACTTATTGTCAAATTCTAACAATTAAACAATAAAACATTCTTTATTGTTGAATTGTTAGAATTCGACAATATGTTAAACATTATTTCGTATTATTTACCTAACTAACCTATCTGTAATTTTTGTTGCAGGTCGTCTGGGACTCGTACTTAGAGAAGAGGGAAGACAAATTTCAAGGAAGTGGCTAGCTTCACAGGTCTCCTCTGTAGTCCTGAACACAATGAGCCATATTATCCTGACCGAGTACAGAGACAGTTCCACCGAAGGCAACCTCTGCCTCGGGCTTCTACTTGTGTTGAAGAGAGCGGCTTGCATCTTTGTGATAAACCATGCGCATACAAACTGAAGTATAATTGGGTGGATTTATTCTCCGTAGGGAAATGGAAGGACTCTATCATTTTGACAAGGGGTAGGAATGTCCACGATGGGATCCCCATTTTTACTAAAGGATACTTTGAATGGTTAAATTCAGTTTCCTTCACCAAACTTTGCCCATATGCTGTTAATCTTGCTGAAGATGACGATTATGACGATGGGAGGGTATTGGGGGATAGGGGTGGTGTTTCACAGAGGGAGAATGTGAGTATTTGATTGAACTTATAGTATTTTAGGTATCTTTATTCATTCTTCTAATATTCGGCTCTACTCCTTTCTTTTATAGGTTGAGGTCCCGCATAGCCAAAATGAAGGTGGTGGAGGGCCGACCGAGGTGGTGGAGGACCCGGCGAGGTCAATTTTGGTGGAGGCGCTGGCAACGAAGGTGTGTACTCTAGCAAACTTTTTAAGTTATAGTTGCCTTGTAATACATATATTGGGAAGGGAATTGCCTTGTAATAACTTTGTTACTCGCTTGTTACTATTACAGACAGGTAAATGTGCATTTTTTATGGAGGCAAACCTAGGAATGCAAGCAAACATTCAAGCGAAGGATGTTGCCAACTCCATCTGTGAGAAGAAATTAAATGAAAAAGTATTCGTACATGTTTTAGCATTCCCTTCCTTACGCGGTTTTTGTAGACGTCACTTCTTAAATACAAGTTTGTTATCAGACATTGGAGTGCGATTCGAATAAGAAATTAGTAGAAGATCTGCATATGCAACTTACAAACAAAGTAAGTACTATTACTCCCAAAAAGAAACAAGTTTTTTAACAGTTATTCTTTTCTTTGGAAGTACTCATTATGATTGATAACAGGTGAAAGAGAATGAAACGTTGAGCAGTATTAATGACAAGTTGATGGAAGAAGTTTATGTAAACCAAGAAGCACGACCCTTACCTGTGAGTCTGAAATATTATAAGAAACTCAATTGTCAGGATCTATTCGAATAGAAACTTATGATTATCTTTCGGTTCCATCTTATATATACAAATATAGTACACTAGAGTTATATGTCCTTTATGAGTTATTTCATAATTATCTTTTTATGGCATTTGTGCAGCTAAACTTGGTTCCATACTCAGAGGAAAGCGTCGTAGAAGCCGAAATGTGGAAACAGAAGTACGAAGAGTTAAATGCGAAATTTGAAGAAGCTCAAAGGAGATTGAGTGAGAGAGATAGGAACGTAAGTTGATTTAGACAATGGTCATTGACGAGATATTTTGTAGTCATGTACATTGATGCGGTTGTTTAATTTTTTGCTTGGGGAGATTTTTTATGAAATATTGAAGTAATCCGATGTACATTGATTCTAAATTGTTTATAAAAATTATATATATGCTCTTTGGAATCTTGCTCAAACAAAAGTTATCCTATTCAACAGCTTGAGAATTTTTGTAACTGTAACTTTATAATGAGTACTTTCTATGCCCATTAGTCCACTTCCTTCTCTCTTTCAAATGTCTCTAATAGAGTTGTTGCATATTTTGTCATGAAACTGTACAGACCAGTTGAAGGAAGCAGCCAATCATTGAAGAAATTGTTTGTTGACTCACTTCTGCCAGTAGTACTCATGCTAGCATAGAAAGTACCTCTATTCCACAAAGGTATTCATCTTTCTCTGATATTAAATAAGCCTTGCATCCAATGGTTGTCATCAAGATTATGTTTCTTCATAAGCTCGACCCACCTTCTATCAAATTCTACAGGATCGTATGTGTTGTGGATAATTGAATATATATCACTTTTGAATGTAGACGGGTCTCGATAGACATGACAAATTTTTTCAGGGAACTTGTGTATGATGTGCCATAGGCAGAGCCGATGTCTGGTGTTTGGGAAGACCTTCGATAAAATACAGATATTAGATAACACAGATGGATTGTCGAGTTTATGATTTTTGACAAAATATATTGTCGATTTCATGAAATTCAACATAATATTGTCGACTTCATGATCTTCGACAAAAAACATTGTTGAGTTTGTCCATTTGGACAATTATTTTAGATATAATTGTCGACATAGGGACTTGTCAATAATTATAACAATTCATGTAAACATAAGTCTGAGACTAACCTTGGGGATGGCGGCACCAATTGCAGCATCTTGGTCAGTGAAAATAGCAGTCGGGTGTTTATTGCTCATCGCCTTCAGCCATGTATGGAATAACCAAGTAAATATGGTCTCTTGATCATTTCTCAACAAAACACATCTAAGTTGGATTGTTTGGTAGTGGTTGTTTATTCCCACAAATGGAGCAAATGATATCTTATAAACATTCATCCCATACGTGGTGTCAAAAGTCACCACATCCCCAAAATCCTCTATGCCATTCGGGATCGCCCATCTATCCAAAAAAAAAAAGTGTTCTGTCATCATCATCGAGTTGAATGTCAAAGTAGAACATAGGATCATCGACTTGTTTTTTCTTGAGCCAATCCAATGCAGCCTGCGCATCGCCACTCGATATACGTTCCTTGTTAACTTTGGCTCTGTGGTTGTAACAATCACGTTTGTTGAAGGTCTTGTCTAGAAATAAAGCAGGCACCTTACTCACTGAGATATTGTGAAGCTCAAAAGTCTCTGTTAGGTTTTTTGTAGCTTCAGGGAAAAAATGATTAATCTTCATACGATGGTGGTTTCGTGGGGAGACAAGGTTGTGGTTATGAACATCTGAGAAACTCGTAACAACATATTTCCCAAGATTTTCTCTCCAATTGATGTTCAAAGTCGCTTTACAACCGCATTGGTAAGAAGAACGCTTCTTCCCATCTTGTTCACTTGTACCTGAAATTTGTTTTTTCTTCGACAAACCGTTGCTCAAACAACAAAATGTTGCTCGTGCTATCTCCTCCGATCTTGGTCATTTTTTGGAGTTACGCTTCTTTGTGGAAAACCCTTTCGTCCTTCTGTTTTTCATAGAAGGAACTTGCCTCATCCACTGTATCAAAAGTTTGCCCTTCGTATGGCGTCTCCACAAACAAGGAATCAGCGGCGCAATCAGGTGTTCCGGAATCCACACCTGTCGTACGTTCATTGGCAGCCCTTGGTGATGATTCATCTCCAATTACCTTTGACCAATCTGGTTCACATGAATCTTCCATCTTATAATCCTATCATATAGGAGGAATTATTGGATAAAATTAATCAAAGATATCCATACAGCCAGACGAACAAAACAGAATGAAAACTCAGACAAGCAACCACAAATGCAGAAGGAAGGAACACCGCAAGCCACTACAACGGGCATTTATACGTACATCCAGAAAATACTACTGCCAACTAAAAATTGGTCGAATCAATATTTCATCGACAATTCATTGTCGAATTTAGATGTTCTCGACAAATAATTGTCGACTTCACATTAATTCGACAATTAATTGTCGATGAAATATTGATTCAACAAATAATTGTCGATGAAATATTGATTCGACAATTAATTTGCAGGAAATCTGGATTTGTCAAAAAAAATGTCGAATCCAAATTTTTTGGAGTAGAGGGAACAAATTATGCCACATACACCACTAACCTATTCGATTTTTGGAGTAGATATTGGCAGATGTTTGGATGCCATCCACTGACCACCTGTTATTCAATCAAGATCAAGAACCATGTTACCTCCGTAGCACAATTCCATTCGGTTCACACAATACAGTTTTGACATGGTAATGAAAATAATGAGAGACATTGAGAAAACTTCGTACCTTAACCAAAGCCATAAAAAGTTAAAGTTGAAGGCTGAAAGAGAGTGATTGAGTGGCGGGAAACGACGGAAGAGAGAGAGATAGAGTGAAATTTGAATTTAAATTTGGGCGTACAAAGCGATTGAGAGAGGGAGTCGAGTGGAGAGAGAGAGTTTTTTTTTAAGTCGCCAAATACAGAGCTGAGTGGGAGAAAGAGAGATGTTGAGTGGACAGTTGAGTTAGAGAGATAGTGGCTTGAGGAGAGTGTAGCGGGTGTGTAGCAACAAAGGGAGTGTAGGCGAATCCTCTCCCAACATAAAGAGCATAGGATTCCGATAAAATATTTCTTTTTGGAAGGAGCGTGTTCTCTTGAGAAAGTTAAAAAAAAAAAAAAAAAAAAAAAAAAAAAAAAAAAAAAAGGCTCCAAGAAGTCAAGAACCAAAATATCACCTCAGAAAATGTCTTCTGTAGTACAAAGCCTCTACCCCTATTAGAAATATAAGAAACACATCCTTAAAATCAAAATAAACTAGTAATATCTACTCTATTTTTCTCACGCATGTGGGATCTTTGCTCCCTTTATATTTCTACGTTATTTTTGTGTGAATCCCATATACAAAATTAAAATAATGTTTAGTCCATTTTTTCTCACACATGGGGTCTTTGGAGTTAAAATAATGTTTAGTCCATTTGGAGTTCATAATTTTCTCCGGATAAAAGTCGTAAAATACACGCTCTCTTTTAATTGCTCTTTAAAGAAATAAAAAACAGCTAGTGGAGGGAAGCTGAAGCGCGTTGCATGTATTAAAAAAAAATCACGGTGAGACTTTCGGGGACTTCTTTTTGATGATAAAAAAATGTAGAGAAGTCCCAATGTTGAGTGTCCTTCAACATTGAGCTATTAGCTTTATAAAAAAAAAACATTTAGTTATTAATATTGCATAAATAATATGATAAATTAGAACTTGTTCAGGACTTAAAAAGTGAGGTTAGATTGTGTTCCCTTTCAGAAGCTAAAGCTAAGTTCAATTAGAGAAAGAAAATGTAGAGTTTGAGTTTTTTTTTTTTTTTTTTAATATATTTGGATTGAGTTGATTAAACAAAAATTATAAAGTTTGAAAAGGATTAGTAGTGCCGACTGCGGAATAAAGTACATAGCATAATATGAAAGTAAACACAAATTAAGCGACAATTAGGATAGGTTCTAACTAAAGGCTAAAAGGTTTGTCCCAGAAAAATCGCCTAAATTAATGAACCGGATATTTGGCAAGAGCTTCTTCTTCTTGACAAATTACAAGAGAAATAATATTCAACTTCCAATCGAAATTGATCTAAATCTATGTCTAAAAGTTAAATAGTAAAATGCGACGTTGTAACATTGGCATTATATATGTCATGATTTACATAGTGATTCAGGCTAAATTCTTTGCCTATTAATTTAACAAGGAAATTAATATTTCCCGCTTATGGAGTAGTAAAGGAAATTAATTGTCCTTTAGAGAACCATAGCAGATTAATTGTGTTTTTTTACAATGATGGTCAATTTTGAAACTGCATATCAGGTATCTTTTCTTCGGGTAATTTCTGTTCATTTTGTCAAAAGGAATCTATAAATATTTTCGATTAAAATATTGTAGACATTGTTAAAAAGTGCTGAATGTAAGAACTATTTATGATGTTAGCAAGACTAAATTAGATAATTGCCCTAGAGGCCAACATCTAGCTAATTTATCAAGGCTTTGAAGAATTAATTAGTATTTATTGGACTAATTTTCACTCAAACCCTTTCTTGCATTCTTTCCTAAGCATAAGTAGACATAGGGGAGCGTATACAATTAGGGATTTCGTGGCCCTCTTTCATTACTATGAAAATGGCTCACTAAGAGCATCTCCAACAGTTGAAGAAATGGGTATGGGTTGGGTTTTGTTGTTAGCTCACACTCCTAACCCACACTTTTGAGTTCCCAACAGATAAAAAAATGAGTATGAATTGCTTGCGTGGCGTTGTCAGAACTCAACTGAGTGTGGGGAGCTCACACTCAAAAAAATAGGTGTGAGGAGTTCAAAACACCGTGCGGAGTAAAGAACACTGCGCGGACTAAATTATTCCGTGTAGATTAAATTTTTATTTATTGGTGTGTGAGAGGAGATGTATAATTGTGCGGGTTAAAGAAATTTGCGCGGACTAAAGAATACCGCGAGGAGTAAAGTAGTCTGCCGTGGACTAAAATAATATTTTCCTTAAATAATGATCATCACCAACTGCTGGAAGGGTTGAGTGTGGGTTTGTTGTTTTTTTGGGCCTGACAAGGTGGGCCAAGTCTCCCAACTCACACCCAATTGCTGGAGATGCTCTAAGAATGATTGAGCTAATGTAAAGCAGCGGCCTAAGCCCCACTATCAATCTTTTTTGGACTGTCTCCTGAATCATCAGTTGAGAGTCGAGTTTTCAGTTTGGCACAAGACTTTAAAATAGGTATAAAGCAAGGATTAAAATACAAAACTATTCTGGCTTATCGACCTTTGCCTAGTGGCGGCTTATCGCGATATTTTTAATTTATCACAGCTTTTGGTCACTCTAGTTTTTTAATCTTTTAATGCCAAAACTGATTTAAACCAAATTATTGCAATATATCGATGGTTCCCCCCCCCCCCCCCCCCCCCCCCCCCGGTATTTTGATAAATATTATGATATATTGATAATATTGCTTAAAATGTAAATGAAGTTTCCAAAAATATTTGAACTTAAAAAAAGATTATGAATAAGTAAAAAATTGCTTATTGGAAAATTAAGAATTAAGAAGTTTGTTACAAGAAAATACATGCAATTAAAATACAAATTACAACTTGACATTTTGGAATTGTCTCAAAGTTACTGATATGATAATAGTCTAGTACACATATGAGTCACGCATTTCCTCAAAATCATCATTTTATGACTGTGAGTTAGCATTAAAACATTTTAACAATATTTCCTCCTACGTCAAATGTTTGAAATAAAGGGCATAGTTTCTTATGTGGTTCTCGTACTCTTGTTGGATTAAGTACAACATAGTCCCCAAGGGTGGGCAACCACTTACAACTATTACTCATATACGTTTATCCGTGTAATGTTGTCTCGAAGACTGTGAGATTCTCCCTGACCATGTTCGTCCCGTAAGACGACGCATGGTTTAAAAGAAAAAAAAACCACGATAATCTTAAAAAATGCAAAAATACCCTTATACATTCATGGTATTTATTGATAAATTAGGTAAATACGCAATATTTTAGGGACAACATTACATTGATTATCATAAATATAATGTTGGGACTTGTTCCTCGAGCTAATACCATGCTAGACTCACGTAACAGGCACGTAGCATACGCTATCAACAATGACACCGGGACTACGAACTGCAGAAGAATGTGGCTAGAACACTCCAAGTACAAAACAAGTAAAGGACACATGCCTTCCACGAACTGGCAGTTATAGAGATAACCTCCACTTTTCCCTTAATTCAGGAGAACATGTTGATGCATATAAATGAACCGAGTATAAGGTCTATAAAGGGGACATAACACAGAAGAAGAAGAGGACTAAGTTTTTTTAGCTTAAGAGATTATAAGTTGTAATTAAAATATTAGTCTCAAGCAATAAAGTTACAGTTACAAAAATTCTTAAGCCGAGGTCGCGGTTTTTACCTATTCAGAAATTTCCATGCAAAACCCTTTGTCAATTTCTATTCTATTTGTTGTCACAGGTACATTTTCTATAAGACCATTTCGAGTTATTAAGAAATTAGGCTCTTATATTTGGCGCCGTCTATGGGAAAGAAGATATTTCTACGAGATCCTAAGGCATACAGTTACTCAACGATTAATTTTCAATCATGGTGACTTCAAAGCGACCAGTCAGATGAGTTTAATATGAAATTTCAGTCAAACCAGATCAGCTCGTAGAATTAAGGGCAAACCTCTACGCCGAAACAGAGAAGCGGAATGAGCTTGAACGTTAGTCATTGCTCGATTGCGAGCTTCGCGAATAAGAACTAGAAGGTGAACGTCAAACACGACAAACAAAATTTAAACGACATGAAGAACAGATGGCAATGATGCAAATCGCCTTGCAAGACATTCAACAGGTTCAACCTCCTAGAGAACGTGATCAAATACCTGCAAACTCAAGAGTTTTACACGAGATAGGTTGGGACCACGAGGAAAAACTTGCAAAGGAGCTTCTAAACATCCACGTAACGATCCATACGTACCAGAAGCTTCAATTCATCTAGGACGGGAAGATCAGTCAGAAGTTAGTAGAGAACGCAGGCCCTCCAAACGTCAAGAAGAGGAGTTGTGACCTCTATCCAGGATACCGGCTTGAGAATGTTTGAATGAGGGAAGTGGTACTCATAACCCCCAACCTACATGCCAAGTCATTCAAGTATCATGTCAGTACGTCACACAGGAACACATGGATCAACGAATCAAAAAATTAATAGAAGCTCAAGCACTCGGCAAGAAGGACGATTTGACCAAGCTGCATGGTAGTCCACTCGCCAAAGAGTTGTTTAATATGGAAGTACCGCTAGGTTTTCATACTGTAAAGATATGTAAGTACAAGGGTACCGATCCAAAAGAACACATTCAGAAATTTCGAGACTCACTGGAATTGTATTCAAATTTGAACCACATTCTGTATCGACTGTTCACTACAAGCCCACAGGGAGAACCGCTCCGGTGGTTCCATTATCTACCTGAAGATTCGATCCTCACATTCGATTAACTATTGAAGATTTTTGTTAAAACGTACGCTCACAACAAAGACAAGGAAGAGAATTTATATACTCTTATTAGACTTAGACAGTCTCAGGGGGAGAAGCTCGAGGTCTTTGCAAAGAAATTTCTAAAACTTGCCCATAAAGTTGATAATCTCGACCAGAAGATAACCATTTTAACGTTTACCAATGCACTACAGATCGATTGTAAAGCGAAGAAACATATGTTCTTAAACAAACCTTCGACTTTGGATGACATGATTACCAAGGTCAATGGGCATGCCAACCTCTTAAAGATGATGACCGAAAGGCATAAATCTACTATAAACGTCATAACCACAAAATGTCAAAACACAGATAGAAACAGTGAACAAAAGAATAGCCAGGGTGATAAAGAGTGAGCTAAAGAAAATACTTGAAAATCCAAAAAAGGCAATTGATTACCCACACCAGTCCTTCCGAAGATGAATGTCAGGATCTCGGTGATCTATCCTATACTGTAGACAGACATATTCTAATGTGTATCTCAATCTCTAGAACCAATCGAAGGCATACCATATTTTTTGCACCACAAGGTAACTCATCATGAAACTGACAACTGTTACGCTTTACAGAGATTGCTGGAGTACATTTTCAAAGACGGGAGAATGTACAAGTACATGATCGACCTGGAGGGATACAAGAATGGAAGATATAAGGCGCAAGTTGAAGTAGTTTAAGTTGAAGATCAATCTGGGATAAAACACTTGTACATCATCTACCAAAGTCACATGATCGAGATCCACTAGATCAACAATTCTACCAAATTCAATAGGAGGAGGTTAACAGAATACTGAGACCTCACAGTTCTGGATAAAGAAGTTAAACTCCTTCCTGAATTGAGCAATCGACGAATTGGGATTTCATTTAAAGATTATAATATCAGTCATGTCAAGTTTCCACATCATGACGCTCTGGTTATTACGCTTAAAATGAAAAAAATTGTCATGCATACCATGATGATCTATACCGGCAGCGGTATTGAGATCATATTTCATAGCATAATTGACCAAGTGGGACTAGCAGACCAAGTTATACCAAGTTATACCAAGCGATCGATATCAGTGATTTTAACGGCTCTAAAGAAGAATGGGTAGAAAAGATGATCCTACCCATCACCACTGGACCCACCATTATTAATGTTATTTTCTACATCATCAATGCTAAATCCCGTTACCTGGGGATCATATATTGCTGCTGGTTACACAACATGGAAGCGATTCCATCCACATACCATCAAGCACTTCATTTCAAGTACAACGATGACATTTATAAGATCAAGGGAAGTCAAAAGCTCTCACGAACTTGTGAAAATACCATATCTGATGATCAACCTTCCGCAGTAGAATCTACTGAGTACATTGAGATTGATAGACCTAACAGGGGTACTTATATTGATACCAAGCTAGTTCAACATGAGAAAGAAGCCTTCATACATTTTCTACATATAAACTAGGATGTCTTCGCTTGGACTTTCAAAGAAATGTCAGGAGTTGACCCAGCGAAGGTGTATTACACATTGAGTATCACAGATAAAACTACGTTAGTCAAACAAAAATAGAGGAGGCTCTCACCTCATCTAAGAGATGAAGTCAACATCAAAATCGATAAATTGATCGAGGTCAGATTTATCTGTGAAGCCAAGTACCTAAAATGGATCTCGAACATTGTAGCAGTTCCAATGAAGAATGGGAAAATTCGAGTTAGTGTAGATTTTACAGATCTAAATAAACATACATCAAAAGATAGTTTTCCTCTTCCCGTCATTCATCAAATCCTTAATTCTACAACAGGTCACGAGCTGTTATTTATGATAGACGTTGCTTTAGGGTACAACAAAATACCCCTCTTAGACGCCGATCAAGAAAAGACGACCTTCATCACTGATAGAGGACTCTACTGTTACAAAGTCATACCTTTTGTACTAAAAAATGCTAGAGCAACCTATCAAAGGACACTTGGGAAAGATCGTTGAAGTATATATTGATGATCTACTCTGCAAAAGCTTATAGATGGAGGATCATATTGTACTTCTCGATACAGTATTCAGCATATTACGACCATACAGGATAAAGTTCAATCTAGATAAATGTCAATTCGGAGTACACTCTAGCAAGTTCCTGGGACATCTCATCAGCAAGAAAGGAATTGAAGTTAATCCAGGTCAGATTCGAGCTCTAATCTCCATTCCATCACCACAAACAAAGATAGATGCACAGAAGCTCGTTGGTAAGATTATAACTATCAACAGATTCATCCTAAAGTTTTTAAATCGATGTCAATGGTTGTTCATACTACTTCATGGATCCACTAGAAAGGGCAAAGGACAACAGACTGAAGAGATTGATTAGACAGCATAATGTAAAATAACTTTTCAAGAACTTAAAATATATTTAGGGAAATCTCCCGTAATGAGTGCCCTGGTAGATAATGAGGAATTGGTCAACTACCTCACACTTATTAAGGACTCTCTCAGCTTGATTCTCATTCGACTCAAAGGAAAGATTTAGAAGTCATTGTATTTTATAAGCAAAACCTTCACATCGGTGGAAATACGATATTCTAAGATGGAGCGACTACTCCTCACACACGTCTATACTTCACAGAAGCTCAAGCACTAATTTCAAGCACATTTAGTCAAAGTCATGATAAATTATCCCCTTTGAGAAGTACAATATAAGAAGGAGAAATTACGTAGAGTGCAGCAATGGTATGTCGCTTTGGGTGAACACGACATCAAGTTCGAACAGAGAACTTTAAAAAAAGGTCAGGCAGTAGCTAATTTTTTAGAATACTTCCTAGTCGAAGATCAAGATTGGGAGGAGCACGATCTAGATTTAACAGAAGAACTTGAAGATGATCCACCTTCAAAACCTTTTGAACAACGAGCCGAATGGGTTACATAGGAAGGATGGCAACTTCTTACTGACGATTCAGTAGGACCCGCAGAGTTAAGGATTGGAATCATACTAATTACACCCTCTAATAACAGAATTGAGAAATCAATACACCTCAATTTTGAAGCCTCAAACAATGTCAAAGATTACAAAGCATTTATTATGGTCTGGATATGGCATTGGAGATCGGAGTTCTTGAACTATCTGTCTACACCGCCTCATTATTGATCGTCCACCACCACTCTGGGCGATACAAGAAGAATGGTAAAATGATTGATTATGCAGCCCTATTGTTGACAGGATGAGCAGATTCAATATAGCTACTCTCAATTTTTTACCTTGTGGAAAAAATCAGCACGCCGATTCCTTGGTTTAATTAGACGAGGTCTTAGGCATAGAAGCAAAGTATCTCCAAATTGAAGTGATTTCAATCCCCAGCATTGATCTCTGAACGGTATGCGCGATCAACACTGGGGGTGATGAAGAGGTGGAAGACGATTGGAGGAAACCTTTCCTCACTCTCTTGGTTGGAAAAAAAATAAAAATATCCAAGCAAATGAGCTCCAATTTCATTCAACAATACCTTAGTTGGTTTTGTCATAAAGTAAATATCTTACAAGGTTATAAAAAGGGAAAAGGGCCCACATAATTAAAAAAATGAATTAAAGTCAAAGAAGTTAAAGCTAAAAGACCACCTTCGCTTTGTAATTGGTTATTTTTTAACCTCAAAAAGCAAGGTTCAACCTTGGAAAGTAGAGCTTCTCCTAAAGTATCTCACTTACTTCAATATTTCTATACATATGATATAAATTATACACTTTGAAAACAAGTTTTTCATCCGAAAAAAGAAAAAGAAAATGATAAAGAAAAGGTAAGGATGGACTTCTTTTTTTGTTTTACTTTATATTACGCTTTAGTTTATAATTTTCTTCGCATTCGCTACATACATCTCTCCTTTGATTGCTCTTTAAAGAAAAAGAAAAAGAAAAATTAGAAGGAAGATGAAGCGTGTTGCACATGTAAAAATATTCTGTACGGGCATCCCCAGATATTCTTGTGATGCAAAAAAATGAAAGACGATGTTGTGTTTGCTTCAACATTGAGCTAATTGTATATTACGAATTATATAAGAAGTTAACATTAAAGCTTATTTAGGAGTTAAAGTGACTTTACATTATATTCCTGATTGATTTTACATTGTATAAAATGTAAAGTTTTTAGCTAATTCTACTTTTTCGGATTTGAAAGATGAGATTATACAAGAACTATGAAAAGGATTAGTGGCGCCCAACAAACGTAATTAAAAAGTAAAGACGAGTTAAGAAAAAATTAAAATGGGCTCTAATTTAAAGCTAAAGGTTTTGTCCAGGCTAAAGAATCAAAATAATACTTTGTCAAGGGCTTTCTTTATTGCAAAGAACAAGATAAACAATATTCAACTCCTTGATTGAATTTATGTTGATGTTGTAGAAATAAATAAGAGAAGATTTTATTACTCTTGAATTTATTTATTAGATTACATCATAACCTCTCTTTATATAGTAGAGGGTCATTAAGCTAATTCTACTAGTACCCAATGTGGGACTATGTTTAGTATCCTATATTTAGTATATTCTATATTCAACACTCCCCCTCAAGATGGAGCATAGATGTCAATCATGCCCAGCTGGTCAATCACTTCGTTAAATATTTGTCCACAAACTCCTTTCGTAAGAATATCTGCAAGTTGATCTTCCGACTTCACGAATGGAAAACATATGCACCATTTGTCAATATTTTCTCTGATAAAGAACTGATCCACTTCAACATGTTTCATACGGTCATGTTGAATTAGATTGTGTGCAATCATAATCACTATTTTATTGTCACAGTGTAGATCCATTGCTTTCATGAGTTTAATCCAAGATCCTTCAATATATTTTATATCCATAGTTGTTCACATACTCCATGAGCCATACCCTGAAACTCAGATTCTGCACTTGATACCTTTTGCTTCTTAGCTCTAAATGTCACCAAATTCTCGCATACAAACATAAAATAGCCTGAGGTTGACCTCCTGTTCATCATATCTCCTGCCCAATCTGCATCGGTGTATCCCATTACTTCCATATCACCACCTGTCTGGAATAGGAGACCTTTTCCCAGAGATTTCTTCAAGTACCTTAGTATTCAAAAGACGGCCTTCATATGTTCTTCACTTGGATTATGCATGAATTAACTTACGACGCCAATGACATATGCAATATCCGTTCGAGTATGGGAGAGATAAATTAGTCTTCCCACTAAGCGTTGGTACCTTCCTTTGTCACATGGAACTTGGTCGGGAAACATTCCCAAGTGATGATTCGCTTCAATCGGTGTATCTTTCGGCTTGCAATCAAGCATCCCTTTTTCTGCAAGAAGGTCTAATATATACTTTCGTTGAGACATGAAAATACCTTGACTTGATCTTGCAACTTCAATGCCTGAGAAGTATTTTAACTGTCCCAAATCCTTCATCTTAAATTCCTGTGACAAATAGTTCTTTAGTGCCACCATTTCTACTGAGTCATTTCCAGTAACAACCATATCATCAACATAAACAATAAGAGCGGTAAGCTTGCCTGACTTTCATTTTATAAACAAGGTATGATCAGAATTACTTTGTCTATATCTAAATGCTTTCATGCTCTTCGAAAACCATCCAAACCAAGCTCGTGGCGACTAATTAAACCCGTACAATGCCTTCTTTAATTTGCATATTTTTCCTCCTTCAGAATTCGTAACTCCAGGTGGTATCTCCATGTATACTTCTTCTTCTAAGCCTCCATTGAGAAATGCATTCTTCACGTCAAACTGTTGTAATGGCCAACCTTGATTGGCTGTAAGAGAAATAAGTACACGAATAGTATTTATCTTTGCCACTGGGAGAAGGTCTCCTCGTAATCCACACCATACGCCTACGTATACCCTTTGGCAACTAGTCTGGCTTTATACCTATCAATACTTCCATTTGAATTCATCTTTACAGTAAAGATCCAATGACACCCAACAATACGATATCCGTGGGGTGTTTATCAACAAGTTCCCAAGTGGAATTCTTCTGTAATGCATTTATCTCTTCATTCATGGCTTTCTTCCATCGTGGATCTGATAATTCTTCCTGTAAATAACTAGGAATAGATATAGAGGATAATTGATTTACAGTGCATATAAGCGACTTAGCCAGCCTATGGGTGGACACATAATCAAGAATTTGGTATTTGGCTTTAGAATTAATATTTGGTTCATAAGTAGATTTTGGAATACCTTTAGTAGGCCTTTCTGAACGTCTAGGTTGAATATCATTAACCGTGTTAGGATTAGGTAATACCTGAGGTTCGACATTCTTCGGCAGTGCTTCGGTAGATGGTGTTTGAATGTTGGAGTCATGGGCAACTTCTACTACTTCAGCTTGATCTCCCCCTGTCGTCCGATCCTCTCCATTCATATGAAGTTCACCTTTAATACCCTGATCTCCCCCTGTCATCTGCTCTGCTTCACTTTCCTTTTCATCATCAGTTAGGTTACTATGCCTGTTCAAATTACTCATCAAATCCTCTAGTTCCTAAAACATATCCCCAATAATTGAGAACTTTCCTTCACCATCATTATGTTTCTCCCCCTGAAGGGAAGATCCCACAAAATATGCCTCCAATTCTCGAAACGAAGCATCCAAAGAAATATACACCTTCCCCTCCACAGGATCATAACAATGATAACCCTTTTTAAAATTAGCATATCCAAGAAATACACACTTTCGAGCACAATGATCCAATTTTCCTCGTTTATGCTTAGGTATACGAACAAAAATCTACAATACGATGGAGAAGAACAGAAGAAATAAAGAGCTTCAATTCGAGATTCGTAGCGGAATTCAATTCAATTCAATTCAAAAGAACCAGGTTCAATTATCAAACCCGCTCTGATGCCATGTAGAAATAAATAAGAGAAGATATTACTCTTAAATTGATTTATTAGATTACATCATAACCTCTCTTTATATAGTAGATGATTATTAAGCTAATTCTACTAGTATCTAATGTGAGACTATGTTTAGTATCATATATTTAGTATATTATATATTCAACCGATGTATGTCTAAAAGTTAATGTAAGATGCTAACATATTCCATGATCTTTATAGTATAAACTAAACGCAATTTTTTAAAAGAAAAACAACAAACTCTATGTATTTCCCGAGGGAACTAATATATCACTGCTTCCCAGAGAAGTAGAATAGTACTTTATATTTTCGTTGTTAATTGTCCTTGGTTATATTTGAAACATTCTTAGAGTGCTACTCGTAAGAGCTAAGAATAAGAACTATTTAGTATTTATCTACCCAGAGATTAAATAATTAGTATTTATCTACCCAGAGATTAAACAATTGTCCTAGTGCCCAACATATAGCTAAAGGCTGTGAAAAAGTGTTTAATATTTAATCAACTTAATTAGCTTTACCTTGAGATCAGATAAACATGACCCACAGTCGTACACACTCTTTCTTTCGTAGGCAAAAGTAAACTTGTGGGAGGGTTTTGCCTTTCCCTCTTTCTTGGGTATGGACATGGCTTGGCTTTAAAATCATTAGGCTGATGAAAAGAAGCGGCTTAAGCCCCACGTCCACTTCCCTTAATCTCTTTCGGTACTTGGGATCTCCACGCCTATAAAAGATAAACAAATTTTCTTCCTATATAAAAGTATCTCTAGAAGCAGTATCTAGTTATTATTCCGGAGACTAGGCCATAAAACACGTCATAAAGAAGTATGAGAATTCAAAATTGGAACAATATACCACCTCAAAGTATCTTGATCGGGAACCTTTGGGAGAGTATCCAAATTTGGTCTTAGGAGCCCGATGACCAACCAAAAAGGCTAGCGCTTAGCAATTTCCTAATTTCTTAGTCATTCTTTAAAATGTTGGGTTAAATGATTTGTCATGCTTTATCTTACTTATCATTTTATATTTGGGTATTTGGTCATTCGTTTCAATTAGTTTTGTATGTAATCATAAGATGAATTATTAAGGTACATAATGCAATGTAATAGAATTCAAAGTGAGACTGAAAACATAATGAATTTCATTGATTTGATATCAGTTACAATAGATCTATATATAGGTGAATTGAGCTTACATCAGTTAAGCAGTTAGTACAGCTGGCTAATAGATATAACAAAATACCATTTTACAACATAATTTAGTTATCTATTACACCCCCTCAAGCTGAGGGGAAAGGATAGAACTGAAAGCTTGTGCTGTAATAGTTGGAATCTCTGAGTAGAAAGCCCTTTAGTGAATATGTCTGCTAACTGATCTTGTGTACAAAGGTATTTGATGTTGAGTAGTTTGAAAACTACTAACTCCCTGATACAGTGGTAGTCTAATTCTATGTGTTTTGCTCTTGAATAAAAAACAGGATTGGAAGCCAATGCTATAACACTTATGTTATCACACCATAGTAGAGGAGTAGAGGTGAGTGGAAACTGTAAGTCTTTGAGAAGAAAGCATAGTTAAGTAAGTTCTGCTGCAGTGTGGGCTAATGACCTATATTCTAATTCAGTTAAAGACCTTTCTACTGTTGGTTGTTTCTTTGCACTCCAGATAATTGGGTTGTTTCCAAGAAAAATGCAATATCTACTAGTGGATCTTCTGTCAATTAGACAGCCAGCGTAATCTGTATTTGAATAGGCAGTGATGGAGAGAGATCCCTTTGTGTAGTAAATTCCATGAGTAGTAGTATGTTATAGAAATCTAAGTATTCTTTTTACCGCAGACATATGTGTTGTTCTAGGTGAGTGCATATGCTGGCAAACTTGATTAACTGCAAATGAGAGATCTGGTCTTGTCCATGTATGGTATTGGAGTGCTCCTACAAGTGATCTATACTTTGTAGGATTTGATAATGGATCTCCACTAATATTATCTAGCTTGAAGCTAGAAGAGGCGGGTGTGCAACAAGGTTTTGCACCTTCCATGGAAGCTTTGTGAAGAAGATCTAGGGAATATTTTGATTGACAGAAAATAGACCCTTGGAGTTTCTTTTGACCTCTAGTCCAAGGAAATAGTAGAGATCTCCTACATCTTTCAGAGAAAATTTTGTACCCAGTTGACTAATTAGAAACTTGCAGTTAGATGTGGAGTTGCTTGTGATGATTATGTCATCTACATATACCAGTATGAAAGTAATGGTGCCATCATGGTGTCTAGTAAATAGAGAGGAATCTGAAGGGGATGTACATAACCCAAGAACAATAAGATCATGTAGAAGCTCCTCATACCAAGCTCTTAAAGCCTGTTTAAGTCCATAAAGTGACTTGTGGAGTTTACATACATAAGATGGATGATCAAAGTTAGTAAAATCTGGTGGTTGAATCATATAAACATCTTCTTGTAGATGGCCATGGAGTAATGCATTAGTGACATCTAGTTGTTTGATTTTCCAGTTGAATTAGACTGCTATGGACAAAACCAATATGATTGTTGAAGGCTTTACGGCAGGGCTAAAGGTTTCAGTGAAGTCAATACCTTGAACTTAATGATATCCCTTGGCCACTAACCTTGCTTTATATCTCTCAATTGTCCCATCTGATTTTTCTTTAATTTTGAAGACCCACTTGCAGCCAACAATGTATTGTTAAAAAGATGGAGGAATCAAAGACAATGTACTAGTTGCTTGGAGAACATTAAATTCAGTGATCATAGCTGTCCTCCAATGTTTATCTTTGACAGCTTGAGAGTAACAGGTAGGTATAGTGTATAAGTCCTTTGAGGTAGGTGAGGAAATAGGGTGTTTTGTTATAAGTAACATCTTTGGTTAATAGATACCATTCTTTAATCTAGTGGACATTGTGTGTATGGACTATTGGTTTCTAGAGGGTTGTCTGGATTGTACTCTTGATGCAGGAACAGTGGGTAAAATAGTGGTTGAGAGTGTATGATTAGGTAGAACATCTCCTTGTATAGTAGTGGTAGTAGGTGGTAGGATATCTTGTGAAGTAGGTAGAGTAATTTATGGGGCTGTAATAGAGGGTAGTACAGGTTGTGTTTGAGAATTAATATTTTGGATGTTTGAGGATGTATTTGGGATAGAAGCTATGGTTGGAGATGGTTGGATGTTTGAGGATGTATTTGGGATAGAGGTTATGGTTGGAGATGAATTAAAAGAGGAGTTTTTTGTAGAAGAAAGAAAACAAGGTAATGTTTGGGGCAGTGCGAAATTAGGATATAAGACATGAGTGATGATTGTAGAAGTAGATTTAAAAGGAAAAAGACCCTTATTAAAGACTACATGCCTAGAAAGATATATTCCACCAGTAGTAGTATCTAAGCATCTATATCCTTTGTGAGATAGACTATACCCAAGAAATGTACAAGGTTTACTTCTAGGTTCAAGTTTATGCTTAGTATAGGGTTTTAACCAATGATAGCAGGCACAACCATAGACTTTTAAAAATAGATTGTTAGGTTGTTGATTGAACAATTTTTCCCAGGGAGAGATATTATTGATAGATATGGAAGGAAGTCTGTTTATAAGATAGACAGAGGTATGGAAAACTTCAACCCAATATGAAAGAGGAATTTTTCTTTGAGCAAGTAGAGTTCTGCTTAAGTCAACTATGTGTATGTGCTTCCTCTCTACTATACCATTGTGCTCAGGTGTGTGAGGGCATGAAAACTGATGAATGATACCTTGTGTGAATAAGATGGTTTGAAGGCAGTGCTAGTGAATTCACCTCCTGCATCCGACCTCACTACTTTGATTTTTGTAATAAGTTGATTCTCAACTTATGATTTGAATTTGACAAAAATATGATATAATTTTGATTTGGTGTAAAGAGGGTATATCCAACAAAATCTACTCCAATCATCAACAAAACTAACATAATATTTGAAACCTGAAATAGAAAGTTGTGGTGAAGGACCCCATAAGTATGTGTGAATGATTTGTAAGGCTTTTGTAGATTTTGACATAACAAGATTGAAAGGTAGTTTCTTACTCTTTCCACATTGACAAGCATCACAAAAAGACAGTCTTTATTGTACTAGTTAAAGGCAGCTTATTCAAGACTACTAACTTTTGAAAAATCGAAGATGAGGGGTGACCTACGATGACCTTGGAAAATAATCCTCCCGGAGATATTGTCCTTCACAAAGAATGAGTTGTAAACAAATGTAAGAGAGAAATTATTACCATTAACAAATTTGTGTACTGATGATAGGTTTTGTGCTATTTGAGGGACATGAAGAATATTTTTGAGATGGAAATTAGATTGTGGAGTAGATAAGATGGAAGAGCCAGTGTGCAAGATATTCAAACCTTGTCCATTGCCAATAGTGACTCTGTCTCCTCCCTCATATTCTTTAGGATCTCCCAGGTTAGAAATATCTGATGTTATATGATTTATAGCATGCAAATTTTTTGCTGAAGGTGTAGCAGTTCGGTTTGCATGTATGGCTGATAATCTGGATGGAGGAATTTTTCCTTGAAAGGCATAGTTCATTCTATTGTGATAATCTATTGTAAGATGTCAAAATTTAGTTCAAATTTGACAACTAGGCCTATTTGTAGATTGAATGCTTGACTCTCCAGAGTAGAATTGTGGTGGAGGCCTATTTGTGGTAAAATTTCGAGAAGGATCATTGTTAGAGAAAAACTGAGGTATGTTTGGGTTGTAATTGCCAACTGAGCTATTCTGATAACTTTGATTATAGCTTCTAGTGAAACCTCTACTATTTCTTCCACCTCTACCATGATAAGAATTGTAGTTTCTAGGTGAGGCATTTTGTTGAACATATGGTGATAAATGGATCTTGAATCACCAGTAATGAGCTCAAAAAAGCTTTAACAGTTGTTGAGAGAGAAAAAAAATGGATCACTTTTCACCCTTTGGTAATTACTCTGCCACCATAATAGAATTCAAAGTAAGACTGAAAACAAATTGATTTTCATTGATTTGATATTAGTTATAACAGATCTATATAAAGGTGAGTTGAGTTTACAACAGATAAGTAGTTAGTACAACTGGCTAACAAATATAACAGAATACTAGTTTACAACAGAATTTAATTATCTATTACATTATAAATTGCTTTGGTGCACCAGTTGTACACATGAGATCATATGTACGGTCAAATTTGACATTTCACCTGGAAAATTGTAGCACACATCAACTTTAATATGACAGAGTAACTTTTCTCAGTCACTAGAGTTGTTGACTATAAGTTGTTGTGCTAGTGCATTTGGAATGCATTGATGGGACGCAATTAGAACACTAAAATGTAATACTTGTTGTAGTCCATGTCACACGAAGTGGGAGCCCTACGATGGATCAGGAGGTTGGGTCACCACCGGAATATAGTCTCCCTAAGGTTCCGCTGGGAGAGAGATAGACCTATCTCCCAAATAAATATATGGAGACTCCCTACTTTGTAAACTAGTGATCAACTCATCTTACTCTTGATATTTGGCCTTTTGGATCCATAATAGAATATATCTATTCTCTCTATATGTGTTTTTATATTGGCGATGTATTCAGATGATCACACGTTATCAAGCACGTTTGTTCTCATTCGAGCAAATATTTGGTGATATTGGAGCTTTTTCTTCGATAGTAATTCTTGGTTTTCATAGCTATTTGATTAAGGTAACCCTAGAATCTCATCTCATTTCAAGGTTAATATTTCAGATCTCTTCTAGCAATATTCATGTTTTGATCACGTATGTTGGTATGTTTTAGTAGAGTTTATTGTTGTTCTCTACAATTTTTCATGCTAAATACCTTAGGTTAGATTTTGTTAAATATTGATGCATGTTAGGATTACTATTTATGTTTAATTGTTTTATGTAAATTTGGTTTACATGTTAGTGTTTTACAAAAGAAATTACCCCCCCCCCCCCAAAAAAAAATGATTATAATGGTTTTTAGCACGATATTCATCATTAACTAAAATTATCCTCTAAATCGGGCTTACATGTTTTCCGATAAACCCTATTTTTTGTAAAATTATTAGCTATTTTTGGATTAATTTAATTAATACTTTTAGAATATGGATAATATTTAGTGCTATAATATCTCCTATATTTTGGAAGTTTAGATTTCAATAGGCCTTGAATGAGAGATTCTCTCCTCTTTTGTCTATATCTCATATTTTGAGGAGACCCGATATTTTTGGAAACTCCTTGATAGGGCCTCCTTGACCCGAGGGTCTAGACTTAGTTACTTAGATTCATATGCAGACTCGCATGCGCTTTACATTTATTGTAGAGAGTTGTACACATTTTTTTTAATGAACTTGGTTAGTCCTTGCACTAGCAACACCGACCCCACCACACCTTAGCAGAACCAAGCTTCTAAGTTACGAGCCACAATTTTGTTGGTTCGGTTTGTCCAAGTCCGAACTCTAAAGTGCTGCAGAATGTTAGGCCTAAGGCCGAAGTTCAAACCATAGAGACAGCTTGCATGACCGTGCACTTGCTTGAGTGCGTGGGACTGCATAAGCGCAATCCATATATTGTGCATGTGTGTCAAGCATGTGGCTCACATGTGGCATCCCTGCGTGCTAACACGTGTGTACAGTGCATGTGTGCAGATTCCATGACCGCTACCCGCATGCCAAACATGTGTGTGTGGCAAGTGCTGACGTCAACATCCTCCAAGAACTGTGCACGTGTATGCAGCTCTGTAGGACCCAAGTACAACCCGAGTGAGGTGCACATGTTGTGCACGTATATGTAGCATGTGAGGTCCTCTTGACCCTGCCACGTGCGATCCTTGTTACTAGCATGTGTGTGTAGTGTGTGTGGGCCAAGCTGTGTGTATGTTTATATGTGTGTGGGTGTGTGTACGTGAGTGTGTTTGCGTGTTTAAACACAATACTGTACACAATGTTTATTAGCATACTTGGTAAGGCCAAGCCCACTAAGTCCTGCGGACTTGGCACGCCCAAGTCGATCTTGTCTCCGCCCCTACCTGTTCTAGTCAGTAGTTGCAAACCCAATCTTGGGTAAATTTTGGTCAATCTGATCCAGGTCCAGTACATCAGACCTGACCCGATCCTTACCCGATCTTAATTAGATCCATAGTTTGACCTAGATCCTGGTTAGATCCCTAGTTCAGCCCAATCCAATATATCCTGAGCCTATTTCTTGGGCAAGTATCCCTGATCCAACTAAAGGGCAACCTAAGCACACTCAGCTAGCCGAGTTTCTGCATACGAGGCCTAAGACCCAAAATTGTAACATCTAAAGTCAAACCCGAGTTCTAACAAGCTCAAAGGGCCATATTTGAGCACAGGTGAGTGACTTCCACCATACTTTTTATCGTAAGTAACGCATCAAGTAAGGGCTCTCTTGTCGTGGGCCTCAACCCGATCCCAGTACCTTGATTGGGACAAAGTCATGTCTTAGACTAGGTTCTGGCCGAGTTAACCCGACTGCAAGCTGTATCTTAAGTCAACTCTAACTCAATCCCCATGCCTTAGTTTTAAAATCTTCAAGTTTTACCTATATTGCACTTTATGTCCCTAGTCGAGTACACACTCCTCAGTTGTAGTGGCGTGCTTTCTGGGAAGAGAATCTTTTCTAATACTTATTTGTAAAGATAGTGCAATAAGACTAGATGAACAAGATTTTACGTGGAAAACTCAGTGAAAGCTGAGAAAAACCACGAACTCGAGGAGAATTTTGATGTAAAATCCAGTAAGATGCTAGTTATTACACGTTTTAGATTAAAGGTAGGTGCTTGAAGTAAGAATAGTAGAAGATCTTGCCTTGTAGTATCTATTATCTGCCTGTATTTATAGTCATACATGCAATTTTACAAAAAGAAAGAAATAGTCTCCTATTCCGGGGGAAGTGAACGAACTTCGCGGGTCTCTAACAGTTCTCCCTTGACCAGTCCTCAACGGATACTTTTGGTTTGTCGAGGACTTATAGTATCTTCTAGAATGCTGAGCTGTCTTCGACTATACCATGCGGGCTTACAAGTACTGAGCTGTCTTCGACTATGAAGGACTGTCTTTGCATGTCTTCGACTACACTTTATTGGCTTACTCTTGTCGAATCTGGGGAATATGCTATTACAATCGCCCCATTCTCAACAGAAACACTTGTGGTTGTGTCGAGAAGAATATTAGAATCTGAAGAGATTGACAAATGAGAAGATGAACCGTCTGTATCATTTCTGAGGTTAAAAGAACTGTATTTGTTCAAGTCATTCCCGAGGTGCAATTAATGCGATACATTGAATCTAGCGAAGGGATAATGGGTATAAATAGGGGGTTATTGAAGGTGGGATGGTGGTAGTTTATGGAAAGATGCCGCCCCAAGTAAGGTCTATGGTTTTATCTAGGGCGAAAGACGGTGATCATTCTGAAGAAAAATTCTTGGCCAAACCGAGCAGTGTTAAGCCGGTATGTGTTCGTGTCATATCGCTTGTGTGGGAACAAGGTCAAAACAGAGATGATGTGTATCTGCTGGAAGCAACTGTATCATCATGCGGGGGTGAAGGTAATGGATTGAATCAGTTTGGGGGAGAAGGGATAACTGTGCGTGTTGATGATGAAGATTTGAAGCTTAAATGGGCGTCCAGGGATCTTGCCGAACGTTTGATCTTTCTTACAATTTTTTGCTGTCTCTTTTCTGCTGAAAGCATCTCTTAGAAGTTCAGTGACTTGAGATTCATTGAGCTTCAAGGACTAGAAAGAGGCTTTAATATCAGATTCTGGTGAAAAGAAAATACAGAGTAATTAGTTCAATAAGTCGAATGTAAAAATAGATATAGTTTGATGTAATGTAATCGAAGGATGTAGTCACGGATGGTGTTGTAACAAAATTGGAGGAATTTATCAAATATGAATTGTAACTTATTCATAATAATAAATAAAGTTAATATCTTTGATATTCTATTCATGTGTATTTTGAGTAGCAATAGTAGTTTTAAATAATCGAAGGTAAAGTGTCGAACGTGAATGCTCATAAACTGTTGATGGGATGTCATAACATCTCGAATGTATTTGACTGAGTGGGTCCAGGAACGGATTTCAAGGTTGATTGATTTGACTCTAAATTTGTAGAGTTTCAAAGCGGAGTAAATACAGGTGAGTTGGACCATGACTGGAGGGGGTATAAATAAATCTTTCTTGCTGCATATGTAAGGCATTTATGCAAGATGGTGAAGATGAGAGCTCAGGCCCGTGATGGTGTATTCAGACGTATTCAAGCGATGTACTTGGTGTTGTACACGCGATACTTTGGATCTTGGAACTGTGACATGCACATGGAAGATCTGGAGGAACCTGACTATGAAGGGATGAGCGAGGCCGAAGCGAGGGAGGCTTAGGAGAACTTTGAGTTTCAGGTCAAGCTGTAATTTTGTCGCCCCCCTGAACGCTGTAGTGGAATGTAGACTCGAGCCAAGTTGCTGGTGAAGAGGAAGGATAAAGCTGCAGAGAGGGGTTTATAAAGTTGTAGTTTTCGTAGGAGTAGGTCTGCGAAAGGAGTTTTGAAGGTTAATGAAATATAATAAAGGAGTGTGTAAGATGTATTGTCGATGGTTGTAATTTGATGTGTTACTTTTCGAATGGATAATGTGCTTGTTAAAATTTGGTGATGACAAATAGTGTTAAGCAAGTTTCTGGTATAATGTCAAATTTAATAATAATGTGTATGTTGCCGAAGATATGTCCCAAAAAAAGGAATTTGTAGGTAAAGTAGAAAAAATGGTTTATGGACCAAGACTAATGATTATGGCAAGATGTGTTCTATTAGGAGAGATTATGAAATATAAAGAAATTGATGTATACCATCTCTGTGACAATATAGTTGGTAATTTGTTGCGTTGGAATATTTCTGCAGAAATTCTTCGAGATATAGAAGAATTAGAGTGGGAGTGTAAGTGTTTGTTATCTCTGAGAAGGTGAAGTGTCGAAGAGAATGAGAAGAGGAAGAGAAAATATTATGTTTGAAGAGTTGAACGGTTGTGAAGTAGTGCGATGAACAGTCACGTGGGGTCTATAAATACCTCTGATGTTGGCGACTGTTCACACTTTTTAAACACAACTTTTTTTTCTCAAGTGCTAATTGATGTTGCTCGTTACTAAATTCATTGCCGTCAATTGCGAAAGAGGAGATTAGCGTGTTGATTACAAGAGCCAAGCGAGCAAAGGAAAGAGACACAGAAGTAGCACGAAAACAAGGTTTGTGAATCAATTTTTGATTGTTTGTTATTTGGGTTTTGATTGATTATGTGATAGACGAATAAGATTAAGTAAAGTGAATGATGCGATATAGTAAATTGAATCGAAAGGGAATTAGTTGTAAGGAATTTAGAAAATTGATAGAGTTAGGGTTTAGCTGAGGGTCTTGAAATTCTGAACTAGTTAAAATTGTTATCTATGTGAGGGTGGAAGAACTGGCATCGTTAGGTATATATAGACTGGTTCTGGTATTGGGAGATAATGAATGGCTAGAGAGGAGTGGAGAGAAGTCTCAATTGGTGGCGCTGTTGTTACGACACGATTGTAGGGATGAGGGAAACGTCATTTTGATATGGCGAGATTGACGAGGACGTTATTCTTTGTTGGGATTTGGCCAGATTTTGTGTCGGATAAGAGAAATTTTCAATTTTTGAATATTGGCATTTTTGGCGGGAAACGAGGGAAGTATGTTTGAGAAGCTATTGAGATTCCTGTTATTTGACAAAAAGTAAACGAAATTAACAAGTTATTGATATTACTTATTAAAAATGTGAAAAACATCAAGAACTGAGCAAAAGTGTTGCTTGAATGAAAAATATCAATATGAATTAAATGATATGAACTATATCGAGAATTGTGGTAATAAGTATATATGTAAATGATAGCTACAAATAGTAAAGCGAATGATGTGTTGGAGAGTTATCTCGACTGTAATAGTATTATGAATATATGAGCGTATGAACATATATATGTATCACATATGATAGATTCTAATTTTTTTTTTAAAATATAGAATCTGTTGTACAGGTTCTGTTTAAAAATGGTTGAACTAATTTAAAATGATGAGAAAGATATATACGAGGATCCCAAAGAGATAGTGCCTCCGATGTTGATGTAAGGACCTGTGTACAACAATTGGAAGGGAAATATAGGGTTGGATCGAGTAGTGCAGATTTAGGTAGTGTAGAACAGTTTTGGGTGGCACCTAGTGTTGTCAAACTATCTGAGGAGGAAGCTATGGATATGGATGTGTATCACAAACCCCAAGCGAGTGATCGAGAAGGTAGTAGGGAGGGGGAAGAAGATGTGGAGGAAGGCGAAGGGGAATATTACGGAGAGGGGTCCAGAGACGAATGAGATACAAAGCTTCAAGAAGAAGTATGGTATCCCTGGGGTTATAAGGTTAGAGGAGTACCAGTATGAAATGATCAACCAAAAAATACCTTTGAATGGTATTCCGGTTCATCGAAAACAAATAAAGAAGGAATTGAAGCTTCCCCTCAGAACGGACCAAAAGAAATTAAACAATTTCTTTGATGTGGTACCAGGGCAGTTCAATCTGAATGTGTATGATATGTTCAGGGTTTGTGGGGCCATAAATGGTCAACTTAAGGCCAGGGGGGAGAAGTTAAGAACTATTGATGATTTGTGTGTGTATTACACACTCACAATGAATCCGCAGAAGCTAGTTTTTCGATATTTTGCGAGGTTCCTAAAAAGACCATTGTTATATGATATGGTGCCGACCAGTAGGCTGATACACCGATGAGCGCTTACTTATTTCTGGAAATTACGAGTTCGATAAGAAAGATCTCAGGGAACCTTTAAAGAGAAAAACTTTTCACTTAGGTGTGTGGTTAGGTAAATGTTATTCTCGATGTTCGAATTGTGTGAATGAGATGTAAGTGTCTCTAATCTTGATTATGTTATTTTTTGCAACGTTGATAGAGGTCGATAGGAAGTCATAGGTAAAAGAAGAATTGTATAAGGTGAGGACAAATTTTTTTTGTAGGATTGATAATCTTGTTATCAACCAAGATTTTGTGAATACGCTCTTCCAAGAAGCTGGTCTAAAGAGGTCGAGGGTAAAATGCTCGGAAGTGCCTGCTATCGATGGAAAGATGTCGGCCAAGAATAAGAGATCCGCAGATGCAAGCTTACCTCTTGAAAAATGCTACATGGTTGGCTACAACACTAATACAGAGATCGATGCTATGCTGGGAGAGTCTCTGGGTAGAAATAAAAAGAAAATTGCGGTAAGTTCTTATGTACCTCCATTGATTTATCATAAGAGGTTTACTCGACAATCGTCAATAGAAGAGGTGGTTGGAACTGCTAAAGCAGCTGCTGCTAAGGATATGGGTCCCCCACGGGGATTTGGATGTGTCGTCCCGAAGAAGACCAGTTGGGAGACGTCAAAGAAAAATTTAGTCAAAGAATTTGAGACAGAAGTGTAAAAAACTATGGATGCTTATACATCTGGGATAGATGAGCGGAGGACGGAGTTGGAGGATTGCATGGTAGGGATTGATAGTTTGAGTACATTTTTCAGTAAGGGTCAGAGGAATTTTTCAAAGGTGAGAAATTTTAATTCTTTTCTTCAAATGAAAAAATTGGTTGGTCACTCGAATACTCATAATATGACTTTGATGCAGATTAAGAAGTTAATAACTGAAGCTATGGGTCGAGTTGTGGGCAGTGGAGAGCAGGCACACCCGATTATTGCCAACAAAAACATAAAGATGGATTCGAGGAAAGGCAGAATTGAATGCCACATTGAATAGGTATAAGTTCGATGCCAAGAAGGCGAGGGAAGTGGCACTGGGGGAAGCAAAGAAAGCGGTAGAGGAAGAGAAAAATGAGGCTTTGGCGCTGCAGAAGTCTACCTTTGAAAAAGTTGTAAGGGATCAAGTTGCTGATGTTCGTAAAGCAATGGAGGAAAAACAAGGCAAACTGCTCAATGAGGTGAGGGTGAAGATGAATGAGGAAAAACTGGAAAAATACATGGAAGTAAGGACGCACTATAAGAAATAATATGACGAGTTGGAGGAGAGGAACAAATTCTACAAGTGACTTTAAAAGCTAGTAATGTTGTGTTTGATGATAGCTCGGATGATGATGTACCCCAGATGCCTGATATACGCAGGGAAATAGAAGTCATCGAAGATGAAGTGATGGTAGATGTTGATGGTGCTCATCCAGTTGAGATAACATATGTACAGGTTCTCGAAGGTGCCCTGAAGTTGAATGAAGAAAAATCTCCCTCTGTTATGTTAAGCCTTGGGTAAGCTGTGTTTATGTGAGAAAGGATGTAAAAGTGATCAGTGGGACCGAAAGATTTAAATTTGTAGTGTGTGGTGAAACAATATTATATTGCTGAACAAGTTTTATTTTGTGAAATAATTTTGTGCACTTGGTTTGTAAATAGTTCTAAGTAACAGATTTGATAAAATTATTTTGATCGAATGTGACTAAAGATTGAGCAGATAAGTGAAGAACGCTTGTTTGCGTGGCAGGTGAAAGATGGCCTAAAAATGGCAAGTAAGAGATTGAGTACTAGATATATATCCTTAGATGGGTATCTGGATTTAGATTTGAGAAGAACAAGTGTTCTTTCTGAGTTTGTCCGATAAGTAAAGAGCACGAAGTAGAATATCCTGTAATTGGATATTGTTCGCATAAAATTTGAATGATAGGCTTTAGGTCTACTTGTTAAGTAGTGACTAAAAGCAAATCAAGATAGTAAGGATTTTGCTTTGTCTGATGAATACTTGACAAGTATAGATCAAGATCAAATCAAATAGTAATGAGATTGTTTGTCTGATGTATACTTGAAAAGTATAGATCGAGATCAAATCAAATAGTAATGAGATTGTTTGTCTGATATATACTTGAAAAGTATAGATTGAGATCAAATCAAATATTAATGAGATTGTTTGTCTTATGTATACTTGAAAAGTATAGATCGAGATTAAATCAAATAGTAATAAGATTGTTTGTCTGATGTATACTTTAAAAATATAGATCGAGATCAAATTAAATAGTAATGAGATTGTTTGTCTGATGTATACATAAAAAGTATAGATCGAGATCAAATTAAATAGTAATAAGATTGTTTGTCTGATGTATACTTGAAAAGTATAGATCGAGATCAAATCAAATAGTAAAGAGGTTGTTTGTCTGATGTATACTTGACAAGTATAGATCTAGATCAAATCAAATAGTAATGAGATTTCTTGTTTGAAGTATACTTAAAAAGTATAGATCGAGATCAAATCAAATAGTAAGGAGGAAATTTATAACAAAATTTGTTTATTTGAATCGATAAAAAATAATTACAATGTATCATCTGTAAAACAACTTCAGTTGAGCAGTGTTCCATGGATATTCCAGTTGGATTTCATTTTCAGTCATAAGCTAATAAGTTTCACTGTTTGTTTTGTTGCTGTCAATATATGGCCCTTCCCAGTTTTCTGATAATTTCCCAGAATTTTTTGGTCGAGTACTATCTTGGATCCATCGTAAGACAAGGTCTCCAATACCATATTTTCGTTCTCAAACTTTCTTGTTGTATGCCTTTTTCAATGTATCATGGTATCGTCCCAGATTCACAATGGCCATCATGAATGCAGTGCAGCCTGTTTATACTCGAGTAGTGGTGCAGCAGGCCCATAGAACACTGAGCAATTCATCCACACATCGCCCTTTTTTATCGTCGAGACACTTGCGTAATCCTGATTTGATACTTTTGCTTATGGCTTTATCTTGTCCATTGCCTTAAGGATAATATGGTATGGATGTTGTGAGCTGGATTTTATATTTATGGAGGAAAGCAATTACTTTGACGCTGATGAATTGTTTGCCATTATCGGAGCTTATCATTTACGGACATCCAAATCTGATGATGATGTGCTTCCAAAGGAACTTGATAACTATGTTTTCATCAGTATGGCAGTGAGGAACTGCTTCAACCAATTTTGTGAAGTAATCAGTAGCAACCAGGATAAACCTTCAGTTTCATGATGCTGGATGGAAAGGTCCAATGATGTCGATGCCCCATCGTTTAAAAGGCAAGAGAACATTGCTGATATACAAGTCTAAGGCTGGGCTTTTGATGTCTTGGGCATGGATTTGGCATTTGTAGCATTTTTGAACAAAGTCTTTACAGTCCTGTCTCATCTTGGGCCAATGCAACCCTTGTGTAAAAATGCGTTTGGCTAACGATTTTCCTGAAACATGTGCTCCATAGATACCTTCGTGAAGTTCTCAATTTTTTATTTGGGCTTGTTTCTGATAAATGCATTCGATAAGTGGTCTCTCTCATGTGATTCGATATAAGATGTAACCTTGGACAGTGAATCTGGGGCACTTGGCCAGAAGTGATCGAGCTTATTCTTTGTTATTGGGGAGGATGTTGGAATTAAGGTATGCATAGAGTGGTCTTCTCAAGTTTTTAGGATCGTCTTCTTCAGCAATGGTGATCTGGTGTGTAGATAGTATATCCAGGCTGGAAGTCTTGATGATTTTAATTTTTAAAGATCTTTTTTCACTGTCTCCGGGCATTGTAACGATGTAAGCTAAAGCATCGGCATGTCGATTTTCCTATCGGGGTAAGTAGGAAATTGTTGCATGTTTGAATCTCTGCATCTTTTCTTTGACCGGAGTTGCGTAATCAACCATTTATCCCATTGTTTTGAAAGTTTTGTTGTAATGATTTGCCACGAGCAAGGAGTCAACGTAGACTGCTAGTTCTTCTACTTTGAGAGTAAGTGCGAGATCGAGACCATGTAAAATTCTTTCATATTCAGTCTCATTGTTGGTGGCATAGAAGTTGAGTTTAATAGCTTTCATATTCAGTTCTTCTGCTAGTCCAAATGACTTCCTTTTGTTGTTTGTTCGAAAGAGGAGTGGGGTTTCCACGAATAAGGAGGTAAAGGAGTTTGCATCAATCAGATGATATTGAGATGAATCTGTGAAGACCGGCGATTTTGCCTACAAATTTTTGAACGTCTTTCTTTGTTCGAGGGGATGGCATTCCCATGAGTGCTTTGATTTTTGTGGGATCGATTTCTATTCCTTTTTTACTGACCAAATATCCTAGGAATTTTCCAGATGTAACTGTAAATTGACATTTTTCTGGGTTAAGTTTCATTTGGTTCTTGCAAAGGATAACGAATATAGTTTGGAGGTTACTGGAGTGGTCCCCTCGTTTCAGGCTTTTGTAATTCATATCATCGATGTATAGTTCCATAATTGTGCCTTGATGATCTTTGAACATTTTAGTCACAATTCTTCGGTAAGTAGCGCCTGCATTTTTTAAAATGAAAGGCATGACCGTGCAACAGTAGATACCTCTGTCGGTGATGAAGGTTGTTTTTTCCAAATCTTCTTCGGCTAATGGAACTTGGCTATAACCAGAAGTTGCATCCATCATAGAAAAAAGTGCGTGTCTAGCGACTAAGTCGAGAAGTTACGAAATTAGTAGTAGCGGAAAGCTGTCTTTAGGTGTGAACTTCTTGGGTTTTGTGAAGTCAACACAAACCCTGATTTTGTCATTTTTCTTTGGTACCGCTACGATATTAGAAACCCACTTCGGATATTTAGCTTCCCAAATAAATCTTACTCAAAGGAGTTTATCAATTTCTTCATTTACTGCATCGCGGAGTCGGGGGGCTAGATTCTGTCATTTTTGAATGATAACTTTCCTGTCTGGAAGGAGGTTGAGTCAGTGACAAGTGATCGAATGATCGATGTCGGGCATTTCTTGGAAAGTCCAGGGAAATATGTTGATGTTCTTCTTAAGTAGTTGTATCATGGCATATTTTTTGCCGGTCGATAATTTAAAGTCGATGAAGGTTGTGCGTCCCGGGCCATTAGGTTCAACAGATTCGACTATCACGGTGTCATGTTGTTCAAATGTTGTTGATTCTTCTTACTGTTGTAGCTATGCTTTGAGGAGTTTTGTTATAATAGGGTTGGTTGTGGTATTTTCGTACATTCGTGCAACTGCTTGGCAGCCTTTGATTTCATTTATTCTGTGATCTGTTGGAAAATGCAGTGTCAGATGATAAGTTGAAGGTACTGCTTTGATTGAATGCAGCCATCTTCGACCCAAAATTCCTAAGTATTTGGACTTTTCATCGATGATCAGAAATTTGACGAATGTAGTTTTGGAACCTGCCTGAACGGGCAGTGTAATTTCTCTTGTGGCTGATTCTTTTAAACCATTAAAGTTCGTGATTATTGTTGCTAAAGCTTTTACCAAATCTGTAAGGCCTAGGACTTCAATTGCTCTTCTGAACAATACATCTATGGTACTTCCAGTATCGATAAGAAGTATATGTAAATAGTCCTGCCTGACTTTGAGCATAATGACGAGACAGTCATCATGGGGGAATTTGACGTGGATTGTATCACAGTCTTCAAAGGTGATTTGGTAAGGACGCCTCAATTTACTTGTGATGAGAATAAGTTTTGTTGATTTGTCTGAGAAGGTTATTTTACAGTAAGATGTTATTTAATCGTCATATTTTCTTTTCATTCCTTTCTCGATCTCAATCATTTGCAGTTGGCGAGCTTGCCCTTGGGCCTAATCTTCTAGCTAATAGGAAGCGATGGAAGATTTGTATGAGGGAGTAACAGGAATCAGTCTCATGGCTATGCACATTGTGATACTGACATAGTGGTCTGTTGGGAAGATCAGGAATTGTCTGTGGTTTACGATAACACTCATCTCCCTTTATCGTTGGCAAGATAACGGAAAGAGTTGCTGTCATTGGTGGAAAAATTGGGACAGGTCGGTCTGGTATGTCGTCCCTTCTACTATTATTGTTGGTATTTCTATCGCGTTGTTTAAGTACTTCAGGAGTAACTATTCACTGAGATGAGGTCGTAGATGTTTCTTGAGAATAGATTGCAGATAAGTTTTTCATCTTTTCTTTCTTTGATCACTCCATTTTGATGTAGTTATTAACCACATCAAACATCTCAGTGACTGTACGCCGCTTTTGTAGTGTAAGTTCTTCTCGAACTTTTGAACCAATATGTAGGGAGTAGGTGAATACTGTAATGGCGATCTTAGGGTCTGAGTTCCTAATTTTCCTTGTTTCCAGTAGGAAGCGTTTACTAAAGTTTGCCAGGGTCTCTTTCGTAACTTGATCGAAGTAAAACAAGGAATCGACAGTGATATCTCCCTATTTGGCATGAGCGTAATTGGATTCGAAAATATGCAGCAACTGGCTGAACGTGGTAACGGAGGCCTCTTGGATAGTATGGAACCAACGGAGTTGTTCTTCCTTCAAGCTCATGTTTAATAGCCTACATAGCATGTGGTCATGTTTGGAATATAATCCCACCGCGGCTTTGAAATGTTGAACATGCATAAGTGGGTCAGTCAGGCCTGCATACTGATTTAATTTGGGCATATGGAATTTTTTTGGAATGGGAATAACTTCGAGATGGGGGGAGATGGGATTTTGTCTCGATTCTATCAAGTGCGGACCTTCAGCCTGGAATGTCAGAATTTATGGCCTGGATCCTCTTGTTGAGGTTGTCCAAGGTGACGAATTGTTACAGGGGAAATGGTAAAGATGCAATCTGAGGAACAAAATCTCCCTATCCTTCTGGTCCTAATCTATCCCTAATCGTTCTTCTTTCAGGCAAAGGAGTTGGATGTTGAGTGCGTCGACTTCCTTGAGTTGTCGATGCCGAGGATGTTAAACCAAAATGTCGAGAGGCTCTGTTTGGGTTCCTGGATTTGAATTGATAAACACGGAGCTCGTCCTCTCTTGGTAGATCGTCACGTTGAATTACTCTTGATCTATGCTCGCTTCGAACAAGTGGAGGGGATGCTTGTCAATCGGTAAGCCGATCTTGTGTTCTTCTTAGTCGTTCCATTTCTTTTTGATGTGTTTAGCCCTGTTGATCTAAGGCTTTCCACCATTCGTCTCTCTCTATTTGAGGAGCTTGAGCATGAACACGCTGATCTTCCATTCTTTGGGCTTTTTCTGTAGCCATCTGTTGCTGAAGCCCGAGTACGGCACCGTGAAGATCAATAGTTCTTGGTATTTCTTAATCTCTGACAGTACTGGAATGGCTTCTTAGGTTCATATTTTTCATTGGACGACATTTAGATCAGTGACGGTAAAAAAGTGTGGTATTCCCACAGACGGCGCCAATTGTAGTGGCGTATTTTCTGGGAAGAGAATCTTCGCCAATACTTATTCATAAAGATAGTACAATAAGACTAAATGAACAAGATTTTATGTGGAAAACTCAGTAAAGGCTAAGAAAAACCACTACCTCGAGGAGGATTTGGATGTAAAATCCAGTAAGATGCTAGTTATTACACATTTTAGAGTGAAGGTAGGTGCTTAAAGTAAGAATAGTAGAAGATCGTGTCTTGTAGTATCTATTCTCTGCTTAAATTTATAGTCATACAGACAGTTTTACAGAAAGAAAGAAATAGTCTCCTATTCCAGGGGAAGTGGGCGAACTTCGCAGATCTCTAACAGTTCTCTCTTGACCAGGCTTCAAAGGCTACTTTTGGTAGGTCGAGGACTTATAGTATCTTCTAGAATGTGAGTTGTCTTTGACTTCACCGTGCTGGCTTACGAGTGCTGAGCTATCTTTGACTATGAAGGACTATTTTTGCATGTCTTCGGCTACACTTTCCTGGCTAACTCTTGTCGAATCTGGGGAATATGCTACTACATCAGTAACTTCAATTCTTAGGCAAATCTGACCAAAGCTTTCTTTATGCTTGTGTTGCTCAACTGGAAAAGGGATTCATAAAAGGTGACATAACAAAACATATTTTACCTAAGTTTAGGCATACACATCAGCTCCAACAGGATAGAGAAGTTGATATCCAACAGGTACCCTCATCCAAGAATCTAACAGATTTGTTCACCAAGGTACTACCAAAGTCAGCATTCTTGAAGTTGGTATATGGCATTGGAGTACAGAAGCTAAGTCTACTTGTTTCAGAAAAATAAACTTTTCCAGAGGGAGATTCCTCATCGTCACTTTAAGTGATAAGAAATATTTACACTTTACTTTTTTTCCTAAGTACCGGGTTCATCCCTTTGGGTTTTACGGCGTGAGGTTTTAATGCACCATGTTTATGGCATGCTCAACACCGATATTGGACTTGTTTATATTGGTTTTACGTTCTATTCACAACCTTTTTCCCACTGGGTTTTGCTGGAATTAGATTGCATATATAGCCATCTTACCCAGGGTGAATAACCCAAAGATGAAGTATTATTGTCTACGTCACATGAGGTGATACCCCTACGGTGGAATGGGCTGGGTCACCACCGGGTTAAAGTTCACCTAGGATTCGGCTAAGAGTGAGAGATATACCTAGGAGTTTCCCATATAAATATATGGAGACTTCCTACTTTGTAACCTGCTGTTCAACTCATCTTACTCTTGATATTTGGCCTTTTGAAGCTCTAATAGAATCTGTCTATTCACTCTATATGTGTTCTTATATTGGCTAAGTATTTAGATGATCATTATACTATCATAAGATAATGTTCTCATAATTATTACTCAAAACATGAACTCCCAATCATGAAAAAATAATGAACCTAAACTTACAAAAGGCTATATATGAATGTCTAGATGAGTGTCCCAAAAATGAATGTCTAGATGAGTGTCCCAAAAATGAGTATCCACGGATATTCTCTATATAATAATACTTAGTAGTATTTGTGTATAGAGTTAAATATATAAATCAATAAGAAATATTAATGCATAAATTTCTTAAAGCTCAATAAAAAAATTTACAAATGTGATAGAAAAAAAGTTTGATTCATGCCCAATGAAATAAGGAAATCTAAAATGCGCCAGTGAAATACTTATAATAGCATATTCGCAGCCAATACTAGATTGAACCGGATACTCGAAGACTCCCGAAGAGCTCAAAACCTACCATGCTTACAAATCTTCCAGAACTATAACAAGTCTACCATTGAGACTACTAAAGATTCGACCATGCCTCAATCGAGCTTAGCTCCTGGTTGAAGGCAAACAACTTAGCAGATAACTCTGGCGGAATTGACTTCAATAGAAAACAGTTGTAAATAAAGATATACTTGTAATTTGGCCTCTCAATGGTGGCATCACTTTTCTTATCTTCTATAAATAGGGAAGGGGAGCTACCATAAAGAGGTTGAAAGATTGTGCCTACAGACACCCTTGAAAAGCTCTGATAAGTATCGAGCACCTTTTAAAGCTTAAGGATTAAGTCTACTCGAACTTGTGCTTGTGATCTCATCCATTTATACAATCTGGCCATAAAAATCTCCTCAAGAGGTCGTGGAGGACTCCCATTCCAGGACTCCACGCAATTGTGTCTATTAGAATCTTCCCCTTTTTCAATTAAATATACTTGCATAAACCCCTAGTTGGTGAAACCATCTGGTAAGACTTGTAAGCCACCAATACCAGTAACTATCCTGTAAGTATCAGCAACAACTGCCAAAGAAATTATTTAGGAACACATATAAGCAGTTTTTCAATTATAATTAAAAATAAATGCTAAAAGGGTAATATTATTTACCTATGTTAACACATAGTTGTACCTATTTTACCGAAGCTTGAATTGTGTATCCACCAGATTCACAAAAAGGTACAATCAAGTATACATTAACATATTTCTAATTAGCGTAAAGGATGAAAATATTAAAACGGAATGAATTATCAATTAATTACTTGTCCAATGCTAAAATGAAAAGAAACGTATTGTTTAAATGAATAAGGCAAAGAAAACATTAAAAAAGCTTCTAAGCCTATATGGCTTTATTCTTAGTCATCGCATTTAAAGACAACTTTTGTCCACTCTGGTTGATACTCGAGCAAACATTAAGTCTTGATTTTCAATTTGAAACAGTTGCCAGGCCTACAATTTTTATGGTAAACCTTGACCCATTTCTGTTGAAATCCCAAATTTTGCAATGAGAACCCATGAGATAAACTAAAGAAATTGCTTCAATATTTAGGGCGGAAGTTTCTTACTGGTTTGATATTCAACATTTGTTTCAAATGAGACAATTTTTTCTCAACCTTAAGCAAATCTCGAAGAACCTAAAGTAATTAATATATTTAAATTAACATCATGTCAATTGAATGGCATTCACCGTGACGTAACCAAGTCACGAATGATAGTGATTTTTAACATAAAGTCTAGCACCTTAGGTGCTATCTATAATTTTATGCTCTAAATTCTTTTTTAACAACAATATATTCCACGTTAGCGAAAAATAAGAATAAGATGCTAAACTCAATCCCATAAATTTTCTTCCTCTTAAATGCCTAGGTATTATGTTCATGGTTAGAGTATTTTCATTACAAAAATTTGGTAATGAAAACGAATTATATTTTTTAATCAAAACTTGTACATAATTTTATTCTATATACACTTCTCATGAATCAATCGAATCTATTAGTAAGAAATTATCGGAAAAATAAGGTAGGAGCCATACGGTAATAACTTAAATCCTTGTAATAACCAATACCATTGCTCTTGGCCCTTGATAGCTTGAAATACTCATAGGTCATCCCCAAAATGCAAAAAGTCATCCCCAATGTGAGATCTAATATTTTTGAAAGCCTGGTTGGCTGTTGCATTGCCCATACTTCTCAAACTATCCCTTGGAGGGTGAAAGATCGATATAAGTTGGGTTAAAATAGTATTCTCAAAGAGAGGTATTGGCTCTGATACGAGAGATAAAAATGTTGCTCCCTCTCTATATTTGCCATTTTTACTAATGACAGCCATAACCACAATTGTTACCATAAATGACTAAACTAACAATAACAAAACTTCAACCACAAACCCCCATCACTGTTCAGTCTATTATCTCGGCTACATGGTAGATGAAAATGTTGGGTATGAACTCGAATCAAGATTGTCAAAGTCGTTCGAACGAAGAAGGAAGTCGTTCGAACGAGTCATTCGAACGAGCTTCAAAGTCGCTCGAACAAACTTTTTTGTACTCACTGGAATTTTGGCCCAGGAGTCAATCTCATTCGAACGAGCTTGGATATCGTTCGAACATTATGTTAAGTTTATAGGGCTGGAGGCCAACTATCACAAAGTCGTTCGAACGAGCTTGGAGTCATTCAAATGAGCTTGGCGTAGGTTTGCACTAGATGTCTATTTTGAGAAGTTAGGTTCTACCTCGAGATCCACACTACTTGTATTTAGTCCTCTTGTATATAAAGAGGACTTAGGTTATTTTATTAGCCATCTTTTGGTAAGTTTAATATTAGAGGGGCTAGGGTTTGAAGAGACTCTATTAAAGCTTGAGAAGCTTGAGAGATCATTATAACCTATTTAATATCATAGTAAATTATTCGTCGGGAGTGGCTTTTCATCTGTAAGGGATTTCCACTTCCCTCCTCTGTAAAACCTTTCTTGTGTTCTTTATTGTTTTTGCTTGGTTAATTATTCTGTTAGGTCTTATTTTGCGAATCGTTCTTGTCAGAGATGAGAGAGTAGTTAACTCGATTCTCAACAATTGGTGTTAGAGCGAGTGTTAGGGCATGTGTGGTGAAGAATGATGGCCGATCAGGAGAAGTTGAAGATCATAAAGTTCAATGGATCAAACTTTAGAGTGTGGAAGATGCTGAAAGAAGATTACCTCTATCAGAAGGATCTTGATCTGCCATTAGGTGGAGTATGTGATGATGTTACCATAATACGATGCTGCTAAGTGGGCGCGATTGGATTTCAAAGTACTTGTAACTGTAAGGTTAGCGCTGTCATCTCAAATTCTACACATGATCAGCAAAGTTACGACGACAAAAGATTTAATGGAGACGTTGTTCGCTATGTACTCAGAGCCGTCCAGGGAAAATAACGTGCACCTTTTACGGCGCTTGTTTACTTTGAAGATGAAGGACAATGGTAGAGTGTAAGCTCACATCAGTGAGTTCAATACCATACATGCTCAACTGGAATCTGTTAATATCACTTTTACCGAGGAGGTGAAAATGTGGGCTCTTCTAGGGCAGATGCCAGAAAGCTGGGAAGGATTCATTTCAGTTGTGAGGAACTCATCGGGGAAGGAAGACATCAAATTTGACACTATAGTCTCGTTGATTATGAGTGAAGATAAAAGGCATAAAACATCTAAACCCTCTTCGAGTTCAAACGGCAGTATGTTGAAAGTCGAGGAAAGAGGGGGTCTTATAGAAAGGGTCTAAAATTTGGAAGGGGTCGATCACAGTCAAGAAGAAAGTCTAAGCCGCCCGGCGCGTATTAGACTTGTGGAAAGAAGGGTCACTTCAGGAGAGATTGTAACTCCCATTCTTCTAAGAAGATTGATGATGAAGAGAAAGATACAATGAACCTTACTGAGGAGGTTAGTTCTGACGAGGCTCTACTACTATCGTGTGACGATGTTAGCGAATCTTGGATTGTTGATTCGGTTACTTCCTTCCATGGTACTGCGAACGTAGGTTTTCTTACAAATATTACTAAAGGAAACTTCGGTACGGTCTTTCTTGCAGATAAGAGTGCACACAATATTACTGGAAAGGAAAATACTAGGTTGTTGTTACCTTCAGGGGGAACGCTGGTTTTACAGAATGTGCGACTTATACCTAAACTGGCATGTAACCTTATATCGGCTAGCAAATTGGCAGATGATACCGAATATGAGTGTACCTTTGGCGTAACCTACTAGAAGGTTATAAAGGGAGCTGTCTTGATAGCTCGAGGCTTGCGATAAGGAATGTTGTATACAATGCAAAGCATAATTTTTACTATTTGTACAGCTACTCCAGGGATTGATACAAGTACGTGGCACAAACGACTCGTTTACTTGAGTGAAAAGGGGATGAAGATAATGGTAACAAAGGGAAAGCTAGAGGGTCTTACAGAAGTTGATCTCAAGTTTTGTGAAGATTGTGTTCTTACGAAGTTGAAGAAGGTCAGTTTCAAATTATCAGGAAGATCAAGGAAACCCAGAAAGCTGGATCTTGTACACGTAGATATTTGAGGGCCAACCAAGGTGTCTTCTCTTGGTGGTTCTCATTACTATATTACTTTTATCGATGATGCTACTCGTAAATTGTGGGTCTACTTCGTGAAGAACATGTCAGATGTGTTCGATAAATTCAAGAGGTGGAGGGCTCTAGTTAAAAATAAAAAAGGTTTGAAACTGAAGTGTCTCAACTCGGATAACGGGGGCAAATACTGTAGTGACGAGTTTGAAGACTTTTGCGCATCAAACGGGATTAGGAGACAGAAGACTATTCCTGGAGCACCACAACAAAATTATGTTGCGGAACGCATAAACCGAACAATAAACGAAAGAGCGAGGAGTATGAGACTCAATGTTGGATTGTCAAAGTGTTTCTGGATGGATACGGTTAGTACGACAACATACTTGATTAACAGAGGGACTTTGACGGCTTTATACTTTAGAATTCTGAAGAAGCATGGATCAGTAAAGAGGTAAACCTTAATCACCTGCGTATTTTTGGTTGTACCTCATATGTGCTTGATAATTCAGATACAAGGAACAAGTTAGATGCAAAGTTAACGAAGTAAATTTTCATTGGATACGGTGGTAATGAGTTTAGGTATCGGTTTTGGGATGCGAAGAATCAGAAAGTTATCTGGAGCCGTAATGTTACATTCAATGAGGAAGTCTTATATAAAGACTTCAAAGTACATATGGAAAGGAATCTAGGTGAAGTAGCAGAAAGTAACGACATTGAAGATGATAAACCCTCTCGAGAGGATGATGTAGAAGTTGTTGCTGAGTTCGTTGCACCGAATCAAAGCGAAGAACCTAATGATCTAGACATTCAAATAGCACTTCGAAAGGAGCTGAGAGTTGCAAGAATTCTGGCAAGGTATGTAAATTCTTTAAATCACTTATTACTTATAGATGGTGGTGAACCTAAAAGTTATAAGAAGGCTTTAGATATAGAAGCCAAGAGCAAGTGGGAGCTTGTTATGGATGATAAGATGCAGTCATTATCAGTTAATCAAACAATAGAATTAGTTTGGTTACCAAAGTGGAAGAGAGCATTGCACAACAAGTGGGTATACAGACTAAAGCAGGAATCTAACGGTTCAAAGAGATTCAAGGCTAGACTTGTAGTGAAGGGCTTTCTGCAGAAAGAAGGTATTGATTTCGGCGAGATTTTTGCTCCTGTTGCGAAGATGTTTACTATTCGGGTTGTGATGAATATAGTTGTTGTTGAAGATTTGCATCTTAGACAACTTGATGTCAAGACCGTATTTCTTCACAGTAACCTTGATGAAGAAATTTATATGAAGCTGATCCAGGAGGATCTTAGTTTTTTTGACTTTTTAAGAAGTCATCCTTGTGTACTCGAATAGAGTCTTTTCCAATTCGAATAAATTTTAGCCTGATCAATTTTACTTGAATAGACTCATGTCAATTCAAATATATTTCAGCCAGATCACTTTTATTTGAATAGACTTATGTCTGTTCGAATACAAATCAGCCTGATCATTTTTATTCGAATACAAATTATGTGTATTTGAATACATTTCACTTTATTCGATCAGAAACAATTATGTTCGAACAGAGGCGCGATTCAGCCTTTTCCCTTTTGGCGGTGATTGTATTTTTGAGGGGTATTTTACCTCGAAATGTGTTTTTTAGTCTTTTAGGTTCCTCAGTATATAAAGGGGACTTAGGTTATTTCTTAGGTATGTTAGATCTGATAGAGCTTTGAGATAAACCTAGGGTTTGAGAGATTTTCTTCTTGTAATTACTTTGTTTAAAGTAATCGAATTCTCTATTTTTCTAAACCGATTGGTGTTCTTCAAATTTCTCTACTAACACAAGCTTCTCAATTGGATTGTGGATTAAGTGGTATCAGTTTTCCAGTTTCGATTCCCGGGGGGTTGATTGTGGTTTATGGTTTCTACACGTGGCGGTCTCAAACAAATGAAGGAGAAGCTAGTGAGTCCGTTGAAGATCTATCGCAAACCTAATTTTAAGAAGAAGGACGATTTAGAGATGGGTGATCCCAACGAAAGACTCACAATTATGGAAATGACAGTTTCCACCCTAACTTCTACTGTAGGGGAGTTAGTGGAGCAGTTACGCCTCACGACCCTCGCGAAGGCTTCCGCTTCGGTAAAATGGCGTGACCGTTTGAAGAAGAAAGGCGTTATGGTGGGGGGATGGTGACGATGGCGACGTTCCGGTATTCGATGATTCTAGTAATGTCGACTCCGTCAAGGAGCGCCCAGGTCTTGGTAAGTCAGTAAATCCTATGCGTAATCTTCGCCTTGGTTTAAAGATTGAGATTCTAGTTTTCGATGGTTCCGTTGATGCTGAGAAATTAGATAATTGGCTGGATAGGTTAGATACCTATTTCTCAAATGATGAATATTCCAATACTCAGATGATTTGCTTCGCAAATTTGAAATTTACAAGTCACTCACTCACGTGGCAGAAATCCTATCGCAAACGACATGATGTCAAAAGTCTGAGTTAGAAGGAATTCAAGGTCTTGGTGAGGAAGCAATTTTATCCCATTGGGTATGAGCAAGAGCAATGGTACAAATGGCAAAACTTGTGCCAAAGGTTTGGGCAATCCGTGCAACAATTTACTGCGAAGTTTCATAACCAAGCATTGGTTTTGAATATTGACGTGGAGGAGTACGATGTGTTCATGATGTATACGGGGGGTTTGTCATAGTCCATTCGAACAGAATTAAAGCCCTTCAATGTGGCAGATATCAAAGACGCTACCGTTAAAGCAATTGCCATTGAAGGCAAGTACTTGATGAGCGGCAAGAAAGATGATAAGAACAAGTCGGGGTACAAGGCTAATTGGAAGTTTGATCAGAAAGGGGAGTCCAAAGGAGAGGGGTCTTCATTTAAGGGGACTGTCTGTAGTCATTGCAAGGCCAATGGGCACAATTCTGATAGATGTTAGAAACTTCACCCGGAGCTTCGGCCGAAGGAGGAGAAGGGCAAGAAAGAGAAATATGCACTAGCCGTAACGATTGTGGATCTTCTGGATTTAGATAAGCCAAATCCTAAGCTTACTCTAATGTTCAAGCAACCTCTAGTTATCGACGAGGCGAGTCGGGAAGAGCTTTTCTTTGTCGGTATTCAAGTGAAGCAGAACTTAGTCGAGGCCATTATTGATCCGGGTAGCTAGAAGAATTTAATTTCTTAGGCGGTGGTAAAGAAGATGGGTTTGGCAATTGGGGATCATCCTAAGCCGTATGGTTTAGGGTGGATTCAGAAAGACACGGAGTTGAAAATCACTAAGTAGTGTACGTTCAAGTTTGCAATTTCCGAGAAGTTTATTGACGAAGTGACATGTGAGGTAGTTCTGTTGGACGTGTATCAAGTCATCTTGGGTAGCACTTATCTGTGGGACCGAGATGCAATCCTTTACCGTCGTGCATGTAATTATCGTTTGGTGAAGGATGGGACTGAATTTCATATTAATGCATGTAAGAAACATATCACTACCTGCAATTTGGTAACTGCGACTCAGGCGAAGAGGTTGGTTAATGCGAGCAGAAAATTTGTTTTATTATTGGTACGACCGTTCAAGAGGGTCCATCGGTTACAGTATTGTCTACTTTGGCAATGTCTCCTAAGCAACAAACCGATATGGGGAAGTTGTAAGAGGAGTATGACGAATTGTTTCTGGGCATAGAAAGGATGCCGCACAAGAGGGATGTGGAACATGATATGACCTTGGTGAATGGTGAGTTACTGCCCAATATTGGTTTATATCGGACTTCTGTTACTGAGTCTGATGAGATCAAGAAATAGGCACATGAACTCCAAGAGCCAGGAGCTATTAACCCGAGTTGCTTACCTTGTGATTGGTTTTGCTTACTGGTGTCGAAGAAGGATGAATCTTGGAAGATGTGTGTGGATTATCGGGCATTGATCAAGATTACGGTGAAGAATCATTATCCACTTCCACGGATTGACGAGCTTTTAGATGAGTTACAGACGGCTCGGTATTTTACCAAGTTGGATCTTAAGTCAGGTTACCATCAAGTTTGAATCCAGGAGGAGGATAGTTGGAAGACAACGTTCAAAACCAAATAGGGATTATTTAAGTGGTTAGTGATGTCGTTTGGGTTTTGCAATGCTCGGGCAACGTTTATGTGGCTAATTTATGAGGTACTTTGTGCATTTATTGATGATTTTGTGATTGCATATTTGTATGATATCTTGATATATAGTCGTAGATGGGAGGAACATCTTTGGCATTTACGCAAAGTGCTGGGCGTGTTGCAATCACAACAACTTTTTCTTAACGGGAAGTACGAGTTTGAGAATTAGGAGCTCGTCTATTTGGGTTTTATTGTTGGTGACGGCGAGCTTAAAGTTGATCCAGAGAAGGTCTCACTCATTACTAATTGGCCTAGACCCCGCACAGTAACGGAAGTGAGGAGTTTTATGGGTTCTTGTTAGTACTTACAGAAATTTATTCGGCATTTTTCACAAATAGCTGCACCATTGCATTCTTTGACGAAGACTGAGGTACAGTTTGTATGGGAAGAGCACCATGAGAAGACTTTTCTGATACTAAAGCGGAAGATTACTGATGCACCAGTTTTAGCATTACCTATTTTGCAGTGGCCTTTTGAGGTCGAGACAGATGCGTCAGACTATGCATTAGGGGCAATCCTTTTAGAGGATGAGAAGCCGTTTGCTTACCATTCTGAGATGTTTACAGGAGCTGTATACAACTATCCTACCTGCGATAAGGAGTTCTACACATTATATCAATCAGTAAAGTATTGGCAGAGTTACTTATTGAGGAAGGAGGTTGTGGTACATTCTGATCATAAGCTATTACAGTTCTTATCTATGCAGTCCAAGCTTCAGCAAGCTCACCATATGAAGTGGATGTCGTACCTTTAGCAGTTTACCTTATTAATCAAGTATAAAAAAGGAGTGGGCAACAAGATGGCTAATATGATATCTCGACCCCCATTACCGACTATTTCCGCTTTGTTGGTAGCTCTGAAGATACAGCCGATTGTTCCTTCTGAGTATGATTCAGGGTATGACGACGATAAGGAGCTCAGTGTTATTTACGAGAAGTTACTGTAGGGCATGATGTGCGAGTATGTTCAGAAGGGTGGTTTGATTTACAGGGGCAGTCTACAATGTATTCCTGAGGGTCGAGACCGTTTACAGTAGATTCGAGAACCAGATTATTCCCAAGTGGCAGGTCATTTCGGGGCTGAGAAGACTCTTTTAAATTTGCGGTGTTATGTCTATTGTCCGAAGATGCAGGTGGATGTGGCTCATGTGGTTTTTGGTTGCATTTTATGCAATACATCGAAGCCTTCCAAAAGGAAGATATGACAGTACTTACCATTTGCAGTTCCTAGTCGACCTTGGGTAAGCATTTCAATGGATTTTATGGGTGGTTTGCCCATGACTAGGTGTAAGAATGACTATTTGTTTGAGGTGGTGGATCAATTCAACAAGATGATTATTCTTATTCCATACCAAAAGACGGTCAAAGGGGAATAAGCAGCGCGATTGTTTTTCAGAGACGTCTGGAGGTATTTCGGGCTCCCTTCTTATATTATTTCTTATAGGGATAGCCGTTTTTTGGGGTATTTCTGGAGATCATTATGGGGGATGATGGACACTAAGTTGAAGAGAAGTACCGCTTTTCATCCGCAGACAGACGGGCAAATAGAGGTCGTTAACCGCACTTTGGTACATTTATTACAGGGATTCCATTCTGACCATCCTGAGACTTGGGATGAGAGTTTGCCGTATCTTCAGTTTGTGTTCAACTGGGCGATTCATGGTTCTACGTTGAAGTCTCCTTTTGAAGTTTGTTTGGGGTACTTGCCGCAAAGCTCTTTTGATTTGGCATTTATGCTTGGCGACAAGACGGTGTCAGGGAAGGAGGAAGATGAGCAGGTTAAAACACAACATTTCATTGAGAAGATCAACAAGGATCATGAGGTGGTTGAAGCTCAGTTGAAGAAGACTCAAGTGAAGTATAAGGCTCGCCACGACAAGCATAGGGCTGAGTATACTTTTCTTGAGGGCGACCTCGTTTGGTTGTATTTGGGGAAGGAACGGCTTTACGTGGAAGGTAAAAAGCTCAAACCTATCCGTTATGGTCCGATTTTGATACTCAAGAAGATTGGTGACAATGCATTCCAGTTGGATTTGCCACATTTCGTGAAGATGTATTCGGTGATTAATGCCGAGCATTTGAAGATGCTTTAGCCATCTTTTTTAGATGAAGACTAAACAAGCGACACTCGCCTACCGTCAGTTGATGACTTATGGATGGAACGAGAAGATCCATTGCAGAAGGATGGTATTCAAGAGAGGAAAGTTCATGCTACAAGACGGGGTGGTATTAAGTCGTTTAAAGTTGGGAAGAAGGGCCAGCTACCTAGTAAGTCGAAGTAGTGCAGTAGGGAATTGGGCACAACCGCATTCACACATCTTTAGTTCTAGCCTGAGCGGGAGCTCAAGGCCCCTAAAGGGGGGAACCATGATCCAGGAGGTTCTAAGTTTTTTTACTTTTTAAGAAATCACCCATTTGTATTCGAATAAAGTCTTTCACTATTTGAATACATTTCAGCCTGATTAGTTTTATTCGAATAGACTCATGTCTGCTCGAATATATTTCAGCTTGATCAGTTTTATTTGAATAGACTAATGTATGTTCAAATATAAATCATCCTGATCAGTTTTATTCGAATACAAATTATGTGTATTCGAATACACTTTATTTTATTCGAAAAAAAATAATTTTATCCGAACAGAGGCGCGATTCAGCCTTTTTCCTTTTGGCGGTTATTATATTTTTGAGGGGTGTTTTGCCTCAAGATGCAATTTTTTAGTATTTTAAGTTCCCTAGTATATAAAGGGGACTTAGGTTATTTCTTAGGTATGCTAGATCTGAAAGAATTCTGAGAGAAACCTAGGGTTTGAGAGATTTTCTTCTTGTAGTTACTTCGTTAAAGTAATCGAATTCTCTATTTTTCCAAACCGATTGGTGTTCTTTGTATTTCTCTAGTAACACACGCTTCTCAATTGGATTGTGTATTAGAAGTAGCCAAAAGGGTATTCGGTTAAAGGGAAAAAAGATCTTGTGTGCAGGCTCACAAAAAGCTTATACGGTTTGAAATAAGCACCGAGACAGTGGTATTTGAAGTTTCAACAGCTCATATCCAAAAATGGCTATTCAAAGAGCAATATAGATCACTGTCATTTTATCAAGAATACGGGGAACTCGTAAATTATTCTGCTTCTGTATGTAGATGATATGTTAATAGCAAGTGCCAACATGGGAGAGATAGTTAAGTTAAAGGAACTGTTATCCCAGGAGTTTTCTATGAAGGACTTCGGTGCGGTAAAACAAGCTCTTAGTATGCGTGTTACAAGGGACAAAAAGTGGCAAGAATTGAAGTTGTCTCAAGCTGAATACATCGGCAAAGTACTGAAGTGGTTCAATATGGATGGTTCTAAAGTTGTTAGTATACCATTGGAAGGTCACTTCAAATTATCAAAGGATTATTATCCGAAGACGCAGAAGGATTGTGAAGAGATGCAGAAGGTTCCTTATCAACCTTCGGTTGGTAGCCTAATGCACGCTATAATTTGTACAAGACCAGATATTGCCCAAGCAGTGGGAGTTGTTAGTAGGTATATGAGCAATCTAGGCAAGGAGTATTGGAGAGCTATGAAATGGATACTGTGGTATCTAAAGGGGACTCAAGATATGATATTATGTTATGGGGGTTCTCAGATATGCTTATAGGGTTTTGTTGATTCTGATATGGTGGGTGACATAGATAAGCGGAAGAGCACTAGTGGTTTAATTTTTACATTGGGAAGCAGTGCAGTTTTTTTTTTTGAACGAATATGGATTTTATTTATATAACAAAAAGGGATACAAGTGGAGGACATAAAGCCTTGCCACTAGTCTATAGCCAAACAGTGGCCATGCCTAGTTTATCCATGAAATAAGATGCTCGAATTTGACGTGGGAGAGAGGCTGCCGTCCGAAAGAGGGCTGATCGTTGGGAGCTACCAAGTTTGGAGAGGCCATCAGCTATTCCATTTCCTTCCCTGTAAGTGTGTGTCATGCTAATGTTTAGCTCTTGTCCTAGTTGGGTGATCATATTCTAAGTTGCTTTATACTTGGCAAGGCAGCGGTGCGTGCGCTTGCAAAAATTTAGTATGAGTTTGGCATCCACCTTGACAATAAGCGGAGACCAATCTTGTTGTTTGAAGCATAGAAGGCCATGGAGTACAACAGACATTTCTGTGGTCGTATTTGTCCCTTGGCCAAGAGCTAGGCTGAACCAGAGCATAAGATCACCCGGTGATTACGGATTATCCCTCATGCACCACTCATACCAGAAGGAAGAGCGGAGCCATCACTGTTTAGTTTGAAGTATCGAGGAGGTGGGAAAGTCCATCGGATCATAACAGGCCGTTTGGAGCGCACAGAGAGACAAACCAATTATAACACTTGGAGGGATATTAGATCGCTGAAGTTGATATGTTGTGTTATTTATACCTTGAACATGCCTTCTAATAGGTCTTTGTTGATAGTTTGGATAATGGTTGAGGGAGATATTGACTTGTCCTTGAATCTATAAGCGCATCTTGCTTTCCAGACCTCCCGGATTATGAAAGCTGGAAGAACTCCTCGAACAATGCCCATTTGAGATCGTGTATCTGCTATTTGGAACCATAGCCCTTGCCATGTCCACCAACTATCATTCTCTCCTTGCCTAACTCCACAAGCATTTCCAAAGTGAGCCCAAACCGTTGCTGCCATTTCTCCCTGAACGAGTAGATGATTCAGCATTTCTGTTGCGCCTATATTGCAGCAACAACACCTTAAAACGAGAGGAATTCTTTGTTGTATGAGTTCATCCACAGTGATGATTTTCTTTCCTGCTTTCCAGCTAAAGATCTAAATTTTTGTGGGTATAATGTGATGCCAAATCCACTTCATATGATCATGTAATTCTTCTTCTCTGTGCCAGAAATTTCAGGCAGATTTGATGGTGAAGTCCTTTTTCGAAAAGTCCCCAAAGTGGTGTATCGTCATCTTCGCTGAGGAAGAACTTGTGCGGAAGTGTTTGCTTCCAATGAGTCGGTATATCATGCTCTAGTTGTTGCCAGTTCCAGTTGTTGTTGTTAACAACAACGTTCATCACCTTGATTTGTTGCATGCATTCGAGGTTAAGTAACTCTGGAAACCGACCTTCCCCTTCCCAATTATCAAACCAAAAACTCATTTCATCTTTGCCGAGAGACAAAGTTTTGTTTGCTTCTACCGTAGCGAGTAGGACTTTCATCTGTTTCCAGAGAATATAGTCCTTACTTCGCAATCAGGGTTCCCCATTAATGGTGTATTTTCTCATGAAGAAAGAGGCCCATGTGGAGTTGTTGTAAAGAAAATTCTAGCATTTCTTAAGTAAAAAATTGTACTTTATGTCCTCAAGCCGACGAATCCCAAGTCTGCTTTCGTCTTTGGGGAGACAAAGGTCATCCCATGCAACCCAATGTTTTTTGTTTCGGCCGTCGAAACTGCCCCAGAAAAAGTTGGAGAACATCAACTCTATCTTGTTGATGACCCCGAGGGGAACTATAATACACGATAAAAGATGGATGGGCATCGAGTTTAGAACATGATTTAGTAATACGAGCTTCCCGCCTTGTGATAGTAGCTTTCCTTGCCAACCTTTTATACATCGTTGTATTTTTGTTAGCAATTTGTCGAAGTGAGATAACCTTACTCGTCCATAGCTAATAGGAGCTCCCAAATATGACATAGGAAAAGATCTGTGTTGAATTTCGCATGCAGCTTGTATGACTTGAGTCCTTGTTGCCGGTACTTTATGATGTACATATACGCAACTTTTAGTTTTGTTAACTAGTTGGCCGGAGAAGGCTTCATATCGGGCTAGGAAATTCATCAAACCGAAAATAGATCGTTGATTTCCATTTAAGAAAACGAGGAAGTCGTCTGCATATAAGAGATGGGTTAGGGGTGGGCAACCTCAAGATGTTTGAAACAACCCAATTTTTCCTTGGCCAAAAGCAATCAGATAATCCTCGAGAGAGTACTTTTTCTACAATGATGAATGGAAGAGGAGAGAGGGGGTCATCTTGTCGAAGTCCTCTTGATAATTTCAAGTAGCCCTTGAATACTCCCAGGAGTACTACCGAGAACCATAGATTTTCAACACATTGAGCTATGAGTTCAGCAGTTTTGCTGAAGAATCTGAATTTGTGAAGCACTAGTCTCAAGAACTTCCAATCCAGCCAGTCATAAGCCTTGGCCATGTCTATCTTGATCATGACGTTAATCCCACGTACCTTTCTATGCAAAAGCCCTACCATTTCTTGAGCTAGCATGATGGATTCACTAATATCCTTACCTCAAATATGAGCTCCCTGATTGCCAGAGATTAATTTGTGAAGCAACTTTTTGAGTCTGTTAGCAATAATTGAAGAGAAAATTTTATAGACGACGGAGCACAAGCTTATTGGTTTGTAGTCCCCCAAGTTATCTGGGGTATCTTTCTTGGGTATGAGTATAAGGAAGGAGGAGGTATAGAACCTGGATAGTGGAGCACCATTGAAGAATTCCTTGGCTGCGACATGGTGATCTTACTTGATAATGTCCCAACATGAAGTGAAGAACACCGATGTGAAACCGTCGCAGCCTGGGGCGCTATCGCCGGATATGTTGAACACACTGTAGTTCTTCCAAGGTTGGGATGCATGTGAGGCTTGTATCTTCGTCGGTGTTAATAATGGAAGGAATGTTCTCGAGTAATTTTGCGTCCTCAGTTGTGGTTGTGGATTGTAGTACATCTCGAAAATAGTTTACTGCGGTATCATGAATGTTCGCCACATCGGATGTCACTGTTCCATCGGGAAGAGTAAAGTCGGATACAAAAGTTCTCTTTCGATTGACTTGAGTAACCGTATGAAAGAATTTGGTATTGGCATCACCTGCTGCAACCCATTTAACCCTGGACTGTTTTCTCCATAGCACTTCTTTATTGTGCAGCATGGCTGCATGTTCTCTCTGTACATTAGCGAGCTCGACGCCCACCTGATCATCCCACCCTTCTTGCAATATGTGGTCCAGTTGTATTAGTTTATCCTGAAGCACGTGTATGTTTTGAGTGACATTTCCAAAAACATTGGTATTCTATACTTTGAGAGCCTGTCAAACTCGCTTGAGCTTGTAGGCAAAAGATGATAAACAATTTCCGAAAACACCACTAGGCCAATTTTCTGCCACCAAAGTTGGAAAGTTATCATGCGATGCCCACATTTTCAAGAAACGAAAGGGTCTTGGTCCTTGGTAAAGATTACTGCAGAATGAGAGGAGCAGTGGAGAATGGTCTGAACACACCCTTTCTAGATGTGTAATTTTATGTATGGGGAAAAATGTGATGAAGCTGGGGTTGACCAGAGTTCTGCCTAACCTTGCCCATTGTCTTGTGTTGTCCTGGTGGTTATTGCACCATGTGTAGCTGGATCCAGTGAATGAAGCCTCCATGAGGCCGGCTGCTTGAATCTTGTCCTCAAACTCTACCAAAGGTCTATGCGATGAACGTCTGCCCCTAGTCATTCCGATTGATGCCTAACCGTATTGAAGTCACCTATAACACACAATGGAGAGTTCATTGTTAGTGCAATTTCTTTGATGTCTTCCCATAGTGTCCTTCTCTCGATAATATCGTATTAAGCTTAGGCAATAGTGACAAATATACTCCATTGATTATTATAACCCATTTTGCAATGTAACAATTGATTGGAACCAAAAACCAGTTCAACATCATAATCTTGTTTCCACATAACCCAAATCCCCCCCCCCCCCCCATGAGCTGATTCGACATAAATGAGTTACAATTTATTCTTCTACCAAAATTAGGATCTAATGAAGCATCTTGGAAAGGTTCCAACAACATAACAATAGAAATATGATGTTGCTTGATGATTTTATTGAGATGGTTTATTGTTTTGGCGTTGCCAATACCCCTACAATTCCAAACTAGTAGTGGACCTGACACCATTTAAACTATGGAAAGGGATTTGAGGGTACTCTTGCTCCCCGTGACTGCGCTGAGAGGAATACGTTGTGGTTTAGAGCGACGCTGCCTGACTGGAGTCCAATTTGGAGCATCTTCTTTCCCATAGTGTTCAATGTCAGAGTGACATTCTCTCCCAACATCTTTTTAAATTTCCAGTTCCCCGGTAATGTACTGCTGAATGTCATTATTTGCTGCAGCAGCGTTGTCATGAACTAAATTTTTCTCGGTTGTGTTCTCATTGTCCACCATAAGCCCTGCCATCTGCCCCGCTATGGCGTTCCCTGATGGTGCTGGTTTTTACTCGCTAGTTGCAACAATATTATCGTATAATAGTTTTGTATCGGCTATTTGCTCAGTGCCCACCGAAAGCCCTGCCATCTACCCCACTGTGTCTTTCCCTGATGCCATTGTTTTCTGCCCGCTTTTTGCAGCTACAGTCTCTGCAGCTCAGGGTCGTGTAAACTTGTTGTTAGCGCCGAATGATGTTCCCATCATTGAAGCTTTGCCTTGTTTAATCTCCTCTCTCTTGTCTAAAATGATAATTGGTTGAAGTTTAGTACAGCTGGCTTTTGTATGTCCTTGCAACATGTAATGACCACAATATTGTGGAAGTCTTTCATACAACACCACTTGCTCGACGGTGAACGATTTGGAAAGGGCGAGACCTACTTTGGATGGGAGTTCCTTCATAAGGTTGACCACAACACATACACGAACGGTGTTGGGTCTGCTCAGGCTAAGAGTAGTTGAGTCGATGATCAAGTACTTCCCAACAAGTCCAGCCAATTCCTTGAGAATGGCATTGTTCTGAAGGTGTAACATCAAACCAGGAAACTAAATCCACACCGGCGCAAAGGGAGAATCCTTTATAGGGTCGAAGTCGGCGGACCAGCAGCCAACTTGTAGAAGAAGCCTTTAATCTTTCTTGATTCTCTAGAGAGAGATCGAGTGACGTCTTTCTCCGACATCAACATGATCATGATATGTTTCTAATCGAGGCCGGCAACCTTCGGTTCAGCCATAAGACCCCAATTTGATTTGATAGTACTCACGATAACGTTTAATTTAGGTTTCCCTATCGGGAAACTCATGATTAGAGTTGCGTTGAATGCTGAAGCAGCTTTGTTCAGATCTGAAGGTGAGAACGAAATCACTGGTATTCCATCCTTCACTGCTACTCTAGTATCTGGTTTAAACTCCTCGAGAACAGGCCGGACTGCTGTGATAGAGGCAATGCTTGCGAAAGATGGTTTGGTACGTGATGTGGGTGTGATGATGGGGTTGAGTGTGTCTTGAATAGGTTGTAACAAATTTGCAGAAGGGATGATGGAGCTGGTGTTGCCGGGGGCACTGGGGAGGGGAGAGTAAGAGGAAGAAGGGTTAGGAAGGGCTGGAGAACTGGAGAACTGGAAGTGTTGCTAGCAGCCATGGAGAAATAAAATCTGAAGAAGAAAGAAGAGAAATGGGAGATAGAGGCAGAGAAAGCAAGGTTCTTAAAAGGGTAGAACCTAGGAGGGATCAAAATCGGAAGAAACCCTTGCGATGGAGACGGCTAGGGTTAGGGAAGCAAAGGAGGAGAGAGACGACTCTCATGGTCTATGTTTTTGTCGATCTCGACAATAATGAACAATGGAACTTTGCAACAAGAGTTTTTGATCAATACCCACAATTGCAACCCCTTTTTCTTTCCGGTTTTGATTAAAGCGGTGCAGTTACATGGATTTCTAGGCTACAAGAGATTGTAGCTTTTTTATGACGGAGGCAAAATATGTTGCAGCTACAGAAGCGTGCAATGATATGGTTTGGCTCATAGGGTTGATGAAAGAGCTTAGAAGAGAATAATTTTCTCCTAAGTTGTATAGTGATAGTCAAAGCGCTATACACTTAGTGAAGAATTCGGCTTTTCACTCTCGGACCAAGCACATTGATATTCGGTATCACTATATTCGCTCGCTCCACGAGGATGGTGTATTGAAGCTTGTGAAGATTCACACTAATATGAATCCGACCGATATGTTTACGATGGTGATAACTTTTTAGAAATTGACGACATGTACAACTTTTTTGGGTCTTTAGGATTGAAGTTCTGAGTAGTGCGAGCAATTCATTGGGAGATCTGGAGATGGGTTACGAGATTCAATTTTAAGTGGGAGATTGTTGGGCATGAACTCGAATCAGGATTGTCAAAAAAATTTGAAGATTGTCGAAGTCGTTCAAATGAAGAAGGAAGTCGTTCGAACAAGTCGCTCGAACGATCTTCAAAGTCATTCAAACGAACTTTTTTGGCCCAGGAGTCAATCTCATTCGAACGAGATATTAAGTTTCTAGGGCTGGATACCAACTATCGCAAATTCACTTAAACGAGCTTGGAGTCGTTCGAATGATCTTGGCGTAGGTTTGCACTGGATGTCTACTTTAAGATGCTGGGTTCTACCCCGTGATCCGTACTACTTGTATTTAGTCCTCTAGTATATAAAGAGGACTTATGTTATTTTATTAGCCATCTTTTGGTGAGTTTAATCTTAGAGAGGCTAGGGTTTGAAAATACTCCATTAAAGCTTGAGAAGCTTGAGAGATCATTGTAACCTATTTGATATTATAGTGAATTGTTCATGGGGAGTGGTTTTTCATCCGCAAGGGTTTTCAACTTCCCTCCTCTGGGAAACCTTTCTTGTGTTCTTTATTGTTCGTGCTTGGTTAATTCTTTTGTTAGGGCTTATTTCGCGTATCGTTCTTGTCAGAGAGGAGGTAGTAGCTACCTCAATTCTCAACAGATAACACAACCACAAATACGACCACATTTCTGCCAGAAAGAGGAAAACCCAAAGATATGGTGATAAATTAAAATTCCAAAGCGATCGTGCAGCTTTTAAACATTTGTGGCCGCATTTTCTCAAATATATGGAAGGAATTAGTTGGGTATAGAGAGAAGACGTAAAATAACTAAAATCTAAGCCAATTACTATTGATGAGAAAATGTAAATATCCAATTAAAAATCTCAGAATCGCTAAAATTATAGCAAATTTGTGCCCATTGATGAGAGAAAGGTATGCAAATTTTTGAAAGTGATAAGAAAGAGATGTTGTGGGAGAAAAAGGGAGAGGCTATAATCTCTGTGCTTTAAAGAGATTGAGTGTGGGAAGGTTTTCAAAGAGAAAACATGGTGATGAGAAAGAGAGAAGAGTTGGTATAAGATAAATATGAGTTTAAAGAGTAATTTTTCTGACTAAAATGCCATTATGCTTGAAGAGAAATTCCAAAACTGCCATTAACATCATTGAATCTCCTCCACCCATCAACATTGGAGTTACAATCTCAATTATGTAGCACTTCATCTCAGCCTCTCTTTGTCTCTAGATAAAGCCTCCTCTATTGTGGACAAACTTGTCCCTAAGCAAAAATACCATTCTTTAATGTAAAATAGATTTGTTAAATTTATGTTTTATGTATCTTTGTCAATTAAATGTGTTAGTCCTTCAAGTACGGCAAGATGAGAGCTATAACCAATTAATATTTCTCTTTTGTATAACCTAGTTTATTTCTAAGTAGTCAAGTCAAATTTTGAATTAGGTTCTATATTTTTGTTGTTATTGCAATTGTTACAAAAATTTAGGTAAACGACTAGTTGTGTCTATTGATAAATAACGAAATGGGAGAAGTTATTCATTTTTTCCACCGAGATAATAGTCGTTGATCGTGTGACATGTGACACTGCGGTTTATATTTGAGTTGTCCATATGAGTGTTAAGTGTCGTAACTAGACTCACATATTTCGTTCAAGTGTTTTAGGATTTCATTAAGATTGTATTTACAAATAAACTGTATTTTCATTTTTGAACTAAGCTCCTAAAAATTGAGCAATAATGTACACTTTTTCTTAAGCAATAAGCATCTCCAAGAAGACTTGATACAAGGCTCAATGCTTAAATTTTATTAAAGCCATCAGGTACATAAGGTTCATGCGCCTCTCTTTTATTTTGAAAAATAAATAAGGGGCGCAAAATATTTATGCACCTATCTCCCAAAACAAAATCAATCACATCACCTCTCTCTCTTTGTGCTTCTCACTCCCTCCACAACTAGTTGAGATTTATCTCTCTCCCTCTCTCCAACTACAACAATCCTTAAAACCTCAACTTTGCTTCTCCAACAAATTAAATCAATGCAGAGTAGTCAAAATTCTGGTGAAGGTGAAACCAAATCTCGTTACAGGTTTGGAACAAAGTGAATTGTTCCACACGGTGTTGAAACAAAGCAACAAAATCAGACCCAAGAGGGGAAGGATATTGATTGGGGTCATCTTGCAAGCTAAAATTTATAACTACTTTAGATTAATCAATTTTGATTAATTTAGGTCAAAATTAATAGGTCTGAAAATCCTTGAATTAATGGTCTAACCCTAGCCTAATTCAAGTTTATTCAATTATCTAGTGACAACAAGCAAAAGTAAATCAAACACGAGATCAAATAATTTTAACCTTGTGGGAAACCTTTCTAAGGAAAGAACCCCACAGGTCGTTGCCAAATCGCCATACAACAAAAAATTTAATATTGAAACGAAATTGAAAAAATTCAATTACTTACAGACTCGATAAGCATATCCCATGGTTACCTTTCTTATAATCAAGCTTCTTGTAATCAATTCCTCGCTCTCACAATGCCTTGCTTCAACCTCCCGTCAAAGCATCCAAGTTTAAAACTCACAAGCTTTTCAAATCAAGATTAGGTTTTCTAATTCTTCGATTCGTTCAATATGAGTTTTAATTCACATTAAATCACCCATTGATTCTATCTTCTCTCTAAAATCTCAAACCTTACAAAATTTATTTTAGAAGGGGTGAAGAACATAAAAGGATAATATGTCTTTTATAAGAAAGCTGAAAGCCCGTACTCTGTTGGAATAGATAAATAGTCTATTCGAGCAAAATAAAGATTTTATTCAAATAAATAGTGTTCTCCCTAGTCTATTTAAATATAAAAAGAAGTCTATTCGAAATGACATGTTTATTCGAAAAGAACAAATAGTCAATTCGAATAAACCGGGTTCTGCCTAGTCTATTCGAACATAACAAAAGCCTGTTTAAATAGAAATTTATTTTCTTCAAAAAACATAATTTATTTATGAAAATTTGTAAAATTCTAACATGCTTGAGTTTTTTAGGGAAGAGGTACAAAACCCACGTACCTGTTCAGTGTCAGTCTAGCTATAGTCGCTCCAAGTGTACTTTCGGATGATGAATAACCACAAGATAGCATTGACACCTACTCGTACCTGCTCCAGTCACCGTCTGAGCCCTCTCGGATGTGGCTCTCAGAGCAGGTGACGCTATCCCCGTACGTTTGGCTCCTGCCATTATCAGGCAGAAAACACCCAACCTATAAATAAAGTCAAACACATACCAACCTCCAAACCTAATAAACACAGTCCCAATAGAAAAACACACACCACGGTTCAACAATCCACCAAGAAAAAATTCATAACCAAAATCTCCTAATACATGCAATCTTACCAACCCTACTAAATCACACAAACTTGTCTATCAGCAAAAGACCCAATACCTAGTAGACAGCAAACCAACGCTGTGAATTTCGTACTGCATGTCACAACCCAAACTAGCAGATATGACCAATTGAAGTGGAATAATTCTAGCCAACCAACAAGCATATCACAAAACCCAATCCACTCTGTATCATAGCATTAAGAAATATCATCTGTAGCAATTTAGTGCCACAAATATTCATTCTCCACCAAGAATCACATAATATACAATCGTACCACTTGCCATAATTAGAGCAACCTTTCGAGATTATTAAGGGATGAAATACGTCAAAACTCCTATAACATCGGGAGAGAACGAGTGGGATCCACTAGAGATCATCACAATGCTTATCTGTAATAGAATATAAGAGAGACAATGATGCGAAAATTAAAAAACTGACAAACCCTAGAGCAACCGCATGCCCAAGACAGTCCTCATAAATTGGATCACGAAAACCCAGTAAAGGAGGAAATTGACGACATCATACTCTCTAACAGCGCGAACAATGAGCAATGGGATTCAATACTAATGCAAAGATTCAAAGAAGTGAGAATAAAATCACAATGAGAAGGAGTGAGTCAGTTAAGAGGAGAGAGTGTTGTGGTGTGTGTGAAGAGTAAGAGAAAAACTTATTGTATTGTGTTTGTTTGTTAAAGAAACGAAAAAATAGACCGTATTCGAACAGAAAGCTCGGGTCGTGTTCGAATAAAAAACATATGAGTATTGCTATTCGAATATAGAGCGAGTCTATTTGAATACACATAAGGTGTATTCGAACAAAAGCAGTTCTGACTATACAAAACCAATAGAAAAAAACTAAGTTTAACTTTATTTTTGTTCAAGAGAAATAAAAACACAGGAATGAAATAAAGAACAAAATATTAGCAACTCCTGGTATACACCGCATTATAGATAAATTATAGTGTACAAGAATGTCAGATAGGAAATTCTCTTTGATTATAGGGTCAGTATAAGACCGACTCAGTATGTGTGCGCAAGCACACAGTCAAACTAAAACAGAAATATGCAGCAGTCAAATAAAGAGCAATCATAAGCAAATAACTATGTTGAAAGTTTTTTCAACTTAGTATCTCATGGTGTGGTTACTCAAAATCACGAGAGTAGGACTAACAAACACTCTGTATGAAATATGAATATGAACATATAAGCAAAGAAAAATTCATATGTTATCAGATAGCGGTGCATTGTGGAATAGAAGATCTCATGGACTCCCAATTTCATTAATGGACGTCAAGTTAAACTATACTAATATGACTCCATATCTCTCCATTACACTAAACTGTGACTATTGCTTAAATCAAGAGCAAACAGGTCTCAAACATGCTATAATGTAGGCAAGGAGAAGCCACATTTACGGAGTAGGGTTTTGTTAGCCATTTGAGGACTTATCAGTTATACTTCTATCCCTATCTTTTTATCATATTAAATTACCTCCGTCATTCTTTCTATTTATTGAGGACATATCGAATAAAAATATTTATTTATTATTTTTTAAAATATTCTAGCAAGACTCTGAGTGAATGTACTAGCAGAAGAAATTGGGAGGCATATACTCTATCTTATATTCATCTTCACCCAAAAAATATATGATTGCACTCTGCATTATTTTATTTTTCACTAACAAGGTCAGGACAAACAGGTAAAATATAAAAGGATTTGAGGCAGAGAAAAAAGAATGGCTATTTAAAGGACGCAACGGATAAGACTTTGGGTATGGATAATGAAGGCCAAAAAAATGGGTTAAAATGACATACTTATATCATGCCTTCGATTTTACACAGTAATTTTCACCTTAATCAAATATAGGGAAATGTGTTACTAGTATAACTTGAATTAGATGTCACCATTGACAATTGAGTAAAGAAAATGGAAATGAGATCATAAACGACGAGGAGATTTGCTACAAAGGTAATCTGTCATAATTCTCAGAAGCTTATAAAAAGTCAGATACTCAATAGCATTAGGTTCGAAGTTCTTATATAGTTATCATCAAGTGTGATTTTCAATAATTGCCCCATCTAAACATGGAGACTAGTGACAAGTCGTAAAAAAAAAAATGCTATAAGTAAACCATACTGAATTCCTAACACTGAAGCCAACAAATCACAATTAAACATATATCAAGGTGTTTCTAATGCAAAATTATGCAAAGAGGAAAGTAAGAAAATATCTAATCATGGAGAGTAAACACGATTGACAGACTCAAAAGTTCAAACTCTCAGTAGACTTACGGCCTTTATCAAAAAATCAGCTAACAGTCTATATGGACGATACTCAACAATGACGTTTTTTTATCAATGAGTCTGAATATACATGGAAAGTGAAATGTCTATGTGCTTGGTTTAGAATATTGTTTAGGGTTCTTTAAAATGTTTTATCCCACTACCGTAAATCTCAAAAGATGACATCGCCCCCTAGTCCTATTTCATAATCATGCAAATTTGTTTCATCTAATGAGTGAGTGCAATAACTCCTACAACTATATACTCCACCTCCCTGTGGATTGAGATATGCAATTTTATTTCTTGCTTTGACAGGGCAAAAATTATTCCCAATTCTAGTAACAGCCTCCGAAGTATCTCTCATCATCCGTATGAATAACCACCCATACCGGATGTTATGTCATGTGGTATCCACAAACCAAATAAGAAGTACATACATAAATAATATATAATATGTTTACAGCCTGTAAATGGTACTCTTTAGGACTAGTCTTGATAATGAGCACAAATGTAGACATTAAACAGAATATGAGCGACCTAGCAGTATAATAAAGTAAACTACCTATCATACTTTTATACATTTTATCATTAACATCCTAACCTATCGTGTCCCTACTGAGCTTTATTATGGTACTCGTGAGTGTCTGAGCATGCTTTGCAGAGGAAATACCAAATTTCTTCACAAGATCCCTTGCATACGTAGATTAAGAGATAAGCATCTATGTCTTCAATTGATGTATTTGAATACCTAAGAAGTAGGTTAGTTCCCCAACCATACTTATCTCAAATTCACTTTTCATTAAATCTATAAAAGAAGTGGTTAGTGAATTTAAAGTAGAATCAAACACAATACCATCTACATATACCTGAGCAATGAGCACCGTACCTTTCTTACGTTCCATAAACAGTGTTTTATCAACTCTACCTTGAACAAATCCCTTTCCTAAGAGAAAATTTAAAAGCCGCTCATACCATGCTCGAGGAGCTTGTTTCAAACCATTAAAAACCTTTTTTAAGAAGAAAACGTGATCGGGATGATAAAGATCATTAAAGCCTTTTGGTTAAAAATACTATTTATATCCATTTGATATTGTTTGGAGGTTTGATTACAAGCAAGGGCTTAATGTATGCGAATAGACTCTCAAGCCTTATAGTAGGAGCAAAAATTTTAGCAACATCAACCCCATTGACTAAATTATACTCTTGGGCAACCAACCTAGCTTTATTTCGAATAAAATTCCCAAGTTTGTCAAACTTGTTCTTGTAGCTCTATTTAGTCCGAAATTCATTCGTGTTAGAACGATGTAGAACCAATTCCTACACATCTTGACGTCGAAATTGGCAAAGCTCATCCTACATTGTATAAAGCCAATACTCATCTGAGAGAGCTTCCTTCACAGTTGTGGGTTCAATCATAGAAATATAGTAAATACAATTCACCATCTTATAAGTTTCTCTTCTAATTCGAACATCAGAACTGACATCCCCCAAGATATCAACCTGTGAGTGATCCTTGCGAACTTAATGGCATCCTGATTGTGGTACACAAGGAACTGGAGAACGAGAGGGTAGTGGAGTAAACAACGGAGATGTAACATTGGATGTAAGAGTCGTGTCATGAATCTCACTAAACGAAATCTCTAGATTTTCTGTTGTAACATTATCTTCTCTAACATCTGTAGAGCCAATAGTATAAGTATCATCCACAACCACATTACATGACTCCATCATCACTTTTGTCATATAATAATAGACCTGGAAAGCTCTACTATTTGTTGAATAGCCCAATAAAATACCTTCATAACTTCGAGAGTCAAATATCCCAAAACTTTTTTGATTTGGAAAGATAATATATTTACTCCTAAAAACCCGAAAGTAATGTACATTTAGATTCATTCCAAACCAAAGTTCATAGGGAGTGTTTATCGTGAGTGGACGAAGATACACCCTATTGAGAATATAGCACGCGGCATAAATGGCCTCCCCCTAGAAGTGTGCAAGAAGATCCTTGCTGTGAAATTAAACCCTACCCATTTCTTAAAGAACTTTATTCTTTCGTTCTGCAACCCCATTCTGTTGTGGCGTGAATTGAGCAGAGAATTCATGTTTTATCCTATTGGAAGTGCAGTACTCAATCACTCAAGTATCCTTAAACTAACCTCCATGATCACTTCATATTTTGTTGATAGAACAATCTTTCTCATTTTTGAATTCGGTGCGATATAATACGAAATTCCTCAAATGTATTAAACTTCTATCTCATAAAGGCTATCTAAGTATAACGAGATAAATCATCCATCATTACCAAAATATATCATTTACCACCCAAAGATGCAGTTCTCATTGGACCCATGAAATCCATGTGTATTAGCTCAAGAACCCGTGTAGTAGCAATATTGTTGGCCTTCTTGCGAGAACTCTTGATTTGCTTGCCAATTTGACACAGACCACACACAATATTAGTTAATCTTCCCAACTTTGGAACTCCCCTGATAAGCTCTTTGCTCATAATCTTGGACAAATCATTGATATTAATATGTTCCAACCTTTGATACCACAAATCCGCAGTACTCGGTTTAGCTTTGTTACACAGTAGAGCTTCTTGTTGAATACCATAGCAGTTGTCAGCAGTTCTAGTAGCATCATCACATGTTGTCCTTGGGAATTTAATACATCTTAACCTTCTTTATAAAATGTAATAGTGTGATTTGTATCACATAACTGACTGACACTGAGAAGATTTGCTTTCTGCCCCTTAACCAAAAGAACATTATCTATCGTTGGAGTACAAAGTCCTTCAACTTTTCCCTTTCCCATTATAGGAGATATGCTCTAATTGCCAAAAGTAATATTGCCACTATAGGGACCTATCCCTCAACCAAACCAAATTCGAACTACCTTCAACACGAATGAGCTCCTATCAGACTCACGTATTTTACACGTGACATAAGCAGTCAGCATTAACACCTACATCACGAACTGATGAAGAACGTGAGTCAAACACAACAGAAAAGCATGAACAAGTCAAAGACACCTGTCTCTCACGAGCTCAGCGGTTACTCAGTCAACCGCCACTTCCCTCATTGCTCGGAGAACGTGCTTCAGCATGTTAATGAACTGCGGACAAGGCCTATATATGGAAAAAGTTCTAGAAGAGACAAGGACTAGAAAAATACATGAGAAATCACTAAAAAAACCAGATTTTCTATATTCTCAAACACTAAATTTCTTATTTACAAAATCAAGTATTTCTAGTTCGAGAGATCACTTATAATAGGATATCAGCCTCAAGCAATAAAAGTTACTATTACTAAAACCCTTAGCTCGAGGTCGTGGTTTTGTTACCTATTCAATGGTTTTCCACGCTAAATCACCAATGTCATTTCTTTCTTTACATTAGTTTTTTTCATAGGAACATTGGTGTAATAGTTAATTCCTAGCCATCTTGAGCTTGCGGAATTAGGCCATTACATTTGGTGCCGTCTGTGGGAAAGAAGACATTTCCATGATATTCTAAGGTATGCATCAACTCTACTATCAATCTCCAATCATGGTCACTTTCAGATAACCAACAACCAAAATCCAGCTCGACCTTTCAGCTGAACCAGAACAACTTACTGAACTACGGGCGAATCTTCACGTCAAAATAGAGCAACTTACAGAACCTTTGTTAATGTATTCAGGGAAATTGTTAAAAATCGTAACGTGGCACATGTCGGGAAACTAGCAGAAAATTTGGAGGGTCCATTCCTAATCACTGGTCTAACTGGTCTGGGATCATATTATCTCATCACTAAGCAAGGAGTTCGAATCCCAAATCCATGGAACGCTAGGCGACTAAAATGGTACTATCGTTAAGTTCCTCACTTTTCCACTTCAAAATTCTCATTCTTTCCATTCCAAAAGTGAGATTTCATCTTCATCCAATGTACATTTTATTCAATTCAATAAAAACTTCCAAGTAATTTTCTACATTACTCTCTACTTTCGAAGACAATACATAGATTAAAGCAAAGGTAATACTAGCTTTCAATCGACCTCTATTCCGGTTATAGCAAAGGTAAATCTAGCTTTCAAACCGTATTTTATACATACTCTATAATTTAAACGAAGGTAATACTAGTTTTTAATCAAAGAACTTTGCCAAACATAAGATAAAGTAAAGGACAAACTAGCTTTCATCTCTCAATATGGCTACGACAATTATACCGATTAAAATAAAGGTAAAACTAACATTTAATCGAACTCTATCCATACTCTACAATTAAAACGAAGGTAATATTAGTTTTCAATTAAAGAACTCTGCCAGACATAAGATAAAGCAAATGTCAAACTCGCTTTCATATTTTAATATGGCTGCGACAATTATACAACTTAAAGCAAATGTCAAACTAGCTTTCAATTGAACTTTATACATACTCTACGATTAAACGAAGGTAATACTAGTTTTCAATCAAAGAACTATACCAGACATTAGATAAAAGAAAGGTAAAACTAGCTTTCATCTCTCAATATGTTTGCAACAGATACTTTAATAGGTTACAAGCTACTTCAAAGGATTCTTTCCTGCTGATGGGAGGCTAGCTATGCTTTCCCCTACAACAGGAGGACGATCAACCATAAAGTCTCGAGCTCGAGTAGCCACAGTAATCTTGCCTTGCTCTACCAATTTCATAGATCGAGAGCCTAACTCTGTCACCTTGGAGTTCATGCAGTTTGCTCAATCTGCAGCAACTCTGCAAATACACCCCCTCTTCGACAAATAGTCGTACAAGGTATCCCTCCCTAACTCAAGCCTTCTCACATCCTCAATAAAATAGGCATTAACTTCCATTAGCATATCTGAGCGCGATACTTTGTGCATAACTGCCTTGGAAAAACTTTCTGAAGGCGCGCATACAACTTCTTGTATTGTACTTCATGCCATTCCATGCGACTATCTGTGCGGAATATAATATTTATATGCTCCCTCACCTTCTCTGCTTTATTTTATTCAGCCTGGTTCATCATCCTCAATTCTGCCACCAGAGCACGAAGTTCCTCAAGCACTGCTCATTTCCCTTTTGTACATGAGCTTGAGTACGGGCTACATCTCCTTCCAACTCTCTAATTCAAGCTGATAGGCTAACCACATCCCTTTAAACAATAGAGACCCTGGCATCACCTTAATTTTTCCTCGAGCACTCTCTAGCCTCGGCATTTTTAACGCATAAATTTGCCAAGACCAAATTGGCCTTCAATTGTGCCACCCTCTCATTCAACTCATCACATTTTTGTATACTAACCGAAACTCTATATCTTTAGCAGGTAAGGCTGCAGTCAACTGCTCAACCATAATTTCAGAGTAAGATAGATCATCTCGAGCTCTTTTCAGCTCATTATCTTTCTCAATCATTTTATTCTTCAATCACTAAAGTTTTCTCCTAGTACTTACTAAATCAACTCGAGTCTTTTCTTGTTCATTTTGCTGATCATTTGGTCCTTCAGAATGGCCACAAAATGGCATAACTCTTTCTCTGATGTTTTTAACGCCTGGATACGGTATCGAGCCATGCTCGCCTCCTTACTCTTTACCATCAGCGTATCATTCTGACTTTTAAGCTTTGCCGTCTATTTCTTCGTCTCCGCGAGCTCTTTTTACCCCTTACTAATTTTGGTATCCTTCTCCTCGATCTTCTGAGTGAGGTCATCAATAGTTTGTGTTGCCTCAACAAACTTGAAATGTACCTTTACGAGCTGATCCTCCCTATCTTTATTTTCCCACCTCATTCTATCAAATTCCACCGCAAACTCTTGGTTATATTTGCGCGTCTCTTCTTCGCTCAAACGAGCTAACTCCAGTTTGACCTACACATCACAAAAACAATACATTAAGTTCGATTCAAGAACACTCACTCAATACATACAGGAAACTTATTTCTAACAAATTTTTATTATTTGACATATACTGTGTGAAACTGCTTCTAAACTTAAAGTCAAAGTATGATCCCAGTATGATAAACAATAACATATACTTCAAATTTCAAGGTACACATTATCTAAGTTCTAACTTTTTCAACAATTTGATACTATCAAAACATAATTGAGTACCATTACCCCTAAACTATTAGCATGTTTTTGATCTGTCTCTATGCTCTAATTTTTACTTTGCAGCTCTAGAGTAATACAGCATACAAGTCAAATATTTCTTGCTCTTCTCTAACCTGTACCTCCGCTTGCGAAGTCAATGGGGACGCTGAGGTGTCTTTCTCCTTAGCGAGCTCATTCTCTAATTTTTTTTTTCTGAGACGCTTATCCTTAAGTTTCTACAAACAAGGTTTACAAACATCACTTTGCCTACATAAATTTATCTTACAATGATCCATACAGTTACAATTCTTAAACCCCTCATAATCACACAACCCAAGAGTCAACAATTTTACTCTACCTTCTCATTCTCATTCTCTGCTTTCACAATATTATCCCCCTAATTCTCTCGCTCAGTTTAGGGAGAGACGCCATCCAACCGTCTTCTAACTCCAGCCCCATCATTGTCATCCTCCACCTCTTCAACATAAGTATCCCTCATAATGACATTCACTTCAGCTTTGAAGTACCCATTTTGGGGAGGTGGCGCCCAACTCTATCACATTGGACTACCACATCTTCCAGATTCTTTCCCGCTTCTTTTATTAGCTCGCTAATCTCCATCTTTTGCGTAGCCTTCACTGATGCAAGTTACATCCCCTTCTAAGCCAAATCAGATTTTAATCGAGCTACCTACTTCTCGAGCTCTACCTTCTCACTCTCGAGCTCAACTTTCTCCACCTCCATCCCGAGGAAGATCCCCTTCGTCAAATGAGTAGCCTACAAAAAACAAATCAAACACATTTTTAGGCTCGATCTACTATACATAATTAAAAAAATATTCAAATCATCAAACCTACCACTTTGCTCATCTCCTCCACACCCTTGCGAGCTGTAAGCGTTACCCTATCTTCCATAACTTTCAACTCGTCTTCACCAGGTCGATTCTCGACAACCTTCGGCCCAATTAGTTCAGAGAAGGGTCTACACTTCTCTTTTTTGTCTCTCCCTCAACCTCACCACTTTCCGGGGTTCCAGAGGTCGAGCCACGCTTCAACATCTTCTTCGTCAAAAATACTAGAGCTAGGTTGCTCGATGTGGTAGACTCTGACACATCTACAAATCTACTCTAGAGGCCTTTGGCAAAGCCACTCGTCTCTCTCCATCATCTTCTATCTTTTTATTGTTGCCAATACTCATCATAAGTTTCGTCGCTTGAACCTTTTGAACTTTCTCAGACCTGCAGTTAGATCGTTTATTTCTATTAATATCGAGGTCATTCAGTACTACCTCGAGCTAACCCGTTCCTGAGCAACCGTATCTAACAGAGACATCTTCTTCTTCACCTTCGACTGAGGACCTGTCAAACAATAATACATTATCAACAACAGAACAACATTCAATTTCAGCAATTCAATATTATACATTATTTCACTTACTTTTCTTCACAGTTCTATACAGAAGATCCATGGGTTCTTCATCTTCTCTCTGAAGGCAATCATCTTTCACCCAAATCATATTATCATTCTACATTTGACCTACTGAATTCTGATAAAAAAAAGAGATCGAGTCGAGCTCGAAAAAAAATATGCCCCTCCACTTGCAGAATAATTCTTATCTCAATAAAACTGTAACATATTTTCAGGAGAAATTCTCCTCTCCATCTCATTCTCCTTCTACCAACTTATTCAAACTTTTATAGAAATTTATTATCTCCCACATGTTCCTATTCAATTGGACAGGACATGCCCCTATGATATTCATTATCTCTTTCGTAAGATTGCTCAGGGGTAGACTCGACCCATACTCCAACTGAGATAGGTAACACAAAAACTTTCATCCAGGTCACCCTGGACATTCCCATTATAATACTCCAAGGATATCGATTCATCTATTTCCCAGTCCGATTTCTCCTTCTCTAAATTAGCCAACATAAAGAAATGTTCTACCCCAAATTCTACTATACAACTTCTAAACTACCTACCGGCATGTTCTGCAAAGTTTCCCTATCTTCCCCCTATAAGATCTTTGGATTTACAAAACTCTCTAAACACATCAGAGTTTAGAGGATATGATACCAATTGTCCAGGGAAATCTAGAAATTGAACCACTCCTACTTTATTTCCCTATCAGAAACTATACTATCTCACTCAGACAAACGACCAGAGGTTGACGCCTCCATCACAGGTAAAGTCTCCTGCTCACTTAAAAATCTAAGATGAGGCTTGATTCTATACAAATACTCCTCACGCTCGACCTGCATACAGGTCTAGGTATCCTATCATTATCCTTTACACATACATCATACATATATCATTCGCATGTCTTTTTATACACATATATCAAACAGATTTTTATACATATATCATTACAAGTGGAGGATATTACATTGTGTTTGGGCAATAATGTAGTAATAATCGTTATAACAAATTTTGTGACTTTAGGAGTTTTAGCATTAAAAAGATGTTTCTCATATCTTGGACCCCTTTTGTCAGCATCCATTTTTCCCATATATTATCAATATTTTTTGTTCCACGACAAAAAAAATTCAAGTTTCTGCCGAAAGAAAACTAAATCAAGTTTGGCCTTATGTAGTTCGTCCAAAGTTGATTTTATTTTCTACTTAACATCGTGAACATCTTTTTCTAAAATCATAATCTTATCATGGAGACCTTGTTTCCCATCTACAAGCATTTCTATCTCATGACTTGTATTCTCAATTTTTTCTTGAAGTTCAAGCATGAGTGTATTAACTTGATCTTTCAAGATTTTGTTAAGTTTACCAAGTTTAACACACTTTACAAATGTCTGAGCATACAATTTTTCAGGATTCAGGTCCTCAAACTTATTATTTTTGTGATCACTTTAACTTTGAATAGGATTCTCAAGTTTGAAATCGCCTGAATTACCATTACTGCAATGTAGAAAAGTAGGATATGCGCAATATTGTCCATTTTCGACTACTTGGGGATGATCATCTTTATTATTATGTTTATCATTACTGTCGTACAAGCAATAGTAATATCCATAACTATGTGCATAATGACCAAACTTGTGATACTTGTAACATTCAACTTGACTTAGGTCAATGTCATTATTGGTCTGCCTATTATAAGATTTGACATGATCATGAGATCGTGGCTTATAGTTCACTGATTGCCCTTGTTTTGAAATTGGTATTATTTTAAGATATTTTAAAATTTTAGACTAATAAGAACAATTGCTGAATTTATATTTGAACCCTTATCATCATCTCAGATATATGGGTGATCAACCTATTTGGTACCTTTAGAAAAAGAAGATAATAAAAGTTATACTCTTCTTCTCAAGGTTTTCTATTTTCTTATCGAGTTTAAATGTTTGTAACTTTCCAGCTAATATATCTGGTTTCATTTTCTTAATATCCTGAGCCTCCTCAATAACATCACGTCGTAGGAAGAGATCCTAGAAATTTGTAAACAATTTGGACATCGGAATAAGCTGCTCCTAATATAGCACTAGTGTTTATAATATCACTTAGTCTCACATAGAATTCATCAAAAAGTTTATTTTCACTCATTTGAATATTCTCAAATTGCGAAGTAAGTATTTGTAGCCTACTTTCTTTAACTGTATTATCGCCTTCAAGAGTTCAAACTAGAATGTCCCAAGCTTTTTTCAAACTGGTATAAACAAAGATATGATAAAACTCACTTTGACTCAAAACCATAAAGATAGCATTACAACCTTTAGAGTTATAATCGGCAGCATCCTTTTCCTCTTTTGACTATTGGTTTCAAGGCTTAGGGACCTCTATAGCCACTACCTAGTAAACCTTGCATCATGGTAGGGTATTTCCATCTATCCTCAATGGCTATCCATACATCTTCCCCGATTGATTGTAAGAATTCAACCATTTGAACTTTCCAGTAAGGATATTATTTGCCATCAAAGAGTGGATGACTATTTACATGGCATCAAAACTTCTTAGAATCTATTATTCTTAAGCAATCGAGTTAGGATCCATGCTCATGTTGTTAGCCTTTGATGCGTGACTACTCTGGTACCAATTAAAATTTCTAACTACTTAAGATTAATCAATTTCGATTAATTTAGGTCAAAATTAATAGGTCCAATAATCCATAAATTAAATGTCTAACCCTAGCCTAATTCAAGTTAATTTAATTATCTAATGACAACAAGCAAAAGTAAATCAAGCACAAGAAGAAGTAATTTTAACCATGTGGGAAACCTCCCTCGGGATAAAAAGCCATAGGTCACCGCCGAATCGCCATATAACTAAAAATCTAATTTTGAAATAAAATTACAAAAATTTAATTACTTATAGACTCGATAAGCGCATTTTGTGGTTACCTTTCTTCTAATCAAGCTTCTTACAATAGATTCCTCGTTCTCACAACGCCTTGCTTCAATCTTCCATCAAAGCATCAAAGTTGGAAACTCACAAAATTTTCAAATCAAGATTAGGTTTTCTAAATCTTTGATTGATTTAATTTAAGTTTTATTTTGCATTGAATCGCTTGTTAAATTTTTTTCTTCTCTTTAAAATCTCAAGCTCTAAAAAGCTAGGTTTAGAAGAGGTGAAGAACATAAAATGAAAGGATGTCTTTTATAAGAAAACTGAAGCCCCATACTTTGATCGAATAGAGAAATAGTCTATTCGAACATGCAGGGTTTTATTCGAACGGAGCAAAGATTTTATTTGAATAAACAGTGTCCTCCCTAGTCTATTTAAACAGAGAAAAAAGACTATTCGAATAGAGCAACGAGTCTACTCTAATAAATAGGGTTATATCTGGTCTATTCGAACACAACAAAAGGCATGCTCAAACAGAAACAAATTTTCTTCAAAAAAACTTAATTTCTTTTTGAACTTTTGTAAAATACTAACGGGCTTAAGTTTTTTTAGGGAAGATGTAGTAAACCTACGTACCTATTCAGTGTTAGTAAAGCTATAGTTGCTCCACGTGCACTCTCTAATGATGAACAGCCACGAGATAGTGTTGACACTTATTCTAAACATGAAATGAAACCAATACCAAATATGGATATTTTATAAACTTTACCTCCTTCAAAATCCTCCAATGGGGAGAGAAAAGCTCGTGAGACGGTGGAGTTCGAGCATAAACATTAAGGGATTTGAAAGGTAGGAATTTGATGAGGAATCAAGAAAAGAGTCACCCCATAGTGAGAAATTGAGATTGATGGCTTTAAGCATACCTTGAAGAGGGATTTATAGAAGAGATATTAAAAGGTGTTTGAGGTTAGATTGGTGATGTTATTGTTATTTGGAGAGAGGTGAGATTGGTGAATTTGAATAGAGATATCCATCTCTCTAACTCTAGAGAGTGAAATATTTGAGGGAGAAGAGATGAAGAAGAAGAAGAAGAAGAAGATGGGAGTCATAATAAATAAGTTCTTTAGAGGAAGAGACACGTAAGGGTTATGCGCGTGAGATTGCTATGTTTGGGGCGCATAACAGTTATGCGCCCTGTAAGAACCTGATTTTGTATATCAAACTTAGTCTCTCACACCAAAGATAATCAAAATGTTAGTAAGAAATAGGTAATTGCTAACACAAGGTTTAGCGTGGAAAACCTTTGAATAGGATAAAACCTACGATCTATCTTAAGAATTTAGAAAGAAATATGTTATTGATGATTACTAGCTATTACAAAGAATGGTCTGAGTAGTTTTATGCAGAATTTTCTGCCTAGAATTTCATGTCCTTTATCTGAAGTTTTCTAGTCCAATTTATTAGTCTTATAATATGACCGTTTTTTGACCATTATTCATTTTAATGATGAACGTTACAATCATAGTTTTGACGAGTCTTCATAATGGTTGTATAACGGCTTGAGTAACTCTTCTTCTTTGTAACTGCCTTATAATGTGCCATAAATATGCTACGTGATCGTATGTTGACGAGGTCGAGTAAATGTATGATGGTCGAAGCTGACACTTGAGGTCGAGATTTGGAATAGGCCCGTACAACCGCCCTCTCTCAGCCAAAAGCATAAGAAGTATCATGGGCGAGTGGCGTTGGTTGAGAAACATCATTAATGTTGTATTTAATACTCGAGATCATTTCCAATGTTCCTTCATGAATATTTGTGTGACTGTTAGTTTCCTTGAACCAATGGCCTTGGTAAAAATTGTTAAATAGGAATTCTTTCTCACATTGGGAATTTATAATGTCATCTTTAATGGTAATTGCAGTATAAATATGACTGTGGTTGGCTATTGCAGTTGTTATGCACCAAGAACTTCTTTGACTCCATAGCTTTTGTAACTTCTCTTCTCTGTATATCTATTCTGCTGAAAGGATAGTGACCACTAGATGGAAATAACACAAGGCTAGGGTTCTTACTAAAGTACAAGAGTTGCAGTTCTGGAATTTTGGGAACCTTTGGACCTTCTGACTCTAATTCCCATACGCCCTACCTACCATAGTATGACGTATGAAGAGGTAGAGGTAGATGATGAATACTATCAGATGGTACATTTTTACTACATGGTGATGTCGAAGGAACAGTGCAAAAATGAACTGTGTCTTCCAGCAAAGGAGCGGCTAGTGTTCGTATAAGGAAGTCTGGTCGGTATCCTCCTGTTGATTAGATTCTTTAGAATCTTTCTTCTTTCTCTGGCACTCAGAGGTGGTGGGGTTACGGAGGAAGAGACTGTGGTGGCAGTTGTTATGGGGGAAGAAGGGAGACAGAGAGTTTGAGCATGCTTCCAGTCTTCAGCTTCAGGTTCTTTTATAGCCATTGTCTCTTTTCTTCAAGAAGTGTTTCAATCTGTAAATAGATGTAATATAATCTGTAGATCAAACTGTAGGAAAGTTCAAAAAATTTGTAATCTATAAGCAATATTCGTGTTAATAGAAATATCTTTTTTGTGCTAAATGAGTACTGTAGTTGCGAACTAAAAATATTGTGTGATCATGTTTATGTAATTTTTCTGGTTGATAAAGCTAACTGAAAAAATGAGAATTCAAACTGGTGATAGATGTTAAGAGTGTTCAAATAGGATAGGTAATTGTGTCGAACTCAAAGGGGTCTAGTAAATGGAGCCGCAGAGTAACCATCTGTGGAAACATAAAAAATTGAACTGTGTTGAAATGAGTATGTATGTAAAATGGGTAAAAGTCTTTGGAAATGACTTCGAATAAGATATGGTCAAAATGGAATGAGGTTGGTTTGGGAGGACAAACTTAAATAACGGGCTAACATGATCGTAATGTTTGAGTTGTGATTGGTATGTTTGTGATTTGCTGAACTGCATGGGGTAAATTGGAGAATGATTTTGTCAAACTGTTTGTACGATTTGCAATCAGTCAGCCAAGAATAGCATAAGATTGTGTAATGCAAACTATTTATAAAAAATTTGATATATCATCTTGGAATTGTGTAATGGTATTTTAGGAAAGTTGCATACTTCTACGGACTAGTTCACTAGAATGCCAATGAACTATGTTCTTTTGTAGGAGTCAGATCATGCCATAAGTATCCTCTGTTGGTGATAGAGGATGCTTGTTCCATCCTTCACTATCCTAGTAATTTGACGATCCTTTGGAGATGTTGCTTCAAACTGTTTGGAAAATGGTTTGAAGTAGTTGGGTAAAGGATATTTGTTTGTAGGCGCTTGTTTGGAACTGTTATTGTACATATTAGAATATTCTATGTGAGCTTTATCTTTTCGAATGTGTCATCTAGGCGTAACACGTAATGAACAAGATATTCCTAGTATATACTTTTTTGAATGGAAAGTGATAGTTGTCAAAATATTCCCGAAATCGGTTGATATACTTATTTCTAAAAAAATATTCCTATAGCATATATCGTCCTTCAAAATCAGACTGATAAATAATTTTGGTATTGTATAAAATGATCTCTATGTTGGCTATATAAGATCCAGATCCTTTGGTGCTATGCATTGTATTCTTCTGCAGATTAAAAAAAACTTGTTGTTGGTTGATTGCAAGTGATCATGGTAAGAACACGTTCTAAGTGTGTTCATCATGCGGCGGAAGGTAGGCTAAACATCTAGGTAGCTGAACTTCGTGAGCGGTACTTTTGCCTATTACCTTATATTACAGTTTTATTACCAGAATGGTCAATGCAGTTGGTCGGCTTGGATGACGAAGGAAGGCGTCCAGATTATGATCGTTATTTCTGGTGTTATGTGTTCTGTGAGTTGCTGCTTGATCCAACCCTACGAGAAGAAGTTGTTCGAGAGATAGAGCAGGATAAGCAGGCTGAAGAGGACGAGAGGGAAGCAGGAGGGAAGATAATTTTATGTGGTAAAGTAAATCAACCAGGTTGCTTTAAATATAACTATATATGAATGTAAGCTTGAACTATGATAACTTGAAATAAATAAGTAATCTATTTGCAGTATTTTATATTTGTTATTTATTCAATGTAGAATAAATCAAATTAAATATGTGAATTAAAAAGTAGGATTAATGTGTTTGTATTGCTGTTTGATTCTAACAGCTGTGCAGATAATTTCAAATTTTGAATATTTTGCTATTTATAGGAATGACGTATGGTATTGTACGATCTTGACTGAGTATAAAAGCAAGGTGATGGATCGTGTTGATTATCTTGGGAAGGAGAGACAGAATTGCTTAATGGCCGAAAGGAGAGACAGATATGATAACAGAATACGTTATTTCAGATGTAATGATGATGTTGTAAGGCAAAAAGTTATGCCTGTGAAGGCAGTAAGGGTGACTGACACGTGGCAGAAAGAGCTTTCGTTTCAAAAACCAAGGAAGAGTATAAAAACTCATCTCTCTCTCTCTTCCTCATAAATTATCTGCAGTTATAGAGCGATAAAAAAGTGGTGAAAGGTATGGGCAAAGTAGAAGATTGTGAGTCTTCCAGCATATGTTAGTAAAATTTGTTCCTCTATCTTGGTTGTATTAATTTGAACTTTGTGTATGTATTGGTCTGTAAATCGTCTTTGTATACGATTGATTGGGGACTTTAAATTTAGGAATGTAGGGGGTTGCAAAATGATTGTTTGCTTGTATTAGTGAATGTTTGCAAAGGCTCTGTGTATGGTAACAAACGTTTAGTGAGATAAAACTATTTTTGGAAAAGAAAAGGGAAAGTCGAAATTAATTTTCTGCTGTTTTTAAAAGTTTTGAAAATGAATTTTTTGTTTTGCTTTACTGCGTAGGGTGGGGTTTTGATTTGTTGTATGTGTGGAACATTATGTGGCCATAGATATAGAGGAAATAATAAAAAATTATTTGTACCAGTAGGTCCAGTATGGGTTCTTAAAACTTAAAACCCAGTAGTAAATTTGCAGTGTCATCCAGTTTAGAGGAAACATCTTCGTCGGGGTGAGAAGATGATAGTAGATGTATGGAGAAGACTGTAAGTGGTAGGGAAGTTGTTGTAGATTTAGGGACTAAAATGCCTAGTGAAGTAATTAATGTTATAGAGCAGGGTGATACAGGGGTGAAGGATGAAGTATTTTACGTATATCCAAAGGGAGTAGATGTAGGGAAAGAGCATATGAAATTTAAAACGTAGTTAACAGGGAAGTGGGGAGATTATGTAATGGAGGAAGGCTTGTGGTTTATGACCTTTATATTGGGGGAAGGGGAAAAGGTATACTATCAAGTGCATAGTCTTGATCTGTGGAAGATGGAGAAAGGAATTAGGGAAGATGTAGAGATTACGTATTATAATGGGTCGGGTATGGCAGGCCCGAATGATAGGTTTTTGTGCTAACTTAATCAGGTCGTATATGGTCTTAGGATTACTTTAACCAATTTTTAGGAATGGATTATAAATGTGTTACAGTGCTCCCCCGTACAATTAAATGAGAATGTATTTGAGATGATGAGGGTGTGTGAGGTGTTGAATGGGAGGTGAAGAGAGAACGGGACTGCAAAGCAGTTCATTGTAGCTGAAGTACTAAAATTTTACAAAATGAAGTATGTCAATTCTCGTAGTTGTTGTTATCTGTTTAGTGACTCACATAGGCCAAATATTTTATACATCGAATCTGTTGGTAGACCGTGGAATGACCATCTTGTATGGGTAAGGGGTAATTGTATGCAGGTTCGAGATAAACCAACGCTCGACCTGGACTATAAATATTTTAATCCGAGTAAGTAACGCCTGCTAACTTGACCGAATATCAGTGTGGTTGCGAGCTTCTAATCTTTTTTGTGATTTTGTCTTTCAAGTCCTAATCCCAAAGGTGCTCCTGACAAAATGAGCTTATTTAACTACGTTGCCCTTGAATAGGTCAAGTTGAAGCAAGTGCTCAGAGAGTTGAATATCCGTAGGGATAAAAGGGTGGACTTCAGAGTTCCAAAAGTTCAAGGGGCTCACAAAAATTGAGTTATGGATGAGAAAGTTATGAAGAAGAGCCTTCACCCCCTAGGGGATTTGACTGGTATCCCTCCACCGCAGCAAAGGAGTTCGAGCGGGGTACAGAAAATCTGTAAGCCAAAAAAGATGTTACAGAAATCTTCTCATTTTGTTGTGGGTCTACGGGAAACAAGATGATAAGGTGGCTGTCTCAGGTGTGGTAGAGCAGCAGACGGTGAATGAGGTCGCTCCTCTAAAGCCGAGAAGAGGTCTCTGAAAAGGAAACAACATGAGATCAAAGATAGTAACCAACTCAGGCCAAGGTTGCGGACAAGCTGAGGGACATAGATAAAGGTTTTTTGAGATGGTAAGGCATGAGTCGAGGCAACTCAAAGTGGCGTTTTGGGAGAAAGCATCAAATGTATGTATCAATTTTCTATATTGTGGTTGATGTGTGTATTGTTGATCTTGTGTATTGTATTGGTAGCTCTCGATGTTGGTAAAAGGGGATAAAATTTTTATTGAGAAGATAAACCAGAAGTATTTAGAGCTTACTTAGAAGTTCGATGCTTAAACAGCTCGGATAAACAATACACCAATTTTAACAAAATATCGCAGACTTAATCCGTGGTAAAACGTTATTTGCCACGGACTACGGTTGTGGTAGGGTCTGTAGTAAAATGGGTGTGGCAATTTTTTTGCCACGGACTTCCTCCAAGCTAAAATTACTATTTTTCCACGGATTTAATATGTGTCTATTTTTTTGCCACGGATATAATCCATATTATGAAACAAAGTAAACCACCAACTCCATCCGTGGCTATATATTTACCGCAAAGTAAGTCCGTGGCTATTATTTTTCAAAAAAAAAAAACAAATCTTAAAATTGCACCTGCTCGTCATTCTAAACACTCTAACAATACATTTGATGCATATGTAGTTATGTAGTTATGTAGTAAATCTTATATAATATATCAATACTTTATAAAAACGATAGTTAATAACACCTTTCATTCATTAATAAGCAATAAAGCATCAATATACAATGGTTCGCATGACGGTAGAAAAAGAAAAAAAAATATAATAACAAAATAGAATAAAAAAAATGACAATGTCTTCAAAGGTGAAGGGTTTAAAGAACATAGTTCTAGCCGGAATAATGACAAAAGAAGTTTTGGTCCAAGTATAGGAAGCCGCCTACAAAATAAGTAGCATAGAAAATCAATTTTGAAGCTTAAACATATTAAAATTCAGCTCTTAAATGTACAAAAAACAAGAATTTCACAAAATCTATAAAAGTTTGGAAGAAAAATTACTTAGTGAGATGAACATAATATTAATAGAAAGGTATTTATAACATACTTGTTTATAGCCATGGTAAAAGAACCCCATCGAGCATAATTTGTAGGATCAACCATCTTTAAGATTTCACGAGCTGTAAAAATTAATTCAGTTAGTATTAATTTGTATTACCTTCTTTAAGAAAAATAATGCAAAATTGAACTTTAGTACCTCAACAATCAGCATCCTGGCATGAGAACTTTAACCTGAATATATCAATAAAAATCGTCTAAGCTCCTTCCAATTCTTAATATGTACAAAAAGCAGAAAATGCATTCTCCACCACAAAACTTAAAAGTGAACAAAATGTTTAACTCCATTTTTAATAATTAAGAATCTAGTTAGATAACGGTAACATGATGATTATGAAAACTATACTAAGAGAAGCACAACAACACAAGGTAACATTAAATTATCGACACAGAATAGAGAGTTTAAAACATCAAAAATGTATACCTGCATGAAATCTAGAATTTATGACAGTCAATCAAAGGTTTGATAAATTTCCATGAGCTGGAATTACCATTAGCTTCAGACAGTAAGTAATCACAAAGGAAAATTATGTTTCAATAAATGTTTAATTTGCAGATGACATACCTGGTTCTAAGTTTGCTTGCTCAAGGAATAAATAGGTTTATCAACCCAATACATTTCCTTAAATATGACAAAGATACTACTGCAAAAAAAACATGTATATGGCATTTTCTCTCAAGAAAAAAGATAAAAAAAGATAGACTAATTTACATGTAAGTCTAGTATATTTTAACCTGCCTTAAGAAGAGTTCATTTTGGTATGAAATAGCACTTCTTAATTTCATCTTGTTGTACACTTTTTATGCTGATTTATTAAGCATTTTAGCTTGAATTTGGGTACAATGCATTAAAGAAAAATATGGTATGAAAATGTGATATTTAGAGTACTCAATCAAGTATAATTGATATTGCTTACATTTTGATTTATCACTTCAACATTGAAGAAATGACCTCCTCTTCTAGCTTTTGTATAACTACATAAGGTGTCGACTTTAGTTATGACGCTGTTGTCGTCAAAGTGGGCGGTGCAGGTCTCAGAGTAGCTATTGGACTCTCTGAGCACCGATTCAACACTGCTTGTATTACCAAGCTTTTCCCGAATCGGTCGCGCATGGTCGCCGCTCAGGGTGGTATAAATACAGCACTAGGAAATATGTCTGAAGATGACTGGAGGTGGCATATTTATGATCCAATGAAAGGAAGTGATTAGTTAGGTGATCAAGATGATATCCAGTATATGTGTAGAGAGGCGCCAAAAGCAGTAATAGAACTTGAGAATTATGGCTTACTATTTTCACGTATGGAAGATGGAAAAATATATCAACGAGCATTTGGTGGTCAAAGCCTAGACTTTGGAAAAGGTGGACAGGCATACCGATGCGCATGTGCTGCTGAACAAACTGGGCATGCCTTGCTACACACTCTATACGGTCAGGCAATGAAGCACAATACCTAATTTTTTGTAGAATACTTTGCACTGAATCTTATCATGGACAGTGAAGGTACCTGCTTAGGAGTAATTGCGTTAAATATGGAAGATGGGACACTACATTGATTCCATGTAGCTTCTATCATTTTGGCCAATGGGCGTTATGGTAGAACGTACTTTTTTGCAACCTCGGCTTATCCATGTATTGGTGATGGCAACTCCATGGTTTCACGTGCTGGGCTACCTTAACAGGATCTTGAGTTCGTGCAATTTCACCCTACGGGGATATATGGCGTTGGTTGTCTCATTACTGAAGGGTTTCGTGGTGAAGGCGGTATTCTCTGGAATAATAAAGGTGAGCGATTTATGGAACGGTACGCCCCAGTACCAAGGATTTGGAATCAAGAGATGTTGTATCAAGGTCTATGACCATGGAAATGTGAGAAGGTGGCGGTGTAGGGCTACTGAAGGGCCACTGAAGGACCACATATATCTACACTTGAATCACTTGCCCCCAGATGTATTGAAAAAGAGGTTTCCAGGAATCTCCAAAACCGCTGCCATATTTGTGGGTATGGAAGGCACAAAGGAGCCCATCCCTGTATTACCTACTGTTCACTATAACATGGGAGGCATTCCAATAAATTTCCACGGAGAGGCAGTCATTGTAAAAGATGGTAATCAGGATATAGTAGTTCTTGGACTAATGGTTGCTGGGGAGGCAACTTGTACTTCAGTTCATGGTACTAATAGGCTTGGTGCAAATTCCTTGCTTGACATTGTTGATTTTGGTCGAGCTTGTGCAAATAGAGTTACAGAGATTCATAAACCAGGGGAGAAGAAAAAGCCATTGGAAAATGATGTGGGGGAGAAGACCATTGCATGGTTGGATATATTGAGGTACTCAAATGGGTCATTGCCAACTTCAAAGATCCGTTTAAATATGCCACGAATAATGCAAAATAATGCCAAAGTTTTTTGTACTCAAGAAATATTAGAAGAAGGCTGTCAGTTAATTGACAAGGCATGGGAGAGCTTTCATGATGTTAAGCTCTAGGATCGAAGCCTTATATAGGACTCTGATTTGATAGAGACAATAGAACTGGAGAATCGTTTGATAAATGCATGTAAAACAATGCATTCTGCTGAAGCTAAGAAAGAGAGCAGAGGAGCACATGCTCGCAAAGATTTTGCGAGAAGGGATGACGAGAACTGGATGAAGCATACTTTGGGGTATTGGGAAAATGAGAAGGTCCGACTAGATTATAGGCCGGTCCATATGAACACGTTGGACGATGAGATTCAGACATTGCCGCCAAAAGCTCGTGTTTATTAAAGCTTTGATCATTAAGAACGCTTTCGACATCGTTGGGATCACCCAAGCATAAGAAGGTTCCAATAAAGTATTGTCACAGTCAATCTTTTTTAGATGATTGCGTCTTAGATCAGAGTGCCTGATCTGGTACATGCAGCTAACAAATTCTTCTAACCTAATTAATAATCATAATGATTTACAGATGAAAATAAAAGGCATAGTTTCCTTGGTATGGATTCAAGACATAAAAAATGAGTAATAAGATTATATATGAAACTAATCTTACTTCCCTGTCTTACTTGGAATGTTAATGAGTAAGGGAGAACACCAATAAACAATTGAGGAATCTTATCATCTCCAAATATAAAGAAGTTGGTTTTAGCGAAGTTATAGTAATTGAATTATTGAAAAAGAAACAGAAACAAAGTTTGTAGGAATAGAAGATCAAATATGGAAAATAATAATATTCAAAACTTGTCATATTGACTAAAAATGATACAATAAACCAACACAAAATGATCAAATATGAGAATCTTGGTTTGGGTGTCTATTAAATGATAACATTTAAGTGTTATTTTGGGTCTCAAATGGTATGAATGCGTTGAAAAAAATGTTTTGCGTTAAACGTTGTCCCTACAGTTGCTTTAATTAAACTTAAGAAGGTTTTTTTTCATAGAGAAATCGAATCCATTGACAAAAGTATTGATGGATGAAGATATTTCTCCATAAATAAGTTTGTGATAAGAGAGTCTCCCCCCCCCCCCCCCCCCCATCTTTCTTTCAACCTAATTACAATCCTACTCAAACCTAAATTTAGAGCAAATTTTACTCCTACTCAAGCCCAAATTACTTCAATTTGAGTACCCAAACATCTTTTATTATTCAACCGCAAAACCAAAATTGAAGATATTTTCCCTATTAAATTCATCAAATCTAAAAGGAAAAATCGGTGCAAACACTACCATCACCCACAATTTTGATAAAACATACAAACAAATTGACTAAGAATTTAAATCAAATTTAGCTTGAGAAACCTTTGAATCCAAATCAGATCCTCAACTCTTCCAATAGAAATTTTGCCCAAATTGAAGTCCAGAAAGAAAGTGAGCAAATCACATTAAACCTTGATCTCTATTTCAACTTTAATAGCACCAAAAACATCTACTAAATCAGATTAGATTTATGGCTGAGATTTGGTTTTTCAAAAAGGGAATACTTGGGAGGGAACTTAAATATTAGACAAAAAACAGAGACGCCGGACAAAATAATGAAACAAAATTAAGCTTAAATTGCCATGGATTAAACTATAATTTGAGATGGGGTTACTCTATGGTAAAATTAACACAGTAAAAGAGACTGTAGAAAAATTGCTATTTTGGTGTAGTGAAAGGAGCTCGAGGAGGAGCTCAAGAAGGAGAAAGAGAGTAAGGCCGAAGAGGTGAAAGCTGCTGAAGAGCGGTATGTGCTACTATCTGAGTGCGAAGAGACCCTGGCAAAATATTTTGAGGAGGTGAGGATTGGTATAAACTATATGATCCAATCCTACCCACATTTTGGGTTAACTGATGCCGATATCCATCTGGGCCTAGCCGGTAAGTTCCATGATATAGTTTTTTCTTCAGATGTGAAAGATGAACCGATTGAAGATATCGCTGCTCCAGTGAGTGTACCCCCCTCCTCCTCAAACTAAGAAAGTTCCAGTTTCTGATTCTGAAGTGGAGCCACTGTCTAAGGTAGAGACATGCAATAAATAATTAATATTATCCTGCAGTATCCTATTCAAACTATTTCATTTTGTTTTGACTTTGATGAGATTGTTTTCTGTGTACTTTGAAACTGTGAAGTTTAACAGACATATATTTATTGTGCCTTGCTTGAATGTTTGGTTGATAACAGAAAATTTGAAATCTGTGTAGGACGTAAAGCGGTTGAGAAATATTGTTACCACCTTGGAGAGATTGCTGAGTAGAGCAAGGGACTTCGTGACTCATATTCAACAAGTATTAAATAAAATTGAATATAAGATAAGGCAGTTTAAATCTAATTTGGAGAAATTTTTTAAAGAATTATATGATCTCCAGTGTAGATACGCAAAAATAAAAATAGAAAGAGATGAGGTTAGAAAAAAAGATTAGGATAGAGAGGCGCTAGTACAAAAATCTAAAGACTTGATTTGTTTTACTGACCCGAGTGATAAAGCCAAATGTCAAAAGCTTTTGGTAACGCTGACACTGTATTTTAAGTCTGAAGTAGATTGCAACCGGGGTTTAAAAAAGGCTTATGTAGAACTTATAAAGGAAAGGGGTATAGTACCTGACCCAGCACGAGTTATATTTTTAGCGTAAGAGGCATGTAATCGTCATAGCGTCGAAGTGAAAAAATGCTCAACTCGAGATGGTGTGTCTGTCATATGGGGTGACGTAGGTCCCTTATCTAATGTTATTGACTTTATGTAAGATCGAAGAGCAATGAAGATTTTGTTTTTCAAAATAAGGAAAGAGTAGAGAGAGGTGCAAGTTAAGTCAGAGGGTGAGTTAAACGAGGTTCAAAGTGTGTTGAGCTAAAGTACATAGCAAAATACCTCTCTGGCATATCAACTGACCAAAAAAATAACTGCTAGAAAGAATATAGAAGATGAGTTGAAAGAGTTAGGATTAATGATACACGTAAGCATCTGCATATATTGATTGAATATGATGCCGAAGGAGCATTTGTATCCTACGCGAGCAAAGATCGCAGCTCAAGCAGATCATAAACGCCATATAGAGAATGTAATTGTGTTTTATGAAGGGGAGTTGGCAAGGGTAGATAATGAATTAGGGAAGTATGTAATGGATTGTGAGAAAGACCTCGATGTAGAGAATAAAAAGGCTGAAAATATATAGTTTGCGAAGGATGAGGAGGAAAAAGGTGTTAAAAACCAACTCCTAGACCGACACCAAATTTGTCTGAGGACGTCGAGAGTCTGATACCTTAATCATAGAGAAAGCAGCACCAGCAAGAAGTGGTGACCTTTATTGCACCTTTAGATGTACAAGTAGATAGGTCAAGGCAATCAAAAAATAGGAGGCAATCTTCCCGTACTTCGAAGGAGCGAAAGTAAATATCTAATTTTTTTAAGCAAAATGTTTAGATATTATATATGCTGAATCATAAATTACAAGATAGTTACAAACCATGGACAAATTTCCCTTAAACACTTAAAAGATGAGCTGAATTGCACCTTGTTCGAATAGATTTTGAGTCTATTTGAATAAAACTGCTCAGCCGTAAATGTATTCGAGCAGAGAAATATCTATTTGAATAAAATCACTCAATCAAGAGTGTATTCGAGCAGGAAAAGTTCTTTTCGAATAAAATCACTCAGTCAACAGTGTATTTGAGCAGGAAAAGTTCTATTCGAATAAAATCACTCAGTCCAAAGTGTATTCGAACAGGAAAAGATATATTCGATAATTGTCTTCATCAGCTAAATCGGAAGTACTCAGTATGAGGGTCTTCAATTCTTGTCAAAAGCTCCGGTCTACCCTCAACTCATTCCTCATAAGGTAGGTCAGCTCTGGAGCCACTCTTAGCCGTGGTGTAGATTGTATAAAAGCTTGCATATGTATTAGCTATTTGTACACTATTTTGCTAATATATAAATATAATATGTTTGTGATTGTAAATAGAGATGTAGATTTATTGTACACAAGTATTGTGATCGCAATTGTGAATTGTGATGAAAATTATTTTGATGTACGAACAGTTTTGTATGCGATTTGAAACTGTGGATGCAGGTCAAAATGGAAGAGGTCCAAAATCAGTGTGAAGCGCAGTGTATTTTGATTAAAATAATGAACGCCGATCTAAATTGGCATCGTGATGCATTAAAAAAATGCAACGGGGTTAAATGTTAAAATATAAGCAAAAATGATCTAGGGGTAAGGCATGGTAAGTCATTTGTCGGAGCAAATGGAAAGAAAAGAGGCTGAACTAGCCAGTGTGCAAGAAAAAGTGGAAGAACTAAATGGGGTTGCAAAGAAAAAAAGTTGGATATTAAAAAAGCTCAATGTCAAATAAGTAATATCTGAACATAGAGCTTACATAGTCATAAAGTTGGCTATGTAAGGACAAATGAATGAATTTATGACTGTGATGGAAGTACATAATATAACTTCTATTGAGTAAAATTTGGTGATGGAGGCCCGTTGTAAAAATTTGGAAAGTTTGCTAAATGAGGCGAAGGAAAAGATTGTAGAACTCGTCATGCCTGGCAAGGTTAAGCTCGAGGCACATGAAGTGCATGAAAAATAAATGGCAGCGATGTTTACCTTCTTTGTGTCTAAGCTTAAGAGACTAGAAAAAGAAAGAAATACGATTCATGACAACATGATCGCAAATGGTTTGATGTATGACATGCAACTGGTGTGGACTGAATATTTGGATCGTGTTATGTCAAAATTTGGCGATCTCACAAAGAATAGAGTTAATGAAGAAAGACAAATTGTGGCTACAAGGGCACCAGAGCTGATGCTTCTGCAACCTTTGGAAATTGGGAAAAATTCGCGTAATGGTCGCATGGACTAAATTATGTATTGTAGAGGCATTGGTATTGATCGCAAATTGATTAACCTTGTATCACCACTTGAAATATAATGGATAGAGTGTGAAGGTTATGATGCAGAAAAATTTGATTGATAGCAGAATTAGTGGCCGGTATGTATTTGTACCGAACTTGGATGTCCCAATTGTGGTTTGGACGTATGTACCCTATTAGCCGAATTAGGGAACCAATAAGCAACCTGTTAATATAATAGAAGGTTAAATTGCGTGAAGCAGTAATCGACCTATAATATGTTATATGTTGGTCGAATTTGACAAACCGATAACCGACCTGTAATGTAGTAGTAGAATTGGGGTGAGCCCATTGGTTATCTGTGATATAGTTGTTATGTTATGTATATAGTAGAATAGTACTTGTATGAGATAGTAGAAAAGTATTGTAATGTAGTTCGATCAAACATAAGTATTTTATTAACGCCGTACAAAATTGTAAGAGATAGTAGAAAGTACTCTGATGTAGGTCGATCAAACATAAGTATTTTGTTAATGTAAGAATGACGTACAAAAATGATAATGATTGTAAAAGAGTACTACTGTATGAGATAGTAGAAGGTACTCTGATGTAGGTCGGTCAAACATAAGTATTTTCATTAATGTAAGAACGACGTATAAAAATGATAGAGATAGTAGAATGTAAACTGTGATGGGTTGCTATCTGCGATAAAGTTCTAACCTCTTTGTATTCCAAGAATTGGGTACTTGATCTCCATCTGATATAATTTGGTCATAAGAGCCAAGGCCGCTTTTGTCGATAACAATAAAAGGTCCTTCCCAATTTTCTGTGAATTTCCCAGCATTTAGTTCTTTTTTATGTTTGTGAATTTCTCGTAGGACGAGATCATTAATGTCGAATTCCCTATGATGAATGTGTTTGTTGTATTATTTTGCCAAGGCCAGATGGTACCTTCTAAATTTATGACTGCTTTGTCTCTATCAATCCAGTTCATATTACATGCCAACTGGAACTCGTTTTCTTCATCTATAATGGTATGATTACATAGTGGGTGGTGATATTGAGTAGGGATGACTACTTTGATTTTGTAAACTAACAAGAATGGTAATCACCCAAGCGATACACAAGGTGTTGTTCGGTATGCCCATAACACGCGTAGTAATTCTTGTACCCAAATTCCTTTCTTTTCGTTCAAGCACTTTTATATTCCATTGACTATAGTACTATTAGTAATTTTGGCCGGACCATTTCCTTGTGGATAATACAGATTTGAAGGAGAGTGGATGATGTTATGCTGATTGAGGAAGTCGATAACCTTGGAACCAACAAACTGTGGTCCATTATTTATTCTGATGAGGTATGTATAGTAGCATATTCCCCAGATTTGACAAGAGTAAGCCAGCAAAAGTATAGTCGAAGACAGCCACACATGATCGAAGGCCACCATTTGAGAAGTTACTATAAGTCCTCGACTTGCCAAAAGTAGCCATTGAAGCCTGGTCCAAAAAGAACTGTTAGCAATCCGCAAAATTCACCCACTCCCTTGGAATAGGAGATTATTTCTTTCTTTTTGTAAAGCTGCCTGCATGACTATAAATGCTGGAAGAGAATAGATTCTACAGGACCGCAATCTTTTACTATTCTTACCTCTAAAACCCAACATCACTCTAAAACGTGTAATAACTAGCATCTTACTGGATTTTACATAAAAATCCTCCTCAAGGTCATGGTTTTTCTCAGCCTTTACTGAGTTTTCCACATAAAATCTTATTTTTCTAGTTTTATTGCATTATCTTTACGAACAAGTATTGGCAAAGATTCTCCTTTCGGAAAACATGTCACTACAATTGGCGCCGTCTGTGGGAAGTACAACACTATTTTTTACCGTCACTGATCTAAACACCATCTGATGACAAACATGAACCTGAAAAGCCATTTCAGTACCATCAGAGGTTAGGATATACCAGGAACAGTTGATCTCCACGGTGCCGTACTCGAGCTTCAGCAACAAATGGCCACAGAAAAAGCCTAAAGAATGGAAAATCGGCGTGTCCACGCTTAAGCTCTTCAAATAGAGAGAGACGAATGGCGGAAAGCCTTAGATCAACAGAGTCAAACACATCAAAAAGAAATGGAACGACTGAGGAGAATGCAAGATTGACTTACCGCTTGGCAAATGTCCCCTCCACTCGCTCGAAGTGAGCATAGATCAAGAGTAATTCAACGTGATGATCCACCAAGGGAAGACAAGCTCTGTGTTTCTCGAACCAGATCCGAAAATCCAAACAGAGCCTCTCGACATTTTGGTTTAACATTCTCAACATCGACAACTCAAGGAACTCGATGCACTCGACATCAAACTACCCCGCCCGATAGAAGGCCAGTCAAGGATCGGCTGGGACCAGAAGGACAAGGAGATTTTGTTCATTAGGGTGTAGCCTTACCATTTCCCCCGCAACAATTCGATACCTTGGATGACCTCAACAACAGAATCTAGGACATAAATTCTGGTCATCCAGGCCGACGATCAGCGCTTGATAGAATCGAGACAAACCCTATTTCCTCTCATCTCAAATTTATGCCCATTCCGAACAATTTCCATATGCCCAAATTTATTCAGTATGCAGGCCTGACTGGCCCGCTTACACATGTTCAATTTTTCAAAGCCACAGTGGGATTATAATCCAAACTTTACCACATGTTATGTAGGCTATTCAACATGAGCCTGAAGGAAGAACCGCTCTATTGGCTCTATACTATTCAAGAGACCTCCATCACCACGTTCGGCCAGTTGCAATTTCTTTTCAAATCCAATTACGCTCATGCCAGAGAGCGATAGATCACTGTCGACTCCTTATTTTACTTCAAGGAAGGAGCGAAAGAGACCCTGTCAAACTTTTATTAGCGCTTCCTACAAGAAACAAGGAAAATAGGGAACTCAAACCCTAAAATCGTCATTCCTTCATTTACCTCCACCCTGCACATTGGCTCAAAAGTTCGAGAAGAACTTACTCTACACAAGCCGCGTACAGTCACAGAGATGATTAATGTGGTTAATAACTACATCGAACTGGAGCGATCAAAGAAAGATAAGATGAAAAGCTCATTTGTAATCCATTTTCGAGAAACATCTTCGACCTCATCTCAGCGAACAGTCACTACTGAAGCGCCCAAACAACGCGACAAAAACATCGATAACAATAGAAAAAGGGATGGCAAACCAGACAGACCTATCCCAGTTCTAACACCAGTAACAACAACTTTCTCCGCTATTTATCTGACGATAAAGGGAGATGAGTGTTATTGCGCACCACAGACAATTCCTGATCATCCCAACAGACCACTATGTCACTATCATAATGTGCATAGCCATGAGACAGACACTTGCTACTCCTTCATACGAATCTTCCATCGTATCCTATTAGCTGGAAGACTCTACAATTATGTCAGTGACATCAAAAAATTCCCAGAGAATGAAGCAAAAAATAAAGAAGTGGAACAAAATTAGGCCCAAGGGCAAGCTCGCTACCTGTACATGATTGAGATTAAAAAAGGAAAGAAAATAAAGCAAGACGATCAGATTATATCTTGCTGTAAAATGACCTCCTCGAATAAATCAATAAAACTTCTTCCCGGCACAAGTAAATCGAAGCGTCCATACCAAATCACCTTTGAAGACTGTGACACAAGCCATGCCAAATACCCTCATGATGACCCTCTCGTCATTATGCTCAAAGTTGGACAGGACTATTTGCATACACTTCTCATCGATACTGGAAGCGCCACAGATGTATTGTTCAGAAGAGCAATTGAAGTCCTAGGCCTTACAGATTCGGTAAAAGCTTCGACCACAACAATCACGGGAATCAATGGTTCAAAGGAATCAGCCACAGGAGATATTTCTCTACCAGTTCAAATAACTTCTCGACTCACTCCCAGAGCATGAACTTTTTTTAATGATGGATGTAGCCTCTGGTTATAACCAGGTTCCACTAGCCGAAGAAGATAAAAAAAAATCATCGTCACCAACAGAGATCTCTACTGTTACACGGTAATGCCTTTCGATTTAAAAAATGCAGGCGCTACTTACCAAAGACTTGTGACTAAAATGTTCAAAGATCATCTCAGCACAATTATGGAAGTCTATATCGATGATATGATCTGCAAAAGCTTGAAACGAGAAAATCACTCCAGCAACCTCCAAACCATTTTTGATATCCTTTGCAAGTACCAGATGAAACTCAACCAAGAAAAATGTCAATTTGGAGTCGTATCAGGTAAATTCCAGGGACATCTGGTCAGCAAAAAAGGTATAGAAATCAATCCTGCACAAATCAAAGCACTCATGGCAATGCCATCTCCTCGAACAAAAAAAGATGTTTAAAAATTTGTAGGCAAAATTACAACTCTTCACAGATTCATCTCAAAGTCATATGATCGATACAAACTCTTTTACCTTCTTCTTCATGGCAACCCTACTCCTCTTTCGAATAAACAACAAAAGAAAGTTATTTGGACTCCTGACTATGAGATGGCTTTCCAAGATCTTAAACAATATTTGGGGCATCCTCCTATAATAAGTACTCTAATTGATGGCAAATTTCTTACTATGTACTTATCCAAAACTGAAGATTCAATCAGTTCCGTCCATATTCGGGAAGATGGTAGAGTGGAAAAACCAATCTATTTCATCAGCAAAATACATATGCCTGCTCAAAAAAGGTACACGATAAAAAAAACATCTACTCGCTCTGGTCTACAGTTCTCAAAAACTTCGTCCCTACTTTCAAGCTAATCCATCAAAGTCGTCACCAAATACCCCCTCAAACTAATACTCTCCAAAAAGAAAAATCTCGAAGAATCCAGCAATGGTCTTTTTTCCTTGGAGAATATAACATTTCCTTCCAACCCCAAATATCAGTCAAGGGACAAGCAGTGGCCAACTTTTTGGCAGACTTTCCCATCGAGGACCCCGATTGGGAAGAACTCAAAGAAATCTTCACAAATAACTCAATAGCAGAACCAGACGTATGGTCCAAAAGCTCTGGTTGGCGACTTTTTACAGACGGATCAGCAGAACCACAAGGATCGGGGATTGGCATCGTCCTCGCCATGCCTTCCAATCATCGAATCGGAAAAGCTATCAAACTAAACTTTTATGCCACTAACAATGAGACCGAATATGAAAGAATCTTACACGGTCTCAATCTCGCACTTACTCTCAGAGCAGAAAAATTAGTAGTCTCCTTCGACTTTTTGCTTATGGAAAATCATTACAACAAAACTTTCAAAACAATGGGAAAATTAGGTAATTATGCAGCTCTGGTCGAAGAAAAGGTGCAGAGATTCAAACATTCAGCAATTTCTTACTTACTCCGACAGGAAAACTAATTTGTCGATGTTTTAGCTTACATCGCTGCAATGGTTGGAGACAGTGAAAAAAGATCTTTAGAAATCAAAATCATCGAGCATTCTAGCCACGATATACTATCAACACTCCAGATCACCATTGCTGAAGATGATAATCCTGAAGACTGAAGAAGACTATTCTATGCATACCTCAACTCCAACATCCTCCCCAGTAACAAAGACGAAGCTTGATCACTTCTGGCCAAGTGCCCCAAATTCACTGGCCGAGGTCACATCTTATATCGAATCACATGAGGGGGGCCACTTATCGAATGTATTTCTCAGAAACAAGCTCAAATTAAAATCTGAGAACTTCACGAAGGTATCTGTGGAGCACATATTTCTAGAAGATCGTTAGCCCAATGCGCTTTTACACAAGGGTTCTATTGGCCTAAGAAGAGACAGGACTGCGAAGATTTCATTCAAAAATGTTATAAATGCCAAATCCATACCCAAGACATCATAAGCCCAGCCTTAGACTTGCATATCAGCAATGCTCTTTAGCCATTCAAACGATGGGGAATCGACATCATTGGACCTTTCCATCCAGCATCGGGAAATCAAAGGTTCGTCTTGGTTTCCATTAATTACTTCGAAAAATGGGTTAAAGTAATTCCTCTCTACCATACTGATGAAAGCGAAGTTATCAAGTTCCTTTGGGAGCACATCATCACCAAGTTTGGTTGTCCACATATGATACACTCCGGTAATAGCAAGCAATTCATCAACACCAAAGTACTTGTTTTCTTCCATAAATACAAAATCCAGCTCACAGCATCCACACCATATTATCCTCAAGGCAATGGACAAGCCGAAGCCATAAACAAAAGCATCAAATCAGGATTACGTAAGAGTCTCAATGACAAGAAAGGGCGATGGGTAGATGAATTACTTAGTGTTCTTTGGGCCTATCGCACCACACCTCGAGTCTCAATAGGCTGCACTCCATTCATGATGGCTTTAGGTACTGAAGCAGTCATACCTTTAGACCTCGATCTACCCAGTACTCGATGAAAAATTCCAGAAGAAGACAACGAACTAAGTCTCCTTTGCAACCTCAATTGGATTGAGGAAATCAGAGACAAGGTCATTACGAATTTGGGACAAAACCATGATACCTTAAAAAAAGCATACAACAAGAAAGTTCTGGAATGGAAATTAGGTATTGGAGACCTTGTCTTACGACGGATCCAAGATAGTACTCAGCCTTAAAATTCTAGAAAATTATCAGAAAATTGGGAAGGACCATACATTATCAACAACAAAACAGATAGTGAGACCTATTGGTTGATGACTGAGGATGAAATACAAATTGAATATCCATATAACACGGCTCAACTAAAAATGTTTTACAGATGAGACACTGTAAACATTTTGATCGATTGAAATAAACATCTTTTGTTATCAATTTGATCCTTACTATTTGATTTTCTCTCGATCTATACTTGTTAAATATATATCAGACAAATAATATCTTTACTATTTGCTTTGATCTCGATCTATACTTGTCATGTATACATCAGACAAAAAATATCTTTACTATTTGATTTGATCTCAATCTATACTTGTCAAGTATAGATCAGATAAATAATATCTTTACTATTTACTTTTATCTCAATCTATACTTGTCAAGTATACATCAGACAAATAATATATTTACTATTTGATTTGATCTCGATCTATACTAGTCAAGTATACATCAAACAAACAATATCTTCACTATTTGATTTGAACTCAATTTATACTTATCAAGTATACATCAGACAAACAATATCATTACTTTTTGATTTGATCTCGATGTATACTTGTCAAGTATACATCAGACAAACAACATCCTTACTATTTGATTTAATCTTGACCCATACTTAATAAGTATACATTAGATAAACAAAATCCATACTATCTTGATTTGTTTTGGTCACTACTTAACAAGTATACCTAAAGTCTATCATTCGAATTTTGCGTGAACAATATCCAATTACAGGATATTCTGCTTCCCACTCTTTACTTATCGAACAACCTCTAAGAGAACTCTTGTTCTTCTCAATTCTTAATCCAGATACCCATCTAAGGATATACATCTGGTACTCATTCTCATTACTTGCCATTTTATGGCCATCTTTCACATATCACGCAAACAAGCGTTCTTCACTTATCTGCTCGATCTATAGTCACATTCGATCAAAATCACTTTATCAAATCTGCTACTTAGAACTATTTACAAAACAAGTGCACATACTTCTTTCACAAATAAAAATGTTTTTCAACAACACAAAATTGTTTCACCACAATACTACGAATTAAATTATTTCGGTCCCACTGACCATTTTTACATCATTTCTCAAACAAACACAGTCTACACGAGGTTTAACATTTTAAAGGGAGATTTTTCTTCATTTAAATTTAAGGTACTTTCGGGAACCTGCACACCTACTACCTCACCAGGACGAGCACCGTCAGCCTCTACCATCACATCATCTTCGATAACTTTGATTGCCCCACGTACATCAGGAGTCTGGGGTACATCGTCATCCGAGCTATCATTATTAACAACACCACCAGCTTTTGCAATTCCCTTATAGAATTTTCTCCTCTCATCCAACTCGTCATATTGTTCTCGAAAATATGTCCTAACTTCCATACATTTTGCCAGTTTCTCCTCATTCATCTTCGCCCTCAACTCATCGAGCAGCTTGCCTTACTCTTTCTCCATTGCTTTAGGAGCATCGACAACTTGATCCCTTAAATCTTTTTCATAGGTAATCTTCTGCAACGCCAAAGCCTCCTTTTTTTTCTTTCTTTGCCACTTTCTTCGCTTTACCCAGCGCAGCTTCCCTCGCCTTCTTGATATCGGGCTTATACCTATTCAATGTTGCATTAAATTTTACCTCCTCCATGATCAAATCCTTCTCTAAATTCTTGAAGGAAATAATCTGGTCTGCCACCTCTCCACTGCCCACAACGCGACCCATAGCTTCAGTTACCAACTTCTTAATCTGCATCAAAGTCATATAATGAATATTCGAGTGACCTACCAATTTTTTCATTTGTAGAAATGCATTAAAATATCTCACCTTCGTCAAATTCCTCTGACCCTCGCTGAAAAATATATTCAAAGTATCAATCCCCACCAAGTAATCCTCCAATTCCATCTTCAGCTCCTCCGTCCAAGTAATATAAGCATTCATAGTCTTCTAAACTAATGTCTCAGACTCTTCTACATATTTCTTCTTCGATGTCTCGCCACTGGTTTTCTTCGGGACCATACTCCCGAAACCCCGTGGGGGATGCATATCCATAGCAACTACTGATCTAACAGTACCAGCTACCTCCTCCGTTGTCGATTGTCGAGTTAGCCTCTTATGAGGAAGCAATGGAGGAACGTCAGAACTTGCCGCCCTTTTCTTTATATTCCTACCTAGAGACTTTCCTAGCATTGCATCAATCTCTGTATCAGTGTTGTACCCAGCCAAGGAGCAATTTTCAAGTGGTAAGCTAGCATCTGTGGCTCTTTTATTCCTTGCCGATATTTTTCTGTCGATAACAGGTACTTCCGACCCTTTTACCCTTGACCTCTTCAAACCAGCCTCTTGGAATAGCGTGTTCACAAGATCATGATCGATAACCAGGTTATCAATCCTACCAAAGAAATATCTCCTCACCTTATACAACTCTTCATTTACTTCTAACTTCACGTCGACCTCTTTCAACGCTGCAAACAACATAAACAAGTTAAAATCACTTACATCTCATTCACACAATTCGAACATCGAGAATTACAATTACATAACCACACACCTAAGTGAAAAGTTTTTCTCTTTAAGGGTTCCTCAGGCTCTTTTTTATCGAACTCATAATTTTCGGAGACAAGTAAGTGCTCATCGGCGTATCGCCCCCAAGTTAACACCATATAATAAAACAATGGTCTTTTTAGGAATCTCGCCAAGTATCGGTACCCTAGCTTTTGCGGGTTTATCTTGAGTGTGTAGTACACATATAAATCATTAACTGTTATTAACTCCTCCCCCTAGCCTTAAGTCGACCATTTATTGCCCCATAAACCCTAAACAAATCATACACTTTCAGATTGAACTGCCCTGGTGCCACATTAAAGAAGTTCATTAATTTCTTTTGGTCCGCTCTGGGGGAAAGCTTTAATCCCTTCTTCATTTGTTCTCGATGCACCAGAATACTATTCAAGTGTATTTCCTGGTCGATCATTTCATACTGGTACTTTTCTAACCTTATATCCCTAGGAATACCGTACTTCTTCTTGAAGCTCAATATTTATTTCGTCTCTGGACCCTCTCCGTAACATGCCTCCTCGCCTTCATCCAAATCTTCTTCTCCACCCCCACTACCTTCTCGATCACTCACTTGAGGCTCGTGATCTACATCAGTCTCCGTGTCCTCCTCCTCTGCCTGTTCGACAGCACTAGCTACCACCCAGAACTGTTCCTCACTACCTAAATCTGCACTACTCGACCTTACCATATATCTCCCTCCCAATTGTTGTACACAAGTCCTCACATCAATCATCAAAGGCATTACCTCTTCCAGAATCCCGTATATGTCTTTTTCATCATTTTGAATTGGTTTAACCATTTAAAATTGAACCTGTACAATAGATTCCATAATTTTTACAGAGTTAGAATCTATCATATGTGATACATATATATGTTCATAAGTTCATATATTCATAAAGATATTGTTGTCGAGATAACTCTCCAACACATCTAGGGCTACAAATTTTATCCGAACTTCCAATTTTTTTCAATTTCTGATATGATATTTTTAATTTTGGAACCATATTTTGCAATTCCGATTTCCAAAAATCTGATTTCCGAATTTTTCTGAAAAAATTTAGATCAGAATCGGATAGCTGTGTGCAATTCCGAAATTCCAAATTTTTTGATCTGATTATTCCAAATTATTCCAATCCGATTATTCTGAATACCTTCTGATCCGATTATTCCGAAAAATATTCCGAATATCCCTCTAATCTGTTTTAATTCTAAATAATTTGAATTGAAACATAAAGCATTAGACCTCAATATTCTTAACCTAGGGCATTCTTCACCGCCTATTCTTCTCTATTGTCCACTGCCCCCATTCTCCACTGCCCTCCACTCTAAAGTTAAATCTCTACCACCTCCACTCCCTCTACTCTTAAGTTAAATCTCCATTGCCTCAATTCTCCACTACCACGATTTTGATTCGCATCGAAGAAGAAAAATTAAATCTTCTCTCTGGCTTCGTTTTTAAATCTTTGATTCTTGGAGAAGTGAGAACTCTATTATTATGGTTTGATTTGAAGAAGTAAGAACTCTATTATTCTAAAATTTATTACGAATTTATTCAGAAATTGATCCCGAATTTATTCCAAAATATTCCGAATTCTGAAATTTTTGAAAATTCTGAAAATTCCAAAATTTCCAAATTTGAATTTATTTTTACAGTTTCAAAAAAAATTGGATCGGATCGGAGAAGATTTTATAGTTCCGAAAAAAATTAGAAAAATTATGGCCCCCTATATTTCTGATCCGATCCGATCCGAAAGCAGGCCTAAACACATCATTCGCTTTACTCTCTACTACTATCATTTAACGTTTATACTTATTACCACAGTTTTCAATATAGTTCACATCATTTAATTCATATTCCTATCTTTCATTAAAGTGACACAACTGCTCAGTTCTCGATGCCTTTCTATTTTTAATAAATAACATCGATAACTTGGTAATCTGGTATACTTTTTGTCGAATTATAGGAAAGTCAACAGCTTCTCGAACACAGTTCACCTGTGTTCCGCCAAAAATACCATTATTCAAAAATTGATAATTTCCCTTCTCTGACACAAAATCCGGCCAAATCCCAACACAAAAATAATGTCCCCGACAATCTCACCGTATCAAAATGACATTTCCACTCATCTCTGCAATCGCCCTGTAATCCCAGCGTCACCAACCAATCACCCTCTCCACTCATTTCTACACCAAAAACTATCCATAAAACCCCTACGACTCCATTTCTTCCACCTAGACACCCAACGAACCACACCCACACCAAAATTTCCAAAAACTACTCTATTAAACCCTAACACTGTTATCTTACAAATCATTCACTTTCGATTCAATTCAACATACAGCACCATTCACTTTACTTAATGTTATTCATCTATAACTTAATCAATCATAACAACAAACAATCAAAGCCATAATTATTAACCTTGTTTACGCGCTGCTTCTGTATCCCTCTCCTTTGCTCGCTTGGCTCTTTCAATCAGAACACTAATCTCCTCATTCACAATCGCAGACAACCAATCCAATGACGAGCAAAAGCAATTCGTACTAAAGAAAAAAAAAATCAATGTTTGAAAAGTGTGAACAGTCGCCCACTCCAGAGGTATTTATAGACCCCACGTGGTTGTTCATCGCACCACTTCACGACCGTTTAATTCTTCAAACGTAACGCCTTCTACTTCTCTTCCCAGCTCTTCGATACTTTTCCTTCTCATAGCCAATAAATGCTTACACTCTCACTCTAATCCTTTCATATCTCGAAGAACTTCTTCAGCTACATTCACGTGCAAAAAAACACAACCTATATTGTCACAAAGATAATTAACATCATCTTTCTTATATTTCATAGCCTCACCTAAAGGAACACATCTGGCCATAATCATTATTCTTGATAGTTCCTCCACTTCTACTTTACCTATAAATTCCTATATTTTTGGGTCCACATTCGACAGCATCTACAATATCATTATATTTGACATTCTACCAGAAACTTGCTTAAAGTTATTTTCTATTATCAAATTGCAACAAATACATTATCCATTCGACAAATAAACAACAAATTACTTCCATCGATAAAATATCTTACACATTTATTTTCATTCCATTTCATTGACCATCACAAATCCTTACAAAGACCTACTCCTACTAAACATTATAACTTCATAAACCCCTAGCTGTAGCTTTATCTTCCTTTTTTAACAACAACGTTGCTCGAGTCCGCATACCACCACATCATTTAGGAGGATGCCCAAATTGTAATTTGACACAAAACTCCAAATCTTCCTCAGCTTCCTTCACTTTTGCCTCGGTCATCCCTTGGTAATCAGGCTCCTCCGGATCTTCCATATGCATATCACACATCTGAGATCCAAAATATCAAGTGTACAATACCCAGTACATCGTTTGAACACGTCTGAACACACCATCCCGGGCCTGAGCTCTCGTCTTCACCATCTTGCATGAATTCCTCACATCTGCAACAATAAGTTTTATTTATTCCCCCTCTAGTCATGGTCCAACTCACCTGTATTTACTCTGCCTTCGAACTCTATAATTTTAAAGTCAAATCAATCAACCTTGAAATCCATTCTGGGACCCACTCAGTCAAATACATTCGAGATGCTATGCGAAGCCATCAATATTTTATGTACATTCACGTTCGACATTTCACCTTCGATTATTTCAAACTACAATTGATAATCAAAATACACATGAATAGAATATCGAAGATATTAACATTATTTACTATTATGAATAAGTTACATTTCATATTCGACAACTTCCTCCTTCGATTTTGTTAAATATAACATCCGTCACTACATCTTTCGATTAAATTACATCAAACTACATCTATTTTTACATTCGACTTACAGGACTGATTACTCTGTATTTTCTTTTCACCAGAATCGGATATTAAAGCTTCTTTTCAGTGCTAAGAACCTCAATGAATCTCAAGTCACTGAACTTCTAAAGCCTACTTCCCCAGATAAAGGCAGTAAAAAATTGCAAGAAACCTCCTAGGTTTGGCAAGATCCCTGGATGCCCATCTAAACTTCAATTCTTCATCATTAACACACACAGTTACCCTTTTTACCCCAAACTGACGTACTCCATTACCTTCAACACCGCATGATGACACAATTGTTTCCAATAGATACGTATCTTCTCTCTCTTGACCTTTCTCCCTCCCAACTCCGTAACACGATCACATAACAAACTATCACCGATCAGTTTGCGCATGATTTTTCCCTCAGGCTGTTCACCGTGTAGTCAATGATAGCTTAATATTCTAGAAGATACTATAAGTCCTTGACCTACCAAAAGTAGCTGTTGAAGCCTGGTCAAGAAAGAACTGTTAGAGATCCGCAAAGTTCGCCCACTTCCCCCGGAATAGGAGACTATTTCATTCTTTTTGTAAAACTGCCTGGATGACTATAAATACATGTAGAGAAAAGATACTATAACATACAATATTTTACTATTTTCTTACTTCAAACACCTACCTTTATTCTAAAATGTGTAATAACTAGCATCTTACTGGATTTTACATAAAAATTCTCTCCGTGGTCGTGGTCTTTCTCAACCTTTACTGAGTTTTCCACGTAAAATTTTGTTTATCTAGTTTTATTATATTTTCTTTATCAATAAGTATTGGCAAAGATTCTCCTTCTGGAAAACACGCCACTAGAGTAGAGGCACCCAAACCGTATAATAGTATTTTCCCATATAAACTTGATGACTTCATCTTCGCGTATTCGACTCAAAGGAACTACCTCTACTCACTTGGTAAAGTAGTCTATCGCTACTAGGAGGTACTTCCATTTTCCCGGTATAGTTGGAAAATCACCTACGATATCGAGAGCCTATCTTTTGAATGGCTAGACAACTTTGCTAGGGTCCATGTCATTAGACTGCATCATACTTGCTTGCATATGCGATTGCTTAAACTTTCATTTTAGGACAAAAAACTCCTTGAGTAAGAGCTCAGTTTGCTAAAGACCATCCCACCACATGGGATCTGTAAGTGCCTTCGTGTAAATCACGCAGGAAGGCTTGGGCCTCCTTATCAGATAAACATTGGAGATAGTGTCTTGTAACCAATCTTTTGTAAAGGAGATAGTTGTCAACGATGTATCGTTTAGCATTGCCTATCAAACGTCTTCTTTCATTAACATTATCGGGTAGTTTGCCATCAAATGTGTTGTTTGGTTCGATATATTTGTGAAAGGGTCGCTTCCAATCGTCATCGTCCTCTTTGTCACCCCCAGTATTTATGGCATTGGAACTGATGAGGTTGATACTGGGGGTGGATATTACTTCGATCTTTAAATATCGTGCTTCTATTCCGAGGACTCCAGCAAGATAGGCAAGGGAGTCAGAATGTCTATTTTCTCTATGAGGTAAGTGTTCGATTGTAGCCATTTTAAATCTGCTCATTCTTTCGGCTACTGTTGCCGCACAATCGATCATTTTTCCATTTTTCTAATACTTATCTGTATAATAGTTCACGATTAATAAAGAGTCCGTGAAAATAGATAATTTGGGCACACCGATCTCTAATGTCATATCCAGTCCGTGGATTAGTGCCTCGTATTCAGTCTTATTGTTGGTAGCTTTAAAGCTAAGTTAGATTGATTTCTTAATTCTATCATTAGAAGGTATGATAAGAATTATCCCGATGCCTGACCTAGCTAGTCTGGCAAAACCATCAGTTAAAAGGCGCCAACCATTCTTGGATATCCAATCCGATTTCTCTTTGAATTGTTCCTCATTTATCTTAATACTATCCTCATCCCAATTGGGATTTTCTACTGGAAAATTTGTAAAGAAATCTGCTACTGCTTGCCCCTTATTGGAATGCCATGGTTCAAAACATATATCGTGCTAGCCAAGAGTAACCGATCATTGCTGGACTCTTCGGGATTTCTCTCGTTTGGATAGGAGTTCACGCATGGGGTAATTTGTTATTACTCGAATTTAATGAGCTTAGAAATTTTGTTTTAACTTCTGCGATGTATAGACGAGAACTTGAAGTAGCTTCTCAATCTTCGTGTACCAAGTTTCTGTTGGAGTAAGAGTTTTATTGATGAAGTAAACAAGATTTTCCATCTTTTCGTCAAGTCTGATGAAAACAGAGCTGAGTGAGTTATCAGTAGCAGCAAGGTAGACCGTGAGCTCTTCTCCTTCCGTAGGTGTACTCATTACTGATGGTTTCTCCAAGTAGTATTTTAGTTCTTAAAATGTTGCTTCACATTCTGTGGTCCACTCGATCTCAGGATCCTTTTAAGTTTTGCTTTTCTTCGTCCCTTCTTGTAGAAGGTCGAATAACCATCTACACCGATCTGAGGACTTAGAAAAAAAATGATTTATTGTTGTTATTTTGCTGGCTATCATTTGGATGTCTTTTTTTGTCTTTGGTGAAGGCATGAATACGATCTGGGTCAGCTTCGATGCCTTGTTTGCCAATAAGATATCCCAAGAACTTTCCCGATTGTACTTCAAATTGGCATTTGTCAAGATTTAGTCTTATTTTATATGATTAAAGAATTTTGAAGGTCGTGTACAAATCTGCGATATGGTTTTCCTTCTTGAGACTTTTACACAGCATATCATCAATATAAACTTTTATTATTTTCCCAAGATAGTTTTTGAACATCTGTGTCATCAGTCTTTGGCAAGTGGCTCTGGCGTTCTTGAGTCCGAAAGGTATAACCTTGTAGCAGTATAATCCATGTTCTGTGATGAAAGCTATTTTTTTTTATCTTCTGGTAAAAGAGGAATCTGATTGTACCCTGATGCGACATTCATCATAGATAAGAATTCTTGTCGCGCAATAGAATCAAGTATATGGTAGATGATAGGAAGGTGAAAACTATCTTTCAGAGTGTACTTATTCAGATCTATGAAATCCACACATACACTGATCCTGCCATTTTTCTCCAGAATTGCTACGATGTTCGAGAGCCATGCGGGGTAATTCGCTTTTCAAATAAAACTAACTTCAATGAATTTATCGATCTCTGTGTTAACTTCTTTTCATAGTCTTAGTGCTAAGGTTCTCTATTTTTGCTTAACTGCCTCAGCCTTTTCTTTAAAAATAAGCTTGTGGCAAGCTAAATTTGGATCAATGCCTGGTATTTCATGAAATATCCATGCGAAGACGCCACTATTATCTTTTAGAAACTGAATAAGAGTATTGCGCTCTGTCGTGGGCAAAAGAGTCCTAATGTAGGTACCCCACTTGTTTCTACTGATTTTGACATACTCTGTAGTTTCTACACTTGGCAGCTGGTTCTCTGTAACGTTCTTTGTGGTGTTCAGTAATTGCTATGCGGTATATTTTTCTTAAGACTCCATTACGATGGTTACAGTATTTTCACAAGCTCAACCTAGCTTCTGATTGCCTTCGATTTCATATATGTCACCATTTCAATCGAACCGCAACGCAAGATGATAGGTTATGGGGATAGCTCGCATATTATGCAGCCAACAGCGTCCCATGATTCCTAAATAATAGGATTTTGTCTTTATAACATAAAACACAACGTCAATTGTTGCCGATCCTGTGGTAATAGGAAGTATGATCTTCTCTACGCATTCTTCTTTGGAGCCATTGAAGCCACTGATATCGATATCACTAGGCTAAACTTTGACGGTCAATCCCATTTGATCAATCGTACTCTAGAAGAGTAGTTCAATACTACTGCCAGTATCTACCATCATTGTGTGTAGTGCGACGATGAGCAAAGTTGACATGGCGAACGTCGCAATCTTCGAAAATGATCCCTGTTCGTTGAGAACTAGATGCAGGGAGTAACTGAGCTTCTTTATCAACCATGGCCAAATTGTGACATTGTCCAAGACATCATCTTTTGAACTTGATCGACCTGTTAATTTTATGAGTCTAGATAAAATGGCTGAGAGATATGTGGTATTAATGTTTTTCCTCCATTGTTCCTTCGATCTATACGATCTCAATATTCAGCTTGTAACTCCCGTTTTTATAAATTTTCACGTCTACGATGTACTCGTACATTCTTCTATCTGCAAAGATGTACTCCAAAAGTTTCTGCAAGGCAAAGCAATGTTCTATGTCATGATGTCGGACTTTGTAGTATATGTAATACAACCTGCTTTCAATGGGCTGGAGGTATTGGGCATTGCGGAAAAATTTATTCTTCTGTAACGAGGGATATAGGCTGGCAATTGTAGCAATTAACTTGGGAAGACATGGCTTCGGTAAGTTACCACCCCTCTGAGGTCGATTGTCATTAGACATGGTCTATTTTCTACCTCCTCCGTAATCTGTAGCACGATTGAAATCTCATTTTGTGAATTGATCTCTCACTGTCAAGGTTGATTTTTGAGGCTTTTGTCTGTCATTTATCATCTGTTTGAGGTCAATATACCCATTTGCCTTTTCGATCATATCTTCCAAGGTTGTAGGTTTGTTTAGAATTAGGTATTCTTTCGCCTTCTGTCCAGGCTGAAATAGTAATATATTTATCGAGTATATCCATCTTTCTGGCCAACTCCAAGAATTTCTTCGTAAACGTTTTGAGCTTCTCTCCCGATATTTGTTTAAGGTTGAACAAAGAATATAGATTTTCCTCCTTGTCTCTATTGTGCGAGTAGTTCTTGACGAAAAGTTCTCGAACTGTTTGAAAGTTTTAATGGACCCTTCTTATAATAAGTGGAACCAACGCAATGGTTTGCCCTGGAGCTGGTAGGAAAAAAATGGCATAAAATGTGGCTTAATGTAGAATGCAAGCCTAAGGCATCCTGATACTCTTGAACGTGTTCCACAGGATCAGTTCCTCTGTACTTTCATATCTCAGGGGCATGGAAACTGGTGGGAACCTCGCCATCCAACATCCATCCAACAGATCCTGAGCAATCGGGCTTTTCTGCAATCTATTGTGGATACCTTTGGCTGTTTGAATTTGGGCTTTGAACAACTCTTTGATGCTTTGATTGGCATGCTCCTGGGTCACATAATGGCGAGCTGTGATGGTCGGACGCTGGATACGTCCTTCTCGAGGTATGTGGTCGCCACTTTCTTCACTTAATCGGTCATGTACAGGAATACGAACTTTTCCACAGGGTTGGTCCCCCGCTTGCCTGCCCTCAGCGGGAATGCCATCAACCTCTTATTGGACTCCTAGTAACTATATGAGGTCGGCCCTCGACTGATTATGATTCGATCGACCTTCAACTCCTTGGTTGTTGCCTCGAGGTCCTAGCCTGTCGCGAACGGAAACTCTCAAGGTGGTTGGTAGTGCATTCTTGTTCTTTTTGGGTTGTTATATGTTGTCTCTATAGAACTTTTAACGTCTCTTTTACATCTGCCAGCTGTTGCTCCAGAATGGCTCGTCTCTCTATCACAGAGTTTAGAGTGACCCGTAATTCTACTAGCACGGCGCTTCCTTCTATTGGGCCAATCGGCGTATTCTGGTCCAGAAGTGGCATTCTGCGATGAGAGTAAGTATCAACTATTTCAGAGAACTGTGGCTAAATGCTTCATTCCCACAGACGGCGCCAAATATAAGAACTTAATTTCGTATATCGAACTTAGTCTCTCACACCAAAGATAATCAAAAAGTTAATTAGAAATGGCTAATTGCTAACACAAGGTTTAGCGTGAAAAACTTTTAAATAAATTAAAAACCACGACCTCTCTTGAGGATTTAGAAAGAAATGTGTTATTGATGATTGTTAGTTATTACAAAGAACGCTCTGAGTAGTTTTGAGTAGAATTCTCTATCTAGAATTTTATGTCTTTTATCTATAATTTTCTGGTCCTATTTATAGGTCTTATAATATGACTGTTTTATGATCGTTATTCATTTTAATGACGAACGTTGCAATCATAGTTTTGACGAGTCTTTATAATGGTTGTATAACGGCTTGAGTAACTCTTCTTCTTTGTAACTGCCTTATAATACACCATAAATATGTCACGTGATCGTATGCTGATGAGGTCGGGTAAATGTATGATGGTCGAAGTTGAGACTTGAGGTCGAGATTTGAAATAGGCCCTTACACGCCGAGCTTCAAACTCGAAATTCTAGCATCAGGCTTGAAATTCAAGTATGAGATTCAAGTATTGATGAGATCGGGTAAATGTATGATGGTCGAAGTGGAATAACCACGTGGCATGTGTGTTTTTGAAGTATTGAGGCAACTAAATGATGCTCTGATGTACACATTGTTGATAAAATGAACATAAAACATGCAAAAGGTAAGTGATTTCCCCCAAAACAAAGTTTAAAGTTATGGAGATGACAAAATGATGCGATTTTTAAAGAGTTTGGCTTTTGCCCAGGGTTCCCCTGCGGGTTGGCTTTTTTGAGGGTCTCCAACACTCACCCTTTGATTGCTGTGACCGGCCCACCCCCCACTCTCTAATACTCACATACTTCTCTCTCTTCTAAGATTCCCAACCTTTTCACCTAATGTTTTCATTGATAAGGTTCACTCATTTAAAATTGGAATAGTGTAGTGATAAAAAAAAATGGCAAAAAGTACCCTCCATATGTGGAAGTGGGCATTTGTGAGATGGACATGGCTATTTTTTACCGAATCCCCCACCATTACATAAATCCTAGAAACCAAAGTACCATCGTAATCGTGCGCGAATAGTTTAACCTATAAATAAATAATCTAGTTGAGGTAGGGGACTACTAGTGTCGCGCTGGCGTAGGCACTATAAATTCCGTGGCTCAGTCAAAAGCTTTAAGCTAGATTTAGGCATGGGTGAGCACGAATCGGCTCAGGTCAGTTTCCGGCTTGAAGTGAACGCGAACCGACCTTATTCGGTTCCTAAATTTTGAACCAGAACCGAACTGAACCGCAGAATGTATATGGAAAACCGAAACCGAACCGATTTTCGGGGTCAGTTCTGGTCAGGTCGGGTTTCAAAGCTTAAAAAAAGAATTTTGTTTCCGTTTGCCTGAAGATCATAAGAATGTTAAAACAATAAATACTATTTTGCTCAAAACACAATAAAAACACACAACCTTCATTTGTGTCATTCTTTTCTAAAGCCAAAACTTGATTTGGCGAGGCTACAACCCCAAATCCTTACTTAAATGCATCCTTAGTTTCTCATCTTGATGTGGGTACTCCTTAAACATCCTTTATAGACATACCCATTTCATCAAAACTCAAAATTACAAACAAAAAGATAAAAATAAAAAACAAATCTAATATGGATAAGCATACCCACCCCAACCTTCTGGATAAGCAAACCCATTCCAACCTTCTGGATAAGCAAACCCATTCCAATCGCCATTTTTTGAAATCCATGAATAAGCATACCCAACCCAACCTTCTGGAACCAAATTGAAATCAACAAAATGTGGTTTTCCTTTTAAAGTAACAAATCTAACATCTGGAAACCTTGTGATTACAATATTAGGACTAACTGTGTAACAATTACCGATGAAGATCTCGCGTCGACACCATCTCTCGATGTTGTACCATGATTCACTCACTAAAGATACTGAGTTCTGATCTTTAGCATAATCAATCAAGAAGAGAGCATGTTCCGTACTTCTTCAGGAAAAGAGATCGCCATCAAAACAGCTACAAGTTGTAAGAGAAGAATGAGAGAGCTTTAGACAGATATTTAGAAGAGAAGAGAGAAAGGGAATGAACTCAAATGAGAGCATTGGGAGAGCCGGATAGGCATGTGGGTTGAGATTTTTCTCTCTACTATTATTAGTTATTACCACACACTCTCTCTCTATAATTATTGCTCTTTAGTTTTGATGAGGAGATAGTCTTCACAAAAAACTAACCAGGGTTAAAAAGTTAACTATAATATGTGATTGAGTTAAAACTCGGTTCGGTCCAGTTTTTATGGCGTACGAAAACCAAAAACCGAAAACTGAAAACCGAATTGACCTAATTCGGTTTTAACATTTTAGAATCGAACCGAAACGAACCTTTTCAAAAAATCGACCATATCAATTCGATTTAGGTCGGTTCGGTTCGATTTAGTCCGTTTGTACTCACCCGAATTAGGCACAGTTTAAAATTATTTTTAAAATGAAGTTCAGTTTAATAATCTAATAAGATAATAATAATATTAAGCGTATCTCAAGAGCATCCATTGGTCCTAACTTCAAAAGCATTTTCGTTGATTAACTCTGACAACTGACATATCCCCAATAACAACATTATTGCATTTCGAAGAATTATAAATTAACTGGAATTTTTTTAGTTAAATACAGAACTGACCGTTAATGTTCTTCAATCTCAGCTTTCAAAAACAGTGGTATATTCCGTAATTTTAGCTAAATTCCAATTAAACAAAACAACAAATAAAAATTTAAAATTAAAGATCGATTTCTTCCTCACTTTTACACCCCAAATAAGGGCATCTCTAAAAGAGTTGAGTGGGAGTGCAAATTTACATGAAATCACCTTTAACAGCGAATGAGTTCAAATGAGAATTGGCACCAAGTTCCCAAATCGTAATTCACTGTGCCCACGGGTGGTAAAGGCTCGCAGCTTCTAGATAGGCACCCAAGCGAAAAAAAAAGCTCTCTAAAAGGAGCCTATATAAATCATAGATTTTGGATGAGAGTGGAAGTGAAAGCATTGAAACGCAGTAAAGTTGGGGTCACGAACAACGTCATATCTTGTTAAAAACAGTATGATTTATTAGTACTAAAAACAGAGCATCATCTCTCACTCTCTGTCTCGTGGGTTTCAGTGTTTTTTTCAAACTCATCTTCTTCATACGCACGTCAAAGCATCAAATCCCCCACCACCATTAAAGCAATCTCCAATATTTCTGATTTTGGGTTCTCATAATAATCTCGTTTGAAAACACCCCAAGTTGTTGTTTTTCTCGATTGGGGTCTCTTTGTATTGGTTTTGGATCTTGGGGTTTCCAGTTTTTGAGTGTTTTGGGTTGCTTAGTGGTGAAAGGTGATTGAAAAGTTGGAATCCAAGGTAGATTTAAGGGGGGTTTGAGAGAAAGTGAAGCTGTTGTGTTTGAACAAAGAACAGTGTCTTTGTAAAGGGAAAAAAAAGAGAGGAACTAATAGGAGGTTTTCCCTTTTTGCCTTTATTTTTATAAGAATCTGAAAAAGACTTGTCCTTTTAACATGACATTTGATGCTGATAAACAATTAGAGAAAGAGGAGGAAGAAATACAATGTCTGATATGAAGCTCAATGGCGTTGCTAAGCAGAAGGAACGACACATCGTCACTTGGACTCAACAGGTTCGAGTTTGAGTTTAAACCCGTGCACTTTCGATCAATGATTCAATGTTTTTGTATGTGTGATAATTGAATCTTATTTGAATATGCAGGAGGACGATATACTTCGAGAGCGGATAAAAATCAATGGGACTGAAAAGTAGGAATCTTTGTCCGAATTTGTTTGTTTGGGTTTATTGAACTAAGCTAAGCTCAAATGCTTTGGTTGGTCTTGTGTTGTATGCAGTTGGGCTATTATCGCATCGCAGTTCGAAGATAAATCAACCCGGCAATGTCGAAGAAGGTATTGGAAACTTTGATATCTCTATAGTTGTTTAATGTTTATTATGGTTTTCGCTTGGATGATGATGAAGATATAATGGTATTATTATTATTATGCAGATGGTACACCTACTTGAATGCAGATTTTAAGAGAGGGGGTTGGTCACCAGAGGAAGATAAGCTCCTATGTGAGGTAAATGGCATTTTAATCCGTTATGTTTCCTTGTTTCTCATTGTATTGTCAAGCGGTATTCAAATTTATTTTTCATGGAACTTGGATTATGTCTATCTTTTGATGCTAAGGTCGAAAACACAATGAGTTTTAAAGTAGAAATTGTTTGTGCAGGCTCAGAAACGATATGGTAACCGATGGACTGAAATCGCGAAGGTAGTTTCTGGCAGGTAAGCAAACACAGTCTGGTGTTCATACCCTTTAACTACTGATTCCTAATTGGAAGAACTGATTAACTGCTTATTGTTCTGCTGATGAAGAACTGATAATGCTGTCAAGAATCGCTTCACTACCCTTCTCAAGAAAGAAGCAAAGCGTGAGGCTTTATCAAAGGAAAACATCAATTTAGGCAATAGCTTGAATAATAAACGGGATTTAGCTGCAAAGGGATCATCTGAATCTTTACCACTTCTTAAGAAGATGAGGTACATAAAGTTTATAGTTGTAATGAGCTTCCGATTAAAAGCCTTGAGAGACGAAAATTTGCTTAGAATAATTTTTTCTTCTTCTAAATGTAGGACCGACTCCATTGAAAATTGCAATCTTGAGGCACAATTAGTTGGGGAGTTTGGAAATGGAGAATCCCGGCAGCTAAGAACTCCATTTACAAATCTAACTCCATTTTCTCATAACATTGGTGGCTTGTTAGCTCAGCAACATGTCAGCAGCATCATCACAGCCTTTAATGATGGTACACCGTCCTCTAGAACTCTATTTTCCACTGTAAATCCCATAAGAAAAATATCTCATACAATGAGGGATTTACCGGGAAAGTAAGAAATGGAAATTCTGACAAAATTAGCACCTTATTTTGGCGAAAATAGTGTTTATCGCCAGTAAAAATATCGGAAAGTTATATCCTTTCTGGAGTTTCTTATGTTCATTCATTTTCTATGACTGTATCTATCACTGAACCTTATATTCAAGCAGCAACTTTTGGCAAACATTTATACAGAAGCAATTGGAAATAGCAAGGTTAAAGGAAAATTTCTTGAAAGAGATGATCCTAAGATCACTTCTTTGATGCAACAAGCAGAGCTGCTCAGCTCTCTTGCAGTAAAAGTTAAGACAGAGAATACTGATCAGAGCTTCGATAATGCGTGGAAGGTGAGTAAAATAAGTTTTCCTTGAATTTTTTTGTATCAAAGTGGATATAAAATACAACTACCCTTCTCCAAAGAAAAAAGTACAATTACTACCCCGGCCATCTATGAATGCTGACTTACCATCTAATCAAATCTTGAATTCAGGAACTCCAAGATTACTTAAACCGGACAAATTGCAGCCAACTGGGAAGACATGAAAACTCACAAACAAACTTAACACCTCAAGATTTTAAGGGAATGGAAGATAACTTCAGGAATACTAACATGGAGAATCAACTTTGTTGGAGGTACATATTATTCAGTTATGAAAATTTATTATGTTTTGTTATTGGTCAATCTAATCACTAAATTTCGTAGGCAACCTGAATTATATGAGTCGCCAGCAAGTTCTGTGTACAGTACTGGATCAACTCAACAGTCCCATACAGCTGGTGAGAAAATAGAAGAAACTCAAGCTGAGGTGTGCTCATTATACCAGGATATTGGTAATTGGGCACAACCAAATCTTATACCATTAGAGAATTGTGGAGGTGTCTGTGAGAGTGAGTCTACTGGCAAATGTGTTATGGATCTTCAGACCCATTCAATTCATACAGAAGTTGAATGTGTTACTGATAATTGGGCACATGAAAACTTTGTAGCGTTAAACAATTGCAGAGGTATCTGTGAGAAAGGGTCTACTAGCAATTGTCTTGCCAATATCCAGACACATTCAATTCATACAGAGATAGAGATGAGTGGTGGTGATGGTTGTGCAAATGGGTTTTGCATTGGCTCAAGTGTTCTCCAAGGTGATTATTTTACCTCCCTCTTGTTTTGTTTCTATTGGTATTCTCCATGATTTATTAACTGATGGTTATGGAGAAAATAAAGTACCTTTTCTTATTGCAGTATCAAGTGTGCCGTCCTCTAATGAACTTGAAGGCAATGGATATGATTCTGGGTTACGGTATACAGAATTTAGTTCCCCTCCTCACGTAACTCCGATTTTCCGAGCAATGGCAGATGCAATTCCAACCCCACAATTTTCAGAAAGTGTAAGTTTTATGGAATTAGCATTCTGAAACTCCAGCCTATAAATGTTTATCTACCGAGATGGACCAGAATATTTTAGCTATTTTATTAGTAAATTATTAATGACCATTTTACTTCATTGCTAAGAGACATTTTCGCATGTAAAAAACGAGAAATAGACTGAAATATATTCAAAACATGATAATGACTTGAAATAAATGTCTTTCAAGCTTGACAGCTAATTTAAGCATTGCACATCCTTCTACTTTTCTTAACCAATGGTACTTAAAATATACATAATCACTGGTTTCTGTTAAGTAGAAATTAATATCTACTATAGCCAACAAATTCTAGAATAGTTATTTCTGTCAATAAAGTTGACAAATTGATAGCTACTATATAGCCAACAAATTTTAGAAATAAACTGAAATATATTTGAAGCATGATAATGACATGAAATAATCGTCTTTCAAATTAGATTGTAGAGTTTCAGCTGATTTTATCCTAAATGAACCTTAGCATATGAAATAAACTGAAATACATTTGAAGCATGATAATGACATGAAATAATCGTCTTTCAAATTAGATTGTAGAGTTTCAGCTGATTTTATCCTAAATGAACCTTAGCATATGAAATAAACTGAAATACATTTGAAGCATGATAATGACATGAAATAATCGTCTTTCAAATTAGATTGTAGAGTTTCAGCTGATTTTATCCTAAATGAACCTTAGCATATGAAACCTGGACTAACTACCCATGCTTATTTTTCAACATAAGAGAGATTTTATATGTATGTTACCCATTTATAGATAAAGCAGTAATCGTTTTTCTTATAATTAGTTTGCAAGATAGTAGAGCAATATTCTCAGATCCCTTTAGGGTCTATAGTATAGAATTTGTACTTCGATTTCTCTTTGTCGTAAATTGGTTATCTGCTGATAACTGATTCATTGACCTTTTCGAATTTAGTCATAGTTTCAGATTGGGGACACATTTAATTTACTTCCGGATTTCAAAAAAGAATAATATGTAATTTACTCCTGCAACACCGATGCTTGAAAATAGACGTTGTCTAATTGGGTGGCTGAAACAGTAATGTTACTCAATTCGGGTAAATCCTGATCCTGGAACTTTAACTATTTACTTAGTTGTAATGGTTTGATTATGTCTTTGTGCTTAAATAAATCAAATTAGTAGTTATACTTTACTATCATTATATTTTTATTTTTATTTTTTTTGGAATCCGGAAATTTGTCGGGTTCATCATTTTTCACCATTTTACTATCATTATATTGTGGAGTTGAAGTGACGTTTACCTTTCTCGACCTAATACCTATGCTTAAAAACTGTTACAGAAGTTCTACATTTTTCTTCTTCATTAACTGTACCTCCGAGACTTAATTACCAAATTTGATTTTATTCTTAGTTTATGTATAGTCTTAATTCTGAATTAATTTAATCTGGGACTAATAACTGGTTTCATTTTATTTCTTCAGGAGAGGAACTTAATAAGGAAAGCATTTGGTTTAGAGACCTCGCCCTCCCCAAATCCAAGCACCAATCCTTCCCAACCAACGCCTGCCTGCAAAAGGAATCTGATCCATAGTCTCTAATAGACTACTCTATAACGTTCTATAAGATTCGAGCTCATCCTCTGAGCATTCATCTTGCCTAAAACATATCTTCATTTTCTTTTTCTTTGAGTTTAGTTTTCATGGTTTGCGGGCCATTTCCAACTCTTATCTCAGGAGGTTTTCTGGTAGTCCAGGTTTTAGAATGTTCAAGAATAATCTCTAAGCATTCTTGATTTCACATGCTGGTCTTGTTATGTGTTTCTGCATCTAATAGATTGAACCACCAATACTTATTTTGAATTCGAGTGTGTTTGTTTGTCAAGTTGAACCATTCTCTCCTCCTTGCCTTCTTCGGAAAAGGGGATTGATCATAGTTTTTCTTCCTAGTCCAGTTTTGCGTCTTGATCTATTTTTTCTCCGCTTAAGACGTTTTGATTGTCATTTGCACATACTCTTCAGTACAAAACCCTAGGTATTTCAGAGTTTCAGTATACCTCCCATTATACTCAACCCCAACAAACGGAGCAACAAAGGGAGACCCATTGATTTTATTTTGGTGTGCAAAGAAGGTATAGAATAAGAAATTTCTTCTCTCTGTATCCTTTTCTTTCTCCTGTTTTCGCAAGTGACGTTACTGTGCCTTATTGGGTTATCATGTCATGTAACCTACTTTGATTTGAGAAGAGAATGTGATATTGGTTTTGTGTGTATTTGTGATATTGTTGGAAATTTCAAAAAGAAATCTCTAGTTTAAAACTAAGAGAATTTTAAGGCTAGCTATACTTACAGGCTTACAGTGAAACAATTCTTGAAATCACCGATGCAATTGTTTTAGAAAGACAGAAGCTTCGGTATGATAATGAGGAATCTTAGATATACTTACAGTGAGGAGTAAACTCTCTGATGTCCCTGAAAGTCTCTGAGTCTTTCGTGGAGGGGCTATGAGAGAGCTTTGATTTGTACCCCTAAGGTTTGATAGAGGGACCATTGCAATTATAATAAATATAAAGCATGTTGTGAAAAAAGGCTAGGACGTTCTTTATCTAGTGAAAAAGAGGGAGGGAAACCAACACAAAATAAAGGGCACTATTAATTTGTGACATATCCAAAGGACTCCCTAAAAGCATCTCCAAGAGTTATATATACTTGAAGGTGGAGTACTTTTGTTATCTAAAAATAGGAGTTACATATCAGAGACCACCTCTTGGAGAGATGAGAGAGAGGTCACGAGTTCGAATCCCAACACCGGGGGGCCATCCGCCAAGATTTATCTTGATTTAAGATAGAGCGTGCGGCTTGCGGAGGTACCGTGGCGAGCCCTGGGAGACTAGTTAGGAGAATGGTCCGAATTCCAATATATATATATATATATATATATAAAAGAAACTTTTAGCAGTAGCCAAAAAGTCTTCAATTCATTTGTGTGTGTCTGTTTTCAAGTGCTGAATGCTGAATGCTGAATTGCTGAATAAGTTATAGTGTTTTTTTTTTCTAAGAAGTGCTAAAAACTGGTAAATATCTTAAATACCCTTGTTATAAAATAACACAACTTGAAGCATATTCGAATAAACAAAAGTTTGGTCTATATCTGCCCCTTTTTGTTCGAACAAATGGACAAAATGGACAAAATGTACATACAGAAGGCATCATTGCACAAAATGGACATGCAAAATGAACATACAACAAGCATTATTACACAAAATAGACAAAAACGAATGGACAAAATGGACATACAAAAGACATCATTGCACAAAATGGTTTATACAGATCATAAGCATTAAAGATAGTCTAAAGTACGAATCTTAAGATAACACCCCAACATAGTCTAAAATAGCAAATAGTCGAACATTAACATAGTTTATAAATCCGAAAAACAAGATAATCCAAAATACATATGCATAGAAAACTAAACTCTGAGAAACTGCATCAGGTAGAGTTTCTTTGATTCTAGCGTAGCCAAGCCCACAAACATGTCAGTATATTTTATATGTTCAGTAAACTTCAAACATGCTTTAGTCATTCATTCAGTCGTCAGATACCCCAAAACTCTATTTCTTGAAGAATACACAGCACTTCCGAAAGTGTATTTCTACGCGTATCTCGTTTTGCCAATTCTTCTTGCTCACCCTGCGTCTTTATAACCTCAATCAGCTGATTGAACTTATCCAAAGTGTCTTCAACTTTTTGTTTGTTCTTCCCACTGCGGCGACTACTTTCTAACTGAGAAGCGGATTGCATTGGTTGAGGTGCAGACTGTGCAAAGTGATAAGGCGTATATTGCTCTGTTTGAGGGGTAGAGTGCTCGGCTTGAGATGGTTCAAAATGATGATTAGTGAAGTATGTATCAGTATCTTCAATGAAATCAGCTTGCTCTGTGGTGACATTATTCTCATCTTCCATATTCAAATCGACGGCGACATCTGAAGTAGCCGTATCAATGAAATCATCCATAGCAGGACCAGTTGCATATCTACCAGTAGCCACTCTATTTGCAAAAATAGCTTCCATCAAGTCTTCATGAAGTAACCCACATTTCCTAAATGTACTGACGTTCTCATTTATCTGATGTGTATCAAGAAAACAAACATTCAGAAATTTATAATATGACTATACAGATGAACATAATAAACAAAAAATTAATATACCTTAATCAAGGCATCCCACTCTTCGGGTAGAAGATGAAACGTGCGGGTTTCTACATTAAAACCATTCCCAGTCCTTCTCAAAAGCCATGTCCAAGCATTGTACTTCGCCTGGTAAAACCAGGCATTACTAAAATATTTTGGTCCACGAGTTAGGTTAAATTTTGCATTGTACTCCTCCCTAATCTTGGCCCAAGAGGCTTTCGAAAGTCCAGACCCCGCATCTTTACTTGTGTCAAGTTCACGCTTGTATAATGCAAGGTAAGTGTACAACATCTCACCATTAAGTTGTTTTGCGTGTTTGAGAGTATCTTGGCTTGGGTCACCAATCACTTCTTGCTAAGCCTTATTCTTTGGAGGCATGATAAAACCTAATGAACAAATCAAAACAAAAATGTCAGCAATATAATATACATAGTATATCACAATGGTAAAAGATGCTAACAAACTGCATATAACAAACTGCATTCTTCTCCATCCAAATGTGATATACAGTTGCACTGAAAGCTAGTTTAAAGATTTTGGAATCTAAAGGAAATACAGAGCCTGAAATTAAGCCTAAAATGGAGAAAGAGTTGTTTTGTTATGTGTGTACTAGTTAAGAAAATTTGACACCATAAAGGCTAGTTTCAATTCAGGTTGGCCTTCAAACTATATGCTCTTGAGGTAGGAGAAAATGGGACTCGCATTAGAGATCCAATGATTGTGTATCTCTTTACAAATAAAATTATAAAAAGGAAAAATTTAATAATCTACAGTGTGTGGAACTGCCTTTCTGAATGGATGATAATGTTGTTCAGAAAATGGATGGAATTGCATTTCTGAATATGGATGGAACTGCTGTTCAGAAAATGAATGACTGAAGCTTAAAGTCACATCAACAACTCACACAAAGATATACACGAAAGATTTTTAGAACCTGATCAAATTTAGGACAGATGGAAGCAACAGACTCGCTGCCTACCAGCAGATTCTGACTATCCAGAAAATGGATGGAAAAGACAATTCAAATGCAAAGGCAGTTCTCTCAAGCTCTAACAGCTGTTCAGAAAATGGCTGGGGAAGCACAGAAGATACTGCCCATCTGACCTCTTATAGATGGCAGAAGCTTAAAGATACAACAACATTACTATTGTTAGACAAAGGTATTATGCTATTGTAATGTTGATGTGCAGACTGTCCAGTTCCTGATGTAAAATAACATAATCCTAGTTTTGTTATTGTTAGACAAAGGCATCTATTTTGAATCAAGCTCTTCAAGGATGGTAGACCTTTAAAGCTGCAACTAAACACCTTCATAAAATAGTTAAGGATGCTTCTACTTCCCTTAAAGCTGCAACTAAATACCCATCCAGCTTCCCTAATGAGCAAACCACTTACAAAATAAATCAAGTATCAGCTTCCCTAAAGCTGCAGACTGAAAGCTTCTTTATTAGTGAAAGACTACTGCTTTATGCTGATGTGCAGACTGTCCAGTTCCTGATGTGAAATATGGAATATAGAATATGAAAGACTACTTCTTTATTAGTGAAAGAGTACTGCTTTATCAGTTAACTGCTATAGTAGGCATAGAAACTGCCTATACAAGCTTTGTAAACAACATACAGCAAAAAGACTATATGCAATGAAGTACAATGTGTATGCATTGAGAACAATTGTTCTGGACAGGCAGATGGACATAATAGTTTGTAAACAACATAACAACATAAAGATTATATACAAGCTCTGGACAAAGCCTTGTAAAAAACATAACACCCAAAATGGACAAAATGGACATATAAAATGGACAATCTCATAATAAAATTTGTTCAGTACAGATCATACAAATCACAATTGATAGTTCAGATCACAACCTCTTAATGAAATATTTAAGACAAAAAAGCCAAGCAATAATAACCATATACAAATACCCAAAAAAACCAAACAACAAAAAGAGGTAGTAGCCATATCAAGTACTAAAAAACCTGAGTTTCATCAGCTGATTGCGACGCATAATAAACATCTAACTCCTCTGCAATGCACATCCTTTTAGTTCTCATAAAGCGCTGCTCATTTCCTCCAAATAACACCTCGAAGCGGTCACCATTATGTACTTGAGGTTGTACATTTCCAAGATCCAAGTTTTCATTCGCAAATGCCGTAAACAACTCATCATTCAAAGAAATCTGGCGGAGGTAATTATGTATAGCCATACATGCAATGACTATGTTTCTCTGAGTTGAGAACTTGTACTTGGGCATTGCCTTTAATATAGAGAATCTTGCTTTAAGAACACCAAATGTCATCTCGATGACATTTCTTAATTTCGCATGTGCACGATTGAAATGTTCTTCTTTGGTCTTAGGTCGCCCTCCCCTCTGAAAATCTTTAAGCCAATACCGCACTCCCCTAAAAGGACACATAAAGTACTTGATATGCACGTATGCTGCATCACACAAGTAGTACATGTCTACACAACAATTTACAAACTCTAATTAGAATAAAACAATAACTTAACATATACTTCACTGTCATAACTTCAATTTAGATGATTACCTTCGGTAGGAGGCAGGGGAAACTTATTAGCTGGGTTACTAACTGTTTGAGTTAGGACATTCGAGTCATGAGCAGTGCCTTCCCAATCGGCTTGGACATAGATAAAATTCATATCAAAATCACATACTGCCATCACATTTTGAAAGCAATCACCCTTCCCTCTTGCCCTAAATGGAATTTGGTATGATTTAGGAACTTGTGCACTAATCAAGGTGCCGTCTATAGCTCCAATAACTCCTTTGAATGGTCCTTCTCTTAAGCGTTTATGAATACAAATTTCGCATGGTTCTTGAAAATTAGGAGGCACTATCATCTCCTTGCTAAAGTGAAGCATTCCTCTCAACACTTAGTGAAAACACCTACTAATAGTTGCTCCTGAATGTTGATATTTATGCTTCATTATGCGGTTTCTCACTGAATGAGCTATAGTTTCTAAAAAAATAGCCATCTTCTGCTCCACATCTATGTGTTGGCTATCTATAACCCATCCCCTCGTTCTAAAATGTCCACATAAAGAAACAAATGCATCTTTGTTCATCCTCAACGAATCATAAGCAATCTGGTTAGGGCCACTAAGAATCTCATTGATGCGTTCTCTACCCGTTAAGATAGACACACACAACTTCTCTCTTTGTTTTTTTGCTAGCATCATAAGTGCGAATGCTAAGGCTGTTAACTTGATAATGGTCAATTGTCTAGAATCCATATTCACTGTAATAAAATAATTTATACAATAATTATATACTACTCACAAATTATGAACGTCAAACTTAATCCAAAGATACATTACATAGTTCACAACATATTACACTAATATCCATACATAATAGTCTCAAACATAATCAGAGTAACATAAATGCAAAAATACAACAACTACTGCCAATATAGCTAAAAGATAAAAATGTGAGAATCGAAGCCCATTTTTAGGCATTGCATCTTCTGCTTCCTCCCTCACAACCAAAGCAGTGGGAACTGCTTCTGGTTTAGGTTTAGTGCACGGCCTGAGGGCAAGAAACTCAGTAAGAGTATGCTCTGCTTCCTCCATTGTATCCATTCACTGATATAAAGCACATGGATATTTCAAAACCTCTGGTCAACACTCTGCCCATGTTTGGTAAATACCAGGATGACGACCGGCGGGTTACTCCTAATATCAAAAAAACAAAGACCCATTACTCTAAAATTCACTTTGATCAAACCCCACACTATCTAATTCACTCAAACACACTGTCATTAACACACAAATTCATATCTAAACATGCAATGCTCCAAATTCAGGTATTGAGGTTGTTTATAGGGACAATATTAGAGGGGTTATGGGGATTTATATAAAGCTATTGGAAGTACAACAAACTATATGACAAAATACTGATTAACAAAAAAACTTACAACCCCCAGCTAAGGTGTATGTGGTGAAGAAGATTAGCTCCAAGGGATATACAAGAAGATTAGCTCCAAGAAGATTAACAAAAATGCCTCTGGTAACAATGATAAGGTGCTTGACATGGTTTATACAAAGTCTGGTAAAGATATTGTAAAAGAAAATGGAAAAGGGCCTAATGTATCTGGTGCTATTTGTAAAGAAGTTGAAGGTGTTGATTAACATAACAGTCATTCAAGTGTTACCCATAGATGCATAATACATAACAGTGCTATTTGTAAAGAATGTACAGAGGCATAACACATAACAGTCACAAGTCATTTAAGTGCTATTTGTAAAAAATGTACAGAGGCATAACACATAACATTCACAAGTCTTCAGAATAAGGATCAAGTTTCAGTTAACAGTCACATAACACATAACAAATGCATAAATGCACAAAAGATTCCCCATATTCTTGTATTCCAAAAGCTATGTAATAACAGATGCACAAATAATAATAGATGCACATGGAATATAAGAGACATCTAGCATGATATTTCTAATCTCTACAAGACTACTCTTATAAATGATGAAGATAAAATATGCTGGAAAGTCACTACAAATGGCATCTTCTTAATAAAGTCTGCATAGCAAACCATCAGGAGAAGAAAAGAAACTATCCACTGGTATAGAGTCATTTGGGACAAAGACAATGTTCCCAAGCACTCATTTATTGTTTGGCTAGCAATAAAGAATAGACTAAAAACTTGATATTTTTTAGTAAGAATGGCAAAGCTAGAAAATTCATATTGCTCTTTCTGTGATGCAAGAGAGGAGAATAGAGATCACCTTTACTTCAACTGCCCTTACACAAAGTACATTTGAGATAAGATCATTAACAGCCTGAGGTACTCTAGAGTTATTGGTGGATGGGATACAAAATTCCAATGGATTGTCAATACTGCAACTACAGACCCTACTAGAGGTAGAATCCTCAAGATTGCATTTACAACCACTGTCTATCATGTGTGGATAGAGAGGAATGCTAGGCGCAGTTCAGAAATGAATCCACTGGAGGTGATGTTGTTCAGAAAATAATTTTCTTTGAAACATCTTACAAATGCAGTCTGTCAAAGCATAAATTCTGGTAGTCCTTCATCTCATAACTTTGTCAAAGACTGGGGTCTAAATCCTATTATAAAGCAACCTAGAATCATCAAATGGGTCAAAGAGAAACAACGCTGGGGTCAATCCATTATACTAAATGTAGATGGATATATCTCTTCAGACAGTAGATCTTTTGGGGGAATTTTCAGACTCCCAAATGGCATTCCTATTATACCTTCCACAAAAGAATTTTAGGTGAAGATTGGAATTGGTCTATATGTGAGGGCCTTAGGATAGCTGAAAAGCTAGGATTTAAAAGCCTATGTATCAACACAAATTCCACTGAGCTGTGATTAGATAATGGGGAGAACATGTTTCTGAGGATCTCTATCTCACCATATTAAAAGAAAGAAGAAACAAGAACTGAAAACTATGGTATATAGTAGTTTTTACTTACCCATGGAATATGGAATATGACTGAAAACAAGAACCGAAAGCTGAAAACAAGAGCTATGTAAACCTATGGAAGATGGAATATGGAATCATACACAAAATGCTAACAGAAGGCTACTAAAACAACATCAGAGCAATGGATTTGTGAATCCAACATATCCACAGAAGCAATGTCCTAATGGTTGTTGCTTCTTCAACAATATACAAAAATTAAAACAATTGTTTTGAAACTATACTACCAAAGCAATTCACGAGACATTTGCCTTATTTGCCTTAAAAAAGTAAAATTTTCAAAAAATTGTTTATGATAGAAAACCACAGAGACATTGTACAAAGATAATATACACACTCCATAATCTAATCTCAGTACATTCTATTTCATTACGAAAACTCCTGCAAGAACTACATATACATTTTCATCACCTCAAGGCCTAGAAAGCATTTTGTAGTTAATCAGATGGAACAATTTATCATAATCCAAAATAACAAGTACTAAGATCATTTTGACTGGTTCTCACAACTCACAACTTATGGGGATTAACACTGCGGAGTGAGCAAATCTAAGAAGAAATGTGGATGAACAAACATTGATAACATTGTAATTTTTGGTTTCTAATCCCACTCGAGTATGATGCTTCATGATCAATCCCAAAATTCTCATCTAATCATCAAAAAAGGACATCATTCCCATTTTCCACCTCTTCTCGGACACTAATCACTACCCCATCACAAGCTAACCACAACCAAATAAACCAACAAAAACATCCAAATTGTAGAAAGAGAGAGAGAGAGAGAGAGAATGATAACCTTGAAGAATTAAAGCTCCCAACTCAAATCAGAGAGAGAGATGAGAGATTCAGGTTGCTTTCCTTGGAGAGTAGGTTCTTCGGGTGGTAAGGCACGTTGAAGACGAAGGGCAATTGAGGCATGAAATGTTCTTCAAAGTGCTGAATTTTTTGTAAGCATGTATTCTTGGCTGAATTTTTTTGGCTGAATTAGGTTTTCTGAAAAAAAATTCAGCAGTGAAAGAAACACATAACCCACTACCAGCTGCTAAAAAAAATTCAGCTGGGAAAGAAACACCACCTTGGAGTTCTTTCTTTAGGTAAGCAAAAGCATACTAAGGTAAGCAAATATGTTTCTTCCTTGTTCTCCTATTCTCAAAGTGTTCTCCATAGTTATGTAAGTGATTTTCTTTTTGGTGCTATTTTATATAATCAATTATTGTATGTTTATGTGGTTTAGGCTAGAGTTTACTGCGTTTGACCCGAATCCCAACCAACTTAGTAACCATATGTAGCTCTCATAGTGCAAATTAAATATTGTTACCTATAATGTGCCTCTAGCCCTCTAGTACCCTTATTTAATGTTTCTGAGTTTCTCTAATCTTTCTAATTGTGTAATGTATTAATAACTTGGAATCTTTATTCTCCAATTTTCTGAATATCAAGTACACAAATTACTTAATAATGGCTGTTATGTATCTTAATTTCCCTGAAACTAGCCTATTATTTGCCCTACACCTATATAGAATGAAAATAATATCAAATTCCACTTTCTTAAAATCCCAAATAGGAATATGAACATGTGTACCTTGTCCAAGATCTGTACACTACATTTAGTATTCTATCTATTTGAAGCTTTCGTACAAAATTATTGTTGAGATATATAGTCCAGCATCGGGCACCTCAATAATATAACATCCTGGGGCTACTCCTCTCATTGCCAATTGATTTTAAGATGGAACTTCCAGTTCTAATAATATGATTGCCAAATTTGATGAATAGATTGCAAAAATTTATTTTGGAAAGCTCGTCATGATACCCTATTTATTCATAATTAAAATGACAGCGAAATAAACAATTAATAGGTAGTTTTTTGTAGCCTTGGATCCTTAGTTGATAATTGTTTTTATTTTTTATTTGTTGTAGATTATGATTAATACTAACAGTATATCAATATATATATATATATTAGTTTAATCATGACTCAAATGAACTGCTGATTTGAGACCTTGGACTTGGTTGGGGATACTAATAACAAATATATTTAAACATTATCTTACCGGTTTGTTCGGTGAAAATTTTGGTTTTCCAAAATTTTAATTTTAATTTTAATTTTGTAGGCTGATGTAATTGAACGCCTTCGCCTCCAATATAAGAAAGATCTTCTAAAGATTGTGGACATTGTCCTTTCCCATCAGGTATATTTTCTTCGATTTTATTTTCTAGTAATTTTGTAGCAAATATATTTAACTAATATATGCTGCCCTTCAATGGGGTAGTTGCGAGTTAAGAAAAGGTGGCAAAAATACTTGCTTGTTTCCTTGCAGGGTGTCCGAAGAAAAAACAAGCTTATCCTGTGACTCATGGAAGCACTGATTTACCCTAATCCTGCAGATTATAGGGATAACCTAATCCAGTTTTCTGATTTTAACCATACAAGTTATTTTGAGGTTTGAAACTCAACTTAATTAGTCAACTAGTGTCTTAATTTTTCTGTATTTTAGTTAGGTCCAACCCTAATTAGCAATCTTCCGAGTAAGTCGTTCATTACACAAACTTTACAATTTTTTTAGTAAAGAACATCCATAGTTTATGTATAATTTTCGTGCATGTACATTACTCTGACTACATGTGCTTGCCGTACACATTGATTAAATTTTGGTCCATCAAAAATACTTGAACTTCTCCAAAAACTAATAATTAAATAATTTATACTTTGTTAATATTAGTTTATGCTTAATCATATATTTTTCATTTCGTTAACATTTTTTTTCTAAATCAAATCGGTTTTATTAAATGCGCTGAGTTGCTAGCTAGAGTTGTAACTCTTAAGATCGCATTCATTTGAGTCTAAAAGGTTTTAGTGTTTTCAACGAAGTAGTAATATTTTGGTGTCCGCATTTCTTACAAAATGTGTTAATTACCTCTGAAAATCCCATTGCAATTTGAATCTGGTTTTTGCAGATTGCACAAAAGGAAAGTCAACTACTTGAGCAAATGAAACTGAGTGAACTCCATTCAAGTATTGCTAGGAGCCTCTGTGAGCTAGAGATGTTTACTGGGGAAGGTGAACATGTAGACACGCCAAGGAAAAAAACGTGCGATGAACAAGATGATGGAGGATCTAGTTATTGCTTCTCTAGCAGTTGAAGATGCTCTTGTAGGTTTCTTTGATCACAGTGATCGCACTCTTCGAAGTCGGGTTGTGGAGACTTACATTTGCAAGCTATACCCGATAATATTCATAGGATTCAGAATGAATAATTATCACAAGGTGGAATCCTTCAAACAAATAAGTATTTTCTTCTCCTCTTGTTTTGTATTCTTTTATTTTCTTTTACAATTGCAAGCATCTTATTGTGCACTCACAAACTCTTTTGTGTTGCTGAAATAACAAAGAAGGAGATGCAAAGTATAATGATAGATAGGTGAGATACTAAAACAATTAACAATATTTATAGTATAGTATATAGCAAATGTTAAATTCGGTAGTCATATTATTAGGAAGCTCACATTTATGGAGCTAATGATTAATTTGTATGCTTTGACAGGTTTACAAATTGATCCAGATTAGTAGAAACATACAAAGGCACTCAAAGGCTGTAAGCATTCTGGCAGTGAAACATCCGAGACCCTTCTTTATGTTTTTTTTGTGTGCATTGGTTAAGTTTACTAGTGATTTAGCTTTGTAATCCAAATTATGAAATGATTGAGTTCAAATACATTATATTTAATGAAAGTAATATAATTTAACCAAATATTTTGCCTTTTTGTAAAATATGGTGGTGGTCCTGTAGAGAGGAGGATAGGGCAGAGGATTAACAATATTTGATTTTTAATTAATTTTTTTACATTTTTTGAGATACTGACGTCATTTTAAAAATGTCATTGTTGATGTATGAAAACCCTAGCATGTCACTTGAAATATTACATTAAAAGATTTTAATTATGTCATTTTATAATGACGTTATTTAGTGACGTCAATAGAATATACTAGTCGACTGGCCACCATAATTGGGTATCAACAACTTTATTTTTTGAAACCCCTTATACTTCACTTATTTAGTGACGTTAGTACCTAGCTTTTCCCGTTACTTATTTAATGACGTTGTTAGTTTCTACTATAATGGCCTAATTTCGTAGTAGCTTGAAATAGCTCGAAATTATCTCTTACGCCAAATATACCTATGACAAGAGTTAACATAACCTAATCAGAAATGATAGGTGATTAGCGTGGAAACCTTTAAATATGTAAAAACCATGACCTCGGCTTGAAAATTTAGTAACTGTAACTTTTATTGCTTGAGGCTGATGTTTGATTGCAAGTTTTTGATCTCTTGAGCTAGAAAACTTGATCCTTTCTCCTTTAGAACTCATCTTGTTTATAGACCTCGCTTTCTGTTCATTATCGCGCATAAGTACATTCTTCTAAAAGTGGGGGCAAGTGGCAGTTGGACTTGTAACTTTTAGTTTACAGAAGATAAGTATCTTTGACTTATTCTATTTTATCTGTAGTTCTCGAGCTACGTTCTTCATCAGTTCGTAGTACATGTGTCATTGTTTATAGTGTATTTCACATGTATATTGCGTGAGTCTGGTATTGGATTAGTTCGAGTTTATCACAGCTCGAGGGATAGGTCCCTACAATTGCCTCCTCATAACTGAAGGCACAGGTGGCTTCAGTTATGAAGTGCCCATCGAGTTTGTAAATTGGAATATGGAAGGATACTTGAAAAATTGGAATGATATATTTTGCTGAGGTGGATTGATATGGGAAATTAATATATTTATGGAAGACTGAGTTGTGGTATTGATAACGGTTAAGGGATTTTGAATTGATTGATGTGTTGGCTATTGGGCTCCCAAGACCATAACGTTTAATGATGACTGTTGAAAATCCTTCCCTGTATTGAATGTTGTTTTACTATAAATACTCTACTCCCTGTTTCGCCAATTATCATTCTTCAAGTACTTCTATCTCTATGAATTAGTAATGGTGACCACCAGAAATCAAACAAGGGAGAACAGGATAGTTGCCAAATTTTAAGAACTCCAACTTCGTTACTGTGGGATCCATCTGTTGGATCTTTCTCTTCCTTATCCAGCTTTCCTTCCTTTAAAGGTATGACTATTAATGAGGTAACAAAGATGGATGAGGATCATTGTCATATGGAATGCTTGTATTCTTCCCAATTGGAGCGGCTGCGAAGGCTGTATCTTTATTTTCTTGTAGAGAAGGCCATTATTGTAGAGGATGAGGAAAATGGCACCTGGGCTAAGAATTCTCACTGTTACCCTGCACGTGAGTGGATTTTGTAGGTAGAGGTGGTGGTAGAAGGTATGGTGGTAGTGGGGATGCGGAGGAAGAGATAGTGGTGGTAGTTTTAGAGGAAATATGCTTCTGTTTCGACCATCTTTGTCTTCTCATCTTTGATTTCTTGTAGAAGTATTTCATCTTGGGGGAGATGCGGGTCCTCGAATTTGAAGTGTTACTGTCATATGATATTGATTGTAATCTGTAGAACAATTTGTAAGAAGTATCTTGTAGCAAATTTTGTAAAGTAATATGTATCGTATAAATTTGAGCTAATGAAAGATTTTTAAAAAAATGTGGCTGTGAAATAGGCTATTAGATCGAAAGGAAATTTTAAACTGTGTGTGATTTTTTATGTGGTGACCTGACTAATGCTTCGTAAAGTTATAAAAAGATATGTTTTGAGTTGAAAGTATTGTAGATTTACGAGCCATATATATACAAGTATTTTAGAATATATGATATTATAATGTGATCGAGCTATGAAAAAGTAGATTTTTAAGTTTACAAAGCGACCTGAGGTGTCATATGTGTGCTCGAGTGTAAAGGTAAATACGAGATGATAGTCTAAATTACGTAAAAAAGGATGTAATCAAATTTATAGTCAGGTTGATTTGAGGAGATGAAAGCGATGGATAAGTTTGACAGGTGGGATTCTTATCTTTGAAACATGGATATGCATAAAAAGGTCGTAATGCACGTGACTGCGCTATGTGTTTATATATTTGTTGGAGATGAAGATTTTTGAATAATTGAACATGATGAGGATGGCTTTCAAAGAGCTTGATAGGCAGCAGAGGGGCATTTAACGATAAAGGTTATTAAAATACGTGAAAGGATATTCAGGCAGCTCAATTATGATGCTGATATGCTAGAATCTGTACTTCAGTTGGAGGGGTTGACTGCAAGGGTGAAGAAGATTGAGGTTGAATGCCACTTTTGGTATGAAGTATTTCGTGAATTGGTCTTTCAACCTGAAGCTCAAAAAACTGTTGTGAGGAAGATTATGCTGGATAAGGTTGTAACAGAAGATAAGAGGTTTGCTGGTAATGTATTGATCAGATGTGGTACTGCAGGACACCTAGGTTGTAGGGGCCTAACTTTGCGGGGAAGGAAGTTGACTCTTACACTGTAAATATTATCCTCAATAAAAGGATTTAAGCATATAATCAGTATTGACGTGATTAGTCTACTGGCAATATACTTGTGTGGAGGCCTAGAATGGGTCACTCCACGACCTCTGATGAGGATTTTTAAGAGTACTAATATAAAGTTTGAGTAGTTAAAGTTTCAAGTACAGGGTGATTGCAGGGTATTCGAAGGTAAAATTCAAGGTTTGTGGGGAGAGTTTTTCTAACCCCTCCATAATTCCCCCTCCCTCCTATTTATAGAACATAGGAAGGGCTGATTCGCCATGGGAGGTCAAATTATAAGTGTATCCTTCGGACAACTGACTTGTACCCGGAGTCAGTTTTGACACCGTAACTGTTGGGTCTGACACTGTAGCCATTGTTCCTGACACTGTAGCTTGATGGTTTTGACATTGTGGTTGTTGGATCTGTCACTGTAGTTATCGAGCAGCGTACTCCATCATTCTTTCTGGTATGCTAGATGTCTGACACGTTATCCTTCGGCCACGTATGATCATGGTCGAAGCCTATTCACAGTCGAGTATTCGTATAGTCTCAGAGGGCTTGATTATAGGTTTATTAGGCTTTGGGTCATCAGGTAGGCTTCGATGTAGCCTTTGAGTGCTTGACCAGAGCTAGAAGGCTGCGAGTAGGCTACTACATTCGCCCCCTCTTAGCAGGGGCCTCAAAAATAGGTGTAGAGGCGTTTGTTGAGAAAAATTATTGGGTGTTAGAAGTTGAATGGTTAACTGTTGCATGTTAGAGTTCCGAGGGAGGTAATAAAGGAAGGTAATTAAGAAGTAGTGGTGATTTCGACGTAATAAATTTGGTTAATGGAGGTATAAATATGGGTAATAGGGGGGTAAATCTGCATACTTTATTCTTCATCTTTTGTAAAATTCATCATGGAGAATATGCCTAACGCCAGACATCAAAGGAGGATGGCAGAAAGGGACCGTCGGATAGGATGCAAGATGGCCGAACTGTAAATAAGGTTCTTTGGTGACAGAGGGTTGGACGGGGCCATGCCAGACCTGTTCGAACTAGAACCTGGGGAACCGATCAACGGGAAATCGTATGCATACTTATGAGGGATACTGCAGTGGAGGTTTCTAATGGCCGAGGAACGTTATCTCTTCCTGTAGAGCTTGGCCGAGTGAATTGTAGAATTGGAGGAACAAGTCCAGGTGGTCGATGAGGAGCTAGGGTTGTGTAAGAGGAAATGCTCCGTCTGTAAATAGAGGGGTTTTTCACAATGCGGAGGTAGGGTGGTGGTGATGGGTATATTTTTTATGTATGACTGTGTCCGAAGGTTTCTATTTTTGTTGACGTTTGTATATTTTTTTCTTCTTCTCTTCTCTCTTCTTAGTTTTGTATCATTGAAGTAATGAAATGAAAAGTTAATTCAATGGAATTATGTGTTCTGTATCTGATAATTATTGTACACGAATAGACTGTAGGTACGGGATCGAACATCCAACTTCGAACGAAGGGTAAATAGTATAGACAGTCACCTACTCGGGGAACTTTTATTTTGAACTGTTATGTTGTGATCGAAAACATTGGTTAGTATTTGACCTTGAATAACTAAGAGGGCCCGAATTCTTTGAAGTATTATGTAGAAAATGTTGTGACAGAGTATAGAGAAGTATCGATGATTCAAGAATTAGGATGGGTCGAATGCAAGATCTCAGAAATTGGTGTGGAGTGCGCATGCTGATAAAATAGTTGAGTCTGGGATGTTGAGAAGGTTTGACTGCTGAGATTCTGAGGAAAACAATTAAAAACTGGGATAAATGCAGGCTGTGATTAAAGAGGCTTTAAATGCACATGCCTTCTAGTATAAGTAGGGGTTCTCAAGAGAGCTTCAAGCATCTGCACTGTCTTCTCTGAGTAAACTGTCTGCATCATCTTTCCAAGTGATCAAATTATGGATATCACTCCTAATACGAGATACCAGAAGAGGATGAAAGCCCGAGAGCGTCGGATAGAGGAGAAGACGTATGAGCTTATTAAAAAGTTCTTCGGGGACCATGAGTTAAACTGGGAGATGCCTGAATTGGTTGAACTAGAGCCAGAAGAGCTAATCTATGGGATGTTGTCTTCTTACTAGTGAAGGGTGTTGCATTGGATGAATCCACTAGTCAGTAACCGGTTCCTCTTTTTACAAACTTTAGCCAAAGATCTGATAACTAAATAAAACTTCGATGTTGAAGAGGAGGCTGGGCTCTGTAAGAATTACCCTGTCTGTAAATAGGGGCTCCTTGGTTGTGGTAAAGGAAGCTTGTAGCATTCTGTTTTGCTGTTTGCTCTTGTTATTTTTTTTTTGAATTGGTGTAAGCATGGTTGATCGAATGAAATGGAATATTGAAATAATTTTCGAGGTATGATATTTAACTGTTTGTGTATAAGTAGGACAACCACAATACATGATGGTAATTTAGGCACAAAAATAGTTTGTCGAATGTTGATTATGTGCGGACGAATGTTTGAGATCGAATATCGGGTATGTGCGGACGAATGTTTGAGATATAGTATATGCGATGATTCGGAGATGGGAGGAAAGGATTTTAAAGGTTGATGGGCTTCGAACATAGATGGGTTTCGACTGTAAAACCTGACAGCCAAAACAGTTGGTATGTCAGAAGCAGTATTGTTCATAGGTCAGAGTGCCCTGCAGGTCATCATGATATTTCCTTGGCTTACGGAAAAAAAGTTGACATGATGTATAGATTTGATTGGACGGCTTCCGACAGGATGCCTGAAGGTTTGACTAAGTTAATATAAAATTGTTAAATGTTGGCATGGGAGGTGCACGTGTGAGTTGTTAAGGGTAAATGCGTCAAAATGCAACTCAGTCAAAAAGTAGGGGTAGTGGTAATGATAGCGGTTTTGGAAATCGAGGTGGCTTATTAATATTTTAGGGAGGTATTTATAGAGGCAGAAAGAATTACTGTTCCCAATTTGTAAGGAAAAGAAAAAACAGAGAGGGAGAGAACATTCTCCATTATTGAGGAAGTTCTTGTTAAAGAGGTGAGGAAGGACCGTTCTTTGTTGCTGTCTGAGTCAACCAAACAGGTATTCGTCTAACCTTCTCTATAAATAGGTTAAATGTAGCTCGCCATTATAGTTTTGTCTGTTGTAAATGTTCTGAGGGGTAGGTACTATTAAGGTTTTGTTGGCGATGGCCTGACCGAGGGAGAGGGTGATCCAAGTAGTTGGAGGTTCGGCCTAGTAAGAAAGTAGGAATATTGGGGTAGTGACCAGAGCTGTAATCGAATGTTCAACTATGGTTGTTTGAGTTGGGGAGGGTAGATCGAAATAAGTTATTGATACGTAATAGTCGAATATATTGATCTAATTGCGTGCCTCTTCTTCTGTAGGGTAAAATGCGTACCCGTCGATCTTTAAGACTGAGGCAAATAGATGATGAGATCAAAGAAAATGAACCGAGTATGTCAAGTCATGCTCCAGCGGGTAAGAACAGCGACGTAGAAGAGTTAGACATTGCAAAAGATGCCCCGTTAGCCGTGGTGGTTCCTGAAATTGGGGCTTCGAGTAATAGCCATCGAAAGGCTCGAGTGACCGAGGAGAGGGATAGAGAGATGGAGGGAGAAGAGAGAAGGGGACATGAAGGTAGTATCGAGCCTTTGGGGGATGAAAGAGATGAGGGGGAGCAAAGTGGTAATAGTGAGAGTCCGACTGATTTGGGGGAACCTGCAGGGTCTGTCTTGGCTAAATAAAAGCTGAGACTAGATCAATTTATGGCTAAGATAAAGTTGTTGAAGGTAGGGAGTAATATTATATGTAGTGGGGTCTGGGTATACCTTCAGGTCCAAACCCCGAGAAGGTTTCATGGCATTTAGAGGCCAGATTCGGCTAAGGATGCAACTACCCCTTCGAAGGTTGGTGAAGGAGGTTTTAAACTTTTGGGAAGTTGCCCCGTGCCAGATGAATGAGAACTTCTATGAAATGATGAAGGTGCTCGAGGGTATGAATGCAGAACTGACGAGTGAGAGGAGGGGATTGATCGAGTGGTACGATATTATGTCGTTCTACTCGAGGAAAGCAAACCAGAAGATGGACACGTACCACATCCAATATCACGAAAATAAGCCCTGGTTGTTTGATTTGTGCTCGACGGGTCGAGGGTGGGATAAAGACTTGGTTATGGTACAGGGAAATTATGAGAATGCCGAAGAGGAGGACGTTTATATGCTATAACATAGGATCTATAATCCAAGTAAGTTGATAGTAAAAGATTTTTTGAAATATTGATCGAATAGACTGATAAACATGCTTCTTTTTTTTCTGTAGCACCTAGTAACCAACCTTTGGTGAATCCAAGGAATTATATTGATGAGCTGATCAACTCGAACGAGGAGTGGGTAGACTGTGTGTTCAGGAAGCTAGGTATAAAAAGGAAGAGGTAGAAGAAAATAGATTCTCTGCTTTGAAAAGTTCCTGTTACTCCGAAGCCATCAAAGAAGAGGGGAGGCGAAGGTGCTTCGAGAGGGGTTGAAGGAATGGAGAAAGTGAGATTTTCGAGGAAGGTGAATTATGTTCCAAAAGGATAGCAGGCACTGAAGTAGGCAGTGCCAGTGCCTGAAGTAGTTCGTGATGCGTCGAAGTAGGCGTCGACACAGGCTGACAAAGGGAAGGGCAAGGTCTTTCCCGAATCTCCGAAGGTCTAGCAGTCGAAGTTAGCTCAACATAAGAGGCATAGGGAGCTGGGGGAGGATGATGCGGAGGATGTGGACGAGGAGCTAACAAAAGCTGAGCTAGAAGAGCATGTTCGAGCCACGGGTACTTCGATGGCAACGCTCTGCGGCACTGAGCCTGAGGAGGCTGGGAGGCGGATGAATAAGACTTTATATCAGTTAACTATTTTGTTTTTTGAAATTCAGAAATTTTTCTAAAATTTATCCTCCTTCGAGAAGTACTGATGGCTCGATTATTCTAGCAGACACATGCTTGGTCGCAAGCTTTTATCAAGGCCCAAAGAGTAGCAATGAAGCAGCTGAAACAAGAAGTTGACAATCTGGAACTCGCTCAAGGGACCGAGGCATCGTTGGTGTCTGAGATTAAAGTTTTAAAGCGAGAACAGTTGACCATCAGATCTAAATGTGAGAGGGGACTCGAAGCTCAACGCTACAACCATACGCAGGTGCTGGAGTCGAAGCTTACTGGAAGGATAAGGCAATGAAAGAATAGAGGGAGACCTTCCAAGGGCAATTTGATGATGAATATGAGACTAACGTTAGGCTGAAGATGTTCATAGAAGAGTTGGGGTATGATCCCGAAACTTTGAAATACTTTCCCATAACCAATGATCCTATCGTTAAAGATGTTGTTCAGACAGAGGGGATAAAAGTAGATGTTACTGGTGTAGCTATGGGAGGTGGCATGAAAGATGCTATTACTGTGACTGTGACTGATAAAGTCGCAGACACTGCTGGGTCGAATCCTCTGCTGATGATATTGGAGGTGTTGGCGCTGAAGAACCTGTAGGAGGTGATGGTGTGGCCACTCGTGTATGAGGTATTGTTATTGTTGTCTTGCTGTAACAAAGACTCTTTTTGCTGAACTTGTTAAGGTTTAAAATACTTTGAGTTCTAGTTTGAATAATGTGTAACTGATTTAAACTTGTGCTGTCAACATGTAATTGATTTGAATTGCTGATGTGTGCTAAACTTGATTTGAATTGGTTTGTTGATTTGTACTGAACTTGATTCTATGATATATGCTGTACTGAAACTTCTTGCATGTAGTGGAGTTGTTGATATTTTCGTATACTTGTGTCTGTGTATGTTGGGAGTATAGAATGTTCGTAGAATTATCAAACTTTGAAGAGCTTCGAGGTGGTTCCCTGAGTATCAGTCGAGAGGTGGTCATGATGCTTTAACGTGGTCATCCCCAATCCATTCTAGAGGGTCCGGCCTATCGACCATTCTTGCCCTTTGAGTTTGCTCAATGTTGGAGACTTGAAAAATTTCAAGGTCGCCCCCAAGTATCAGTCTGGTCGAAGGGTTGACATGATACATAGGTTATACCAAAAAATTCATTAGACTTCGAAGGCCTGAGCCTAGTCAAAGCATAACGTGGTCACCCCTAATACATTCCGGAGGATCCAGTTTGCTCGACCATTCATACCCCTCGAGTTTGCTCAAATTTGGAGACTTGAAAAATATGGAGGTTGCCCCCAAGTATCAGTCTGGTCGTTGACATGATACTTAGGTTATACCATGAAATTCATTAGACTTTGAGGGCCTGAGCCTAGTTGAAGCATAATGTGGTCACCCCCAATGCATTCCCGAGGGTCCGGTCTGTTCGACCATTCATACCCCTCGAGTTTGCTTAAATTTGGAGACTTGAAAAATTTACTGGAAGATATGATACGAAGTTCAGGGGAAAAAAAATGTGTTTACTGATTATTCTGTATGTACATCAGGTGAATAAGGTGGAGGCCGTAGCCTGTTGTAGGAGACTAGTTACATTATATTCTATGGATTAGGGAGAGGCTCTTTATCTTTTGTCATCAGGTAATATGAACCCTTATCAGTCTTATCGTACACGACGTAAGGTCCTTCCAAAGATTCGGCCAGTTTACCGACATTTCGAGGCTTCGAAGACTGTATGACACGTCGATGTACAAGATCTCCATTGTTGAAACTGCATGGTCGAACTCTTTTGTTGTATGACTTTTAGAGATAGAGATGTTACCGACCGAGGTTAGTGATGGCTCAGTCTCTGGTTTCATCGATCCACAACATATTGCATCCGAGTTCAAACTCATTATCTTCATCTGGGAGGTTAGGATCACGTGTGGGATCTTCAAATTGAGTGTGTAGCGCTGCTTCGGTACCATAGGCCAGAAGGAAAGGTGTTCAGCCCGTCGCCTTTCGTGGTATTATTCGATAGGCCTAGAGGACATGCTGTAGTTCTTGAACCCATCGTCCTTTCTTCAGATCGACACGCTTCTTGGGACCATCAATTATTGTTTTATTAATTGATTGGACCTGGCCATTCCCTTGGGGGTAGTAAGGTATTGAGGGGGAGAGGATGATGTTGCACGTTTTGAGGAAATTTTAAACTTTATTCTCAATAAATTGTAGACCATTATCACATCGAATCATATGACGACAACCAAAGCATATAATAATGTTCTCCCATAGAAATTTGATGACTTCTTCTTCTCTGGTTTGACATAGAGGCACAACTTCGACCCATTTGGTAAAGTAATCTATTGCCACAAGAACATTTTTGCGGTGACCCGATGCTTTAGCTAAAGGACCCACAAGATCGATGGCCCAATGCTAGAATGGCCAAGAGACTTGACTGAAATGGAGGCCTTGTGAAGGGCTATGGATGTCGTGGGCGTGATGTTGGCATTTATCATAGTGTTTGGCATACTCCTTGGCTTGCTTCTTCAAATTGGGCCAGATAAGACCTTGGGAGTAGGCTCAAAGGGCAATAGACCGACCAACAGTGTGAGCATCGTAGGTACCTTCATAGAGTTCTGCAATAATTTTAGAGGCTTTATTTTGATATATGCATTGGAGGAGGATGCCATTTAGGGATTTGCAATGTAATTTGCCTTTGAAAATGTTGTATATGCAGCAGTTCTTTAATAATGACCATTTTTCTTTTGGGTCATCTGGTAGGGTAAAACTGTTGAAGTAGGCAAGAAATGGTATTCTCTAGTCATCTGGATCGAGACTCTTGCCCTCAGTATTGATGGTATTGACTTCCATCTTATCGATACTTGGGCGTTCGAGTACTTTGATATAAAGTGTTCGAGATTCAGACTCGCCTAACATAGCCGCTATGTAGGCGAGGGCATCTACGTGTCTATTTTCATCTCGGGAGTAGTGAGTAATGGAAGAGTTTTTAGGAAAACGGTCCAGGCGTTGACAGACAAGAGCAGCATACTCAGCCATACGACTGTTAGCCTAATTTTCATCAGTGTATTATCTTTGAACAAGTTTGGAATCTATGAAAACTGCCAGTTTAGGGACACCAAGATCGAGTGCGAGGTCAAGGCCATGGTTCAGGGCTTTATACTCACCCTCGCTGTTGGAGCATTCAAAGTTTAACTTGACAACCTTTTCAATTTGATCATTGGTGGGTGTAACCAGAACGATACCGATCCCCGAACCATTAGGTCCAGCAGATCCATCTGTGAAGAGATGGTAGCCTGTATTAGGCTTCCATGGGTCAGTTTGTTTAGGCTGGTCTTCTGGTATGTCGTCCTCATGTTCCTTCCAGTCAGCATCTTCGACTGGGAAGTCAGCAAGGAAATCAAGGACTGCTTGGCCCATTTGGGATACATGCTTCTTAAATATGATATCGTGTTCGGTAAGATAAGCGGAATACTGCTGTACCCGTCTAGATTTGTCTTTTTTGCTAAGTACTTCTCGAAGGGATAACTTAGGATTACACGGATAGGGTGAGCTTGAAAATATGGTTTGAGTTTTCAAGAAGTGTAGATAAGGGTGAGGAGCAAGCACTCAAGTTTCGTGTATTAAGTCTCTATAGGTGTCAGGGTTTTGTTGATAAAATATACAGGTTTCTCAATGTTGGATTTGAGTCGAATGAGAACTGAACTGATAGAAGTGTTGGTGACCTCGAGGTATAAATAAAGTATTTTACCTTCGATAGGAGGACTGATGGTGGGTGGTCGACCGAGGTATGTTTTAAGTTTGAGAAAGGCCTATTCACAGTTGGGTATCCAATTGATCTCAGGGTTTCTTTTCTTTTTGGCCTTTTGGACACCTTGATCGAGTAAGAGAGAGAAGAGCCAAGCACAGCGGTCTGAGGATTTCAAAATAAAGCGGTTAAGGGCCGCTATCTTGCCAGCCACCTTTTGGACATCTTTTTTGGTTTGGGGGGAAGGCATGTCGATGAGGGCTCGGATATGAGTAGGGTCGATCTCGATACCTCGTATGCTGATAAGGTGGCCTAAGAATTTACCAGACAAAACAACAAATTGGCATTTGTCAGGGTTAAGTTTCATGTTTTATGTTCGAAGTATCGAGAAGACTTTGGTTAGGTCCTGGATGTGGGTCAGCTTTTGGAGGCTCTTGCATAACATATTGTCAATGTAAACTTTGACCGACTTGCCAAGTAAGGGTTAAAAATGGTTGAAACAAGGCGTTGGTAAGTGGCGCCCACATTTTTAAGGCCGAAGGGCATGGCGTTAAAGCATTAAAGGCCTTGTTCAATGATAAAAGAAGTTTCAAGTTGATCCTCGGTAAGGAGGGGTACCTGATTGTAACCTGAAGCTGCATCCATCATTGATAGTCACTCATGTTGACATCCAGGAGGACTGAAATGATTGGGAGGGGAAAGCTATCCTTTGGTGTGTGTTTATTGAGGTTTGTGAAGTCAATGCAAATTTTGATCTTGCCATTCTATTTAGGAACTGCAATAATGTTGGATATCTTGTCAGTGTACTTGACTTCTCTAATGAAACCCACGGCTATGAGCTTGTCGACCTCAAGGTTTACAACTTCTCAAAGTCGTGGGGCTAATGTATGCTTTTTCTTCTTTACTGCTGTAGCGTGAGGGATGAGGTCGAGGCGATGACATGCTAAACTGGGGTCGTCACCGGGCATCTCCTGAAACATCCATGCAAAGATGTCTTTGTTGGCTTGAAAGAAGTCGGTGAGTTCGAGGTGCTTGACCTCATCTAGAAAGGTACCAATGAACGTACCTCGACCAGGACCGTCGAGTTCAATATAGACAGTGGGTTCGATGTCTGAGATGGCAGGTGTCGAAGGTATAGGGATAGAGGGAGACAGTGATTGCTATGGTAGTTTGACGAGTTTCTAAGTCCGATCAATCTTCGGATGCTCACATGAACGGGTGAGGCGTTAGGTGCCTTTTAAGTTCCACGTACCATAAGGGGTAGTAAAACAAAGGGTCTGATGGTAGGTTAAAGGTATGGAGCGCATGGCATGGAGCCAGTCGCTCCCAAGGATACCGAAATATTCAGATTTCTTGTCGATGACAAGAAAATTGGTTTGAAGTGTAATTGGGCCGGTAGTAATTGGAAGGCTAATTCGACCAGTGGCGACTTCGGTAGCCCCATTAAACCATTCAGTTCGACATTGGCGGCAGTGATGAGGTCGGTTTTGTTCATGGCTTGAACGGTTTGAAGGAAAAGTAAATCAGCTGTACTTCCCGTATCGATAAGCGCGTGGAAGATGAGATGTTCGACCTTAATCATAATGAATAAAGGGTCAGAATGGGGAAAAAAAATGTACGATGTGTCGCAGTCGATAAATAAGATACATTCGGGTTAGGGATATTAACTTGATTATGGCAGGAGGGCGGGTAGCTTCTCCTGGTAAGTAAGTTTATAACATTCTTCGACATGCTTGCGCTTGCTTTTAGAACGGTCGCTATCGATATTATTTACCTCGATGAAATTAACCTGGTAGATGTATATCTTGGCTGGGTTGGCAGCAGGGGCAGGTTGAGGTTTGAGGTGCAACCCGTCAAGGTAGCTAGGGAGGTCAACAACATAATGATGTAGACGATTTGCCTTGAGGATTATTTAAAGAGATCGCTGCAGGGTGAAGCATTTGTTGGTGTGGTGGTAGTTATACTTATGGTTTTGGCAGTAAGGTTCACCTTGTTTGACCTCGATGGGGTAAGGGGTACGCTATATGGGGTCCGCCTGAATCTGCGGTAGAAGGGTGCTAGTTGGTGCCGTAAGCATGGTTAAAATCGGCTTCGGCCATTTTTTGTGGGCTTCGGTAGTATCGTCAGTATGGGGGCATTTGCGGCTCTCAGTTTTCTTTAAGACAGGAATGATCATAGGTATATGAGCAGAAGGTTGGCCTTTCGAGGTTTATTCGAAGTGGGGCTTGAACTTGGCCCTTGGCAATTTGACTCGCGGAGGCGCTCGAGGTCAATGCTTCCGTTAACTTTGGATAACATCTCTTCGAGGGTTCGGGGTTTGTGGAGCACTAGGTACTCTTTGACGTGGCTGCTATTTGGCAAAGTATTGGAATAAGCAAGCACCGCGTTCGCACAGTCGAGGTTTTCGGCCTGTGTGGCTCGTCGAGGAACCTCTTTGTGAAGGCTTCGAGTGTTTTACTGGGGGATTTGTGGAAGTTGAAGAGGGCATCGGCCTGTACCTCTTAATCTTTATTGAAGGCAAATTGGGTGTTAAAAAGACTAGATAATTGCTTGAAGCTTCAGATCGAGCCACTGGGAAGGTTATGATACCATCTGAGAGGGTTGCCAGTGAGGCTGGTGGGATAAAATTAACACATTAGATGGTTGGCTGTCGAATAAAGGCTTAAAGCATTTTAAAATTTAGAGATGTGGGATTGAGGGTTGGTGCTGCGTTATTTGCTGATTTTGGGGACACAGAAATTTGGAGGTACCTCGATAGTGAGGAGTTTGGGGCAGGGGTTGAGTAACCGACTCCATGAGTTCAGTGTAAGGCTCGTACTGGTTCGGATGGCAGGATGGCTTTTCTGGTCAAAGTCCTGCTATGTAAGATAAGCATGATGTGGAGGGGATCTTTGAGGTCGAAGGGGAAGAGGCCGAACATTTGGTCGCAGGGCGGCGCCGAGGTTGTCTGGTAGTTCAAAGAGTTCGAACGAATCCTCCGTGGGGTATTTGCCAAGGTGGATTGAACCGGTAGGGAGGATGGTGGGGGTAGCACCCTCGGCTCCAAGATGGACCGGGGGTACGTCAGGATGTGGTTTAGGCCCCAATCGGGCGTGGGCAAAGATGCGCGATGGGGTGGGTACTCGAGACGATAAAAGGGCGTCTTAAGGCTGAGATCATTGAAGCTCGTGAACTGTATTCCGCAGGTCGTCGAGGGCACGATACTGTCTGTCTGTGTCTTCCAAATGACGTTACCATTCGGCTTTAATTTCCCGACGGTGTTCTTCGCG